>JAHRHZ010000017.1:10834956-10911656 GCA_024137785.1 Ginglymostoma cirratum | reverse complement strand
TCGTTTAGGCCCGAAACGTCAAGTTTTCCTGCTCCTATGATGCTGCTTGACCTGCTGTGTTCATCCAGCCCCATGCTTGTTATCTCGGATTCTCCAGCATCTGCAGTACCTTTTATCTCTATATCTTAGATCAGATCCATTGGGTTATGGAATTACTTAGCTCTATCATGTGTTACTTATGCTCTTTGGCATTAAAATAACTGTGATATAGCTTTACCATGTTGACACCTCAATTTTAGGTAAACCTGGTCTGCTCCTAGCAGGTCCTCCTGTACTCTTCATCGAACCAGAGTTGATCCCCTCCCTTGATGCTAATAGTGGAATGGGGATATGCTAGCCAAAACGTTGAAGATTATAAGAGCAGAATTCTATTGCTGCTAATGGCTCAGCATGTCTCATGGGTGCCCAGTGTTGAGTTTCAGGCCTGTTTCAAATCTATCCCATTTAGCATGGTGGTAGTGCCACACAACATGATAGAGGGTATCCTCAACGTAAAGATGGGTCTTCATCTCCATTAGGATTGACCATTGCCAACTCCTATTGATTAGTCATGGACAGGTGCATCTGCAGTCAGCAGATTTATATGGATAAGGTAAAAGACATTATTCCTTCTCATTGCTTCCCTTATCACTTGTGTAAACTGAATCTAGTAGCTATGCCTATGGGAACATGATCAGCTTGGTTTGCGATGGACATTGAAGTCCACTACCCAGAATATATTCTGCCCCTTTCAGAAGGTGGAATAACTTTTTCCCAGCAGGGGAATCAAGTCAATTCAGGAAAAACCTGTTAAATTGGCAGAAGTGATTTCTAGTCTGTGAAGTTTCAAAGTCAGGCGAACTTGGAGAGAAGTCTGCATGTTCTTAAAACTGGACATATTTAGGCCATCAGAACTGAGAGACTTTAATGCCAGTGGACTTGGAAAGATATTGTAAAAGTGCCTTTACAGTTCAAGGAAAAGAAACTGAGGATAGTCAGTTCAATAAATATTTTAAAAGCTGATATAGGAGCAATATTTCTCTGGGATCAAGTCTCAGTAACAAATGGGAAACAAGTTGAAACTTTATCTTAATATTTGTATTAAGGTCTTTCTGTCTCGTGTGTATGAGTACAAATTTATATAGCTTCGTTTCCTCTTTTTCAGTGAAAATTGAAGTTTCATTGTTAAAAATCATCTGCAGCCTCTTGCGAGTATGTTTCAATGACCATGTTAACAAATTGTGATATTTGAATACATGATCTATTAAGCTAGGTTTCATCTGGGATTTTACCTGGCCAGTATTACCACTTGCCATTGATACCAAACATCTGTAGCTACAAAGATGGACTGAAGTTTGATGCACATAACTAGCAGACACTGACTGTGCTGGATCTGGCTCTCAACGGCAATTGCCAACCTTTCCATGGAAGACAGCCACACGCACATTTGCCAGAGCCAGCATGGCACTGATAATGTTGGTGGACTGCTCTGTCCTTTGATCTAATTTAGCAACTGCCAGCTGTAGCATTGCAAATCTGGATTTTCACAAAGTTGTTAAAGGCTGACACCATGGAATTATCTTCTGGGGCTGAGCAAGTCCTTGGTATCTGTCAGAAATCTGAGAGTCTGAGACCTGGACATTATTTCCTCAGCTAGGGAGGCAATGACCTAGTGATATCATCGCTAGACTGTTAATCCAGAGACCTAGATTGCATTCTGGGGACCCGGGTTTGAATCCTGCTACAGCAGGATTTGAATTCAACAAATATCTGCAATTAAGAATCTAATGATAACCATGAATCCATTGTTGATTGTCAGAAAAACCCATCTGGTTCACTAATGTTGTTTAGGGAAGGAAATTACCATCCCTACCTGGTTTGGGCCTACTTATGACTCCAGACCCACAGCAGTGTGGTTGACTATAGCCTCTGACTATTGCCTCTGGGCAATTAGGGATGGATAATAAATGCTGCCTAGCTCACAATGCCCCTCAACCCATGAATGAATTAAAAAAACCTGCAGAAACATGTGAGTGATATGCTCGGCAGATTGTGCTCCAGAGTCAAATCTAGAAACAGTATGCACTGAGGAAGACGTCTTTGAGCTGCTGGTGAAAGCCTCACTGGTGCATTCTCTGTGGGTTCAGTTGCTTCCTTCTTGGAGTTGGAGATGTAGATGACCTCTTTGGGGTGGAGGTTGATTGGGTACAGTTAGTGCTTGCATAGATGAGAGAGATTTAGTTGAATAAGAGGGATAAAAGCTTGTGCAAATTAAGAATGAGTTAACACAAGTGTTAATGAGAAAGTAGCACAGCACAATGAATCTTACTGGGTTGGTTGCCCATTGAAGTCTCCCTGTCACTGATGGGTTGTCATGTTCTTCTTGAGTGAAGTCAAGAAATTTAAAGTGAAATTCTATCAAATAATAACCACTTTTCCACAGAGGATCCTTTACTGTAAAGTTACTAATTAATCATCCCTCATTGCCCAGACTAAATCTAAAATAGTCTGTGGTCTAGTTACTTCCATTACAAATGCTCTTGAAAGTATCTAAAAGGCATTCTATGAACTTCTTTGCCATGTATGCACTAATTAATGTGTTTCACATTTATAGCATTATTTTTGTTATATGCACTTTTAATTTTTCACACTCTATCCAATGTAATGATTTCTATTAAGTAACCTGTCAATTACTTACCCTAGTGATTTTTTGTCCTTTGTTATTTTGTAGTTCTATTCATACTTAATCTACATCCTGATTTATCCTGTATTAATAGGTAAAAATCCTTTTTACCTATTGCTTTTATCTTATCCTTTATTATCAGGTTAGCCCTCCACTTTTTCCATTTTGTCTATCTTTTCTAAAAGTTAAGCGATTTTGGTATGTTTATTTTCTAACCTTGGTCAGCTTGCAACCACGTCTTTGTAGTGGTGATGACATTAAAGCTGTTTATCTCTTTTTGTGCCACTATTTCATTGATTGTTTTAAGAATACCTTGTGCATTCAAATATTGCCTTTAAGGAAGCAGTAACATATTGAAATTAATGAGATCTTAGTTGCTAAAACCATGCAACTGTTACGAAACATTCTGCTCCTTCCTGATGTAATCTGCTTTATTTTCTCATTTATACGCCTGTCTTCTAAGACTTGACTTATTCTTTTTTCCCTAAACAACTTGCCTACAGATTTTCAAAGACTGTTTTTCAGCAACTGGCGATTCACTGAGGAATAGAATAGCATTTTCCCAGTTATTCCAAGTTAGCTTAATGTTTCACCTAAGTCACTGAGTGAAAGGTTTTAAAAACAATTTAAAGCATTTAAATGTACAGTACTCTTTTGAGCAATAAAATTGCATCAACGTTGTTGCATATTATAAAACAAATGATGAATTTATTTCCTTTAATCATTGTGAATGTTTCCAGTTTTTTTTTAAATTCTGCTAGTTACAGCTATCTGTGCTCCATTCTTTGCAAATGCCCAAATTCACTTGGAATGTTTTTCTGTCCTTATCCTTTATTCAAATCCCTAATGCTTCATGTCCCAGTGGAACACTATTTTATGTTTCTTCCTTTCAACCTTATTGTGGTTGTGATTTGCCAACGAAAATGGTCGGACAATAAGTAAAATTATTAAAACTGCTAAGTTGTTGTGAGATAACAAGATGTAGAGCTGGATGAACACAGCAGGCCAAGCAGCATCAGAGGACCAGAAAGGCTGACGTTTCGGGCCTAGACCCTTCTTCTTTCTGAATCACACTGAATCAGCAATGAAATCGTACATCTAGTAAAAGAAAGTTATCGTGACCCGTCAAGACAGCCTTAGTGACACGGAGCACTCTCACTGAAAGAATAGCAAAGCAATGCTTTTAAGAATTAAATAGGGAAGTAAGCAAGTGATGGAAAGAATAACTTGAACATAAGAGATAACAAGCGTGGGGCTGGATGAACACAGCAGGTCAAGCAGCATCACAGGAGCAGGAAAACTTGACGTTTCGGGCCTAGACCCTTCATCAGAAATGGGGGAGGGGAAGAGGTTCTGAAATAAATAGGGAGAGGGGGGAGGCGGATAGAGGATGGATAGAGGAGAGGATAGGTGGAGAGGAGGCAGACAAGTCGAAGAGGCGGGGATGGAGCCAGTAAAGGTGAGTGTAGGTAGGGGGGTAGGGAGGAGATAGGTCAGTTCAGGGAGGACGGACAGGTCAAGGGGGCGGGATGATGTTAGTAGATAGGAGATGGGGGTGGGGTTGAGGTGGGAGGAGGGGATAGGTGAGAGGAAGGACAGGTTAGGGAGGTGGAGATGAGCCGGGCTGGTTTTGGGATGCGGTTGGGGGAGGGGAGATTTTGAAGCTTGTGAAATCCACATTGATACCATTGGGCTGCAGGGTTCCCAAGCTGAATATGATTTGCTGTTCCTGCAGCCTTCGGGTGGCATCACTGTGGCATTGCAGGAGGCCCAGGATGGACATGTCATCTGAGGAATGGGAGGGGGATTTGAAATGATTCGCGACTGGGAGGTGCAGTTGTTTGTTGTGAACTGAGCGCAGGTGTTCTGCAAAGCGGTCCCCAAGCCTCCGCTTGGTTTCCCCGATGTAGAGGAAGCCACAACGGGTACAGCGGATGCAGTATACCACATTGGCAGATGTGCAGGTGAACATCTGCCTGATGTGGAAAGTCTTCTTGGGGCCTGGGATTGGGGTGAGGGAGGAGGTGTGGGGGCAGGTGTGGCACTTCCTGCAGTTGCAGGGAAAAGTGCCGGGTGTGGTGGGGCTGGAGGGGAGTGTGGAGCGGACAAGGGAGTCGCGGAGGGAGTGGTCCCTCCAGAAGGCAGATAAGGGTGGGGAGGGAAAAATGTCTTTGGTGGTGGGTCTGATTGCAGATGGCGGAAGTGTCGGAGGATGATACGTTGGATCCGGAGGTTGGTGGGGTGGTACGTGAGGACGAGAGGGATTCTTTTTTGGTTATTGTTGTGGGGACGGGGCGTGAGGGATGTGTTACGGGAAATGCGGGAGACATGGTCGAGGGCGTTCTCAACCACTGTGGGGGGGAAGTTGCGGTCCTTGAAGAATGAGGACATCTGAGATGTACGGGAGTGGAATGTCTCATCCTGGGAGCAGATGCGGCGGAGGCGAAGGAATTGGGAATAGGGGATGGCATTTTTGCAGGAAGGTGGGTGGGAGGAGGTGTATTCTAGGTAGCTGTGGGAGTCAGTGGGCTTGAAATGGACATCAGTTTCTAGGTGGTTACCCGAGATGGAGACTGAGAGGTCCAGGAAGGAGAGAGAAGTGTTGGAGATGGTCCAGGTGAACTTCAGGTTGGGGTGGAAGGTGTTGGTGAAGTGGATGAACTGTTCGAGCTCCTCGTGGGAGCACGAGGTGGCGCCGATGCAGTCATCAATGTAACGGAGGAAGAGGTGGGGTTTAGGGCCAGTGTAGGTACGGAAGAGGGATTGTTCCACATAACCTACGAAGAGGCAGGCATAGCTTGGGCCCATGCGGGTACCCATGGCCACCCCCTTTGTCTGTAGGAAGTGGGAGGAATTGAAAGAGAAGTTGTTGAGGGTGAGGACGAGTTCGGCTAAGCGGATGAGGGTGTCGGTGGAGGGGGATTGGTCAATTCTGCGGGACAGGAAGAAGCGGAGGGCCTTTAGGCCATCTGCATGGGGAATACAGGTGTATAGGGACTGGACGTCCATAGTAAAAATGAGGTGTTGGGGACCGGGGAATTGGAAGTTCTGGTACATAACTTGAACATAAGTCTAGTTTCCATTTTAAACTCATTATAACAGTTTTTTGTGGTCTTTCTGGTCAGCATCAGACTGCAGTTCACTTGCCACCCGATGTCACACATAATCCTTAGTTTGCTCTAAATTTGTTTATTTATGTTATTCTAACCATGTTTGGTCTTGGTTGATGATTTCTCCTTTAGTCATGGTAAGTGCAGTAGGTATTTCTAATTGTGTAGCCTTTTTAAAATCATCGTCATCATTATGCTTAGGAAATTGGTCCTGTTGTTTACATTGTTGGGTCCAAGAATTACCATTCTGAAACAGTTCCAAACAATTTTATTACTACCAGAAGCTGCATTTAATAGCGATCAAATGTTTTTGAATAATGCTGTGAAAGATACATTTTATCAAAACTTTTTATCTTGCACTCAAGAGACCAAAATGACAAATAGATTACAATTCAATCCCAACTGACAACTCTAAATTGGATGCCAACATTATTCTTCACACATTTAGGATTATTCAGCAAATGTTGTGCAATCGGAGAATTGTATATAATATTGTACACTTATCTTGTATTTGAATGTCCTTTGGAAATCCAAGTTCAACACATGTAGCTTCTTGTTTGTTCACTCTGCTTGTTACTTCCTCAAAGAATTCTTATAAGTTAGTCAAACATGGTTTCTCTTCCATAAAACCATTCAGACTCTACCTGGTTATATTATGATTTTGTAAGTGACCTTTTATTTTAACTTTAAAATGAATCGCATCATTTTTACCATGTCAGATGTTAAGATAATTGGCCTACAGTTTTCTTCTTTCCGTTGCCATGGTTTTCTTAAATAGACCTGTTACTTATGTCATTTTCCAATCCACTAGGGCCCTTCCAGAATCCATAGATTTTTTTAAAGTTTGCAAAGAAGTTTCATTTAGTACTACATTTTCTATTTCAGATCAGATTAGTTTTCTGGCTATCAAGACAGTCTGCAGTTTGTTTCATTAATGTCTGAAAGCCAATGAGGACAAGAAGTTCTGGGACAAGCAACCTCAAGGAATGGGCAATCATGAGCTAACAGGAAGCACTGAGGATGGTTTACAATAAAACCTACTGGTGCAACATTGAATCCAATCCCTGTCAAAAGGACAGAACCTGAAATTTGTTCTAAAATTTCAGGCGAAAATGTTGAGGGAAAGATTTAGTCATTGATTTTGGATGTTTAAGACCTCTAAGGAGGTAACTAAATAGTTGCAATATGCATACTATGGATCAGAAATATAAGCAATTTTGTGGCACTTCTTATCTCCATACTTGCACCTTATATTTAAAATATGATACCTAATGATGGCTGTTCAGTAATCCAGCAGGCTGCCCTACACCGCTGTGTCTTTATTCCTTGAGGAATTACTCTATGTCCTGAGCTGTTTGCTGTTGTCCAATCAATGTAAAGTTTGTGAAATGAAAGTATGGAAGATAATTATGTAAAGAAAGCATGGTATCAAGATTTTGTAGAAAATGCAGATTTTCAAAAATGGTGCATCAAGTATCCCAAGCCATCAACTGCAATCTTATTAATTTTCTGAGACTTAACCTCATTTTGTCACTGGATTCATAATGGGGATGTTGTAGAGAGATTGAACAAAATATGCAATACTTGATGCAACATTTCTAAAAATCTGTGTTTTCTGCAAAATCTTGATACCATGCTTCTTAATCAGAAACTTAGAATGTCTGCTCAGTCCACCTAATTCAGTACAGTGTTCATCATGCTTTGGGATGGACGCAACCTTAACAGACAGGCCACAAATTTACCAATTACCCTCACCTAATTTAACCTCAATCCAAAGCAGTTTCCTGTGTGTGACTGCCTTAATACACAGGCAATTTCTTGGAATCATAGGTGAGAGCTGAGTAAATCAAAATCACCAATGATTCAAAACCATCCAAGGAATTTGGTATGCCTACTCCCTTCTACTTAAAACTACATGCCTTCATATGCAATGAAGTCACCAGAAACTCAACTGATTGAGTTGATAAACTCAACTAGTCAGGGTGGATTATAGGATAGAAAAAAGTACCTTTAAACTTGAAGTGCCTGAGTAGCAGAGTTAAATTACATCAACTGAGCCAAGCAGTAGAGCAGAGAACCAATAGAAGTAGAAGCTATGCAGCTGGCAAGTCAAGTTTCAGCAGAGCTCCATTTATTTAAAAAGTTCTCAGTGAAAATAAAGAGCAAGCAGTGTTATAAGATGGATAGTGAAGGCAGCTTCGTGAAGGCAGCTTTAAAGTTGAGGCTCAAACTTGATGTTTGGACTAAAATGTCCACTATCAGAGCCAGGCTGTCATTAGCAATTTAAGAAGGGAGACTGGGGGAGGAAGGGCACAGGATGGAATAGCCAAGTAAATGATTGCAGTGGGAACTAGCTCATAAATAGGCTGCCTTCCAGATAATGTTAAAAATAGCCCCAGAGCATTTTGCATTTATAAGCATGTGTAAAAAGTGTTCGCTAATATGAACAATTTTTATATTTGTTTGCTAGGTTTATTGAAAAGAATAGTTACTTATTGTGATCAAAATAGTCTCTCATTCTCTACATAAAAGCTGAAAGTACTGCAGACACTGTAAATCAGGAACAAAAACAGAAGTTGCTGGAAAAGCTCAGCAGGTCTGGCAGCATCTGTGAAGAAAATAATCAGAGTTAACATTTTGGGTCCGATGACCCTTCCTCAGAAGTGTTCTGAGGAAGAGTGACTGGACCCTAAATGTTAAATCTTATTTTTGCTTCACAGATATTGCCAGACATGCTGCACTTTTCCAGCAACTTCTGTTTTTGTTCTCTCATTCTCTACCTTGCTTAGTGTAAAAACATGCCTTTTTATTTTTCAGTTTGAATTTCTTGAGTTTAGAACTTGCAACTAAGCAAGAAGAACTGGAGGGCATGTGTTTGAAAATGGAAGACAATTGCAGACAGCTCATAGCAGTTCAGAACAAATCAAAACTTTACAGGTAAGGAATCCATTAAAATCATAAATACTACTGAAAAATTGGAAAGGAAAAATTCATGCAAACACCTGCTGACATTATGCTGCATAGAGCATACACCGAATGTGAAATTGAAAGATTTTAGATTTAATAAAGAATCAGGATGGCATGACAGGAAAAATGCAACAGATGTTTAACAACTGTTTGGAATCATTAAACGATTCTTATGTTCCCATAGGCTTGCATATTTTCTTGTTTACATTTAAGAAAAGGAATCAAAGCAGGTGCTGCATTGCATGCTTATAACAACAGTGCAAATTATTAAAGATGGTAATTGCCCCAACCAAGTCAAAGTCGTCATCTAGGTTATGGCTAGTTTTTCTTATTCAGGGGTAAACAACATTTCTATTTTATATATTGTCCAAATTAAGTTTTGTTGACATAAGAATGCTGAATTGTTTCAGGTTGGCTGTTAAACTAATTGAGATTACAAAGGGACTGAATAAGCGCCATGTTAAAATCAGTTCAAAGTAATTTAATAGAGAGGATTCTTTCTTTAAACTGAGTCAATATCATACTTCACAGGGAAAGAACAAGGCAGCAAGCACACATCGTTGAGCAGGCATCCACTTTCCTTCAGGGAATAAAGATTGAACTGGCCCTGTTTAGAGAAGATGTGCAGAGTAACTTGGTGATATGGGAACCTTTCAGCAAAACACTGACGCATTGCCTGGAGGCCACCAGAGATGCTGTACAAATGGGTGAATATAACTGTCTTGCTGGGGCTGGAATATAAAAATAGTTCATAGGTTTTAACTAAATACAATGAATTATGGAGTTCCATATGCACATTAAATTTATAAAGTTTTGATACAGATTGGTCATTTTGCAATTAAAAATGCAGTCCATAGCATTCTTTTTACACATCAGAAAATTGGTTACTTTATCCATAAAATTCAATTATGTATTTCATGATTAAATTTAGATATGTACTTATTACAATGTGGGATGCAAGCCCAAAAATGAATTCCTGCTGAAGTTTGCATTTGATTTAGCAATATTATCCAAGTAAATTCAGAGTAAAGTTACCCTTATAATGAATATTTTCTTTCTCATTATCTGTAAACTGATTATTATTCAATTTATATTTTCTATTTAAATTGGAATTGATTGGGATTTTTAAAATAACAGACACCGTTAGGGTGATTTCATATACTTGTTACCTTGGTTAAGTCCAAAAACGGGACAAGAGAGGAAATGGAACTGTGAACACAACTGAGGTGCTGACTTGCTCTTTGTTGTCCATCTGCACCAGTTTTCAGAATGAGGCTCAATCCTGGTGGCTAGAGCTCCACTAGGGTGCTAACAAGAACCTCGTTAATGTATGCAAGTTGGATTATAAATCCGATTCCATTTTCAAAGCTATCACATTGTGACTGAAGATTCTTGTTCTTGTGCTTGGAAGGCGGTAGAAATTGGAAGGCAACCATTTTATGCACAATTCAAAGAGATGCTTAACCACAGTTCAGAAAGTTTGCCTTTTGTTTTACTGTCATTTTTTTGTGACTTCTAATCTAAAGACTTTAGTCCATTATTTATTCTCTTTCAACTCTAGGTGCTGCAAAAAATTCTTTGCTTAAAAACTACTTTATTTCCCTCTAATGCTTCTACCACTCCTCTTCAAGTGCTGTTGTGGGTCCTTCAAAATTGGTCATGCCTCTGAACTCCTGCCCCAGGTTGATGTGTAACTGTAGCATTTAGTGCATTTTGTGCTGGCACTTCACCAGATTCATTAAAATTAGGCCTCCCCAATGTCTACAAAATAGGCATTCTTTGTCTATAAAAACTGTTAAGCAGGTAAGTTGTGCCCCATGATTATTTTCAGATTATTATCAGAATCAGAATCTGCTGGGGGGAGTGAGGGGTTGAGGGTTCATATTCAGAATTGGTGAATTAGGTGATGGATGGAGTACACTCTGTGAGCACATGAAGGTGTTATCTAAGGTTTGCTCTTGATCCTTGGAAGGAATCAATTGGAAATGATTGCAATGACTAGAATAGCAACTGCAGGGCATTTTTTTTTGTATTCATTCACAGGCTGAGGGTGTCGCTGGCTAAGAAGCATTTATTGCCCATCCCTAATTGCCCAGAAGGCAGTTACGAGTCAACCACATTGCTGCAGGGCATAACAAGCAGTACAATGATATGTGAGGTATTCCATAATGAAGACACAGAATCACCATCTGTCTAAATAGGTGCGGACTCTGGCATTAGTTTTTTGACAATTACAGATAGCTGTGCCTTTGGTAACATATTTGATGTTGAACATATAACCTCCATTGCCTCTTGCCCTAATTCCTGTCCTGCACCTTCCTCACACCATGGTTTTGCTAATGCTCATGAAGCTGTTGTCCTCAATGCTAGTCAAATCTATTTTCTAGTACTTTAATCCTCTCACCATCTTTTGTCTTGATTGCATTTAGAAGCACTCACACTGGACTTCCTGTCCTCTACCCTACTGCCCTGGAAGGCCATGAACACCTTCACTGACCAAATGCACTCAGAGCAGTTGGACTGATAACTCTGCTCACTAAATAGCTCCTGAGTGCTGCTGAAAGAATGGCACAGACATGACTGGCTTTTTGTTGTGTGACTACCTCCTCCTAGTTGGGCTGTTCCCAATCGATCATGCAACCCAAACCTGTAAAAACTCCAAAATAGCATTTGATGGGTGAACATCAAGCTCACTAGTTAGTCTGTCCTTTGAGTTGGATGGGTTGCTGGATCTTGTCTTCCATCCAGCTGAGTAAAACCAACAGCAGTGAGAATAATGATGGTACATTATCATGAAAGCTGGCGATCTTAATTTTCAGTGTGCATGTATGCTGGTGTGCCAGCTCTGAAGTATTAATAGCAAGTAGAAAATGCTGTACTTTTCCAACATTTTCTGTTTTATTTCAGATTTCCAGTGTATGCAATGCTTTGATTTGCTGAAGCACTGACATTCTCACCCAAAAAAGACAAATCAAGTGTGGCTTATGTGAGATCAAGCTGTTGTCTGTAGTGATTGTTCATGTGAAGTAAGCAATACAAATAGAGCAACAAGGTGATTCCTTAGTTTTAAAGAAACAAATTATTAGCTAAATCAAATTGAGCAATTGTTGGAACAGTGCCCTGTAATGTTGCCCAAAGCATTGTCTTTGAGGTCTAAAAGTGATATATTCTGTAAACTGGATGCTGGAAAGTGAATACAGACTCCCAAATATTGAATATTGTCTTTTAAGCCGTTGAGTAGTAAAATCATTGTACGTGGCTCAGGTCTAAGGAAGATGCATTCAGCTGAGTTATAATCAGGTCATGACCCTTTTGAATCATGTAAGGCAATAAAGTAAGGTGGTGGAGAGAGGAGAGGAGACGTTATAAATTTGGTGGCAATTTATTAGAAGATTAATGCTCAGTACAAACATTTGGGATTGATTGATCAAAAAATGGATATGCTATACTGATGTTTGCATTGCTCAGAAGCAGAAGTCTTCTTTGTCTTCAGTAGATGCAACATTATATTTTTAGCCTTTATGTTTTCATTTGAAGTCTTTTTCTTCTTCTGTAAGAACTTTTATAAGAGGCATCCTCACCAGTACAATGTACTTTTAAGGACAGAATGTCATGAAAAGAAACTAACTTGCAACTACATTAGCTTGAAACAGACAGAGGCAACAGTGCCATTTCATTGCAAACAATCTGCAGTTTAGAATGAAGAAAAGTGACCTAGTGCAGCTGAATTCAGTCAGAATCAATTTCTAAGTGAAAATGATAACCGTGTGCTGAATGGTTTCTTCCACTTGACACTCCAGAAGCTAATGCCTTTGAGCCATGGAAGGAAAGAAATTGATGCAATTATGCTTCTCATGAAAATGAGGTGGTGTAAACTCTGAAAGTTGTCAACACCCATTTAATCTTGAAGTATTTGATAGGTTGGCTGTGAATAATTGCCAACTTGTCAGAGATCAAAGAGTTGGGCCCTGATTTCTCTTCTGGGATTGGAAGACATCCAGTCAAGTGGGGAGGATTCCATTGCCTTGTAGATGATGGACAGACTTGGCAAAATCAGGAGGTGAGTTACCTGCTGCAGAATTTATGTCACTAGTAATTTGAAATCTATCAGTTTCTGTCTTGAATATCTTGACTTAATGATTATGCTTCCACACCCATAAATTATTTATTTTCAAATTAATGCCCACTTATTCTGGATTTTCCACAAGAGGAAATAGAAGTTTCTCAGTACCTGTCTTATTGAATCCATTACTTGTCTTGAAGATCTCAACTGGATTATCCCTCAACTGTGTAAACTCATGGAAATACAAAGCAAATTTGTTCATGCCCTCATCTGAATCAGGAGTTGCAACCTCCAAGATTGATTATTGTTTCTTGTGATGTGGTGCCCAAAGCTGAACACACTACTTCAGACATCCTTTCTGACCAAAGCTGCATACAACAAATATCAGTTCCTCACTTTTGTATTCCAACTTCCGTGAGATAAAGATCGAAATTCCATTGGCTTTATTGATTGCATTTTGTACTTGTGCATTAGCTTTTAGTGATTTGTACATATGGACACCTAAATCCTTTTGCTCTTCAAGAGCTCCTAACTCTTCCATTAAGAAAATATTTTTCTTTCCCTGATCCAAAGTGGATGATCTCACACTTCTCCATTCTTTTGCTGTGCTTTTATGTTTTAAGTTAGTCTACTCATGTTGCTTTGTAACTAACTTCCAGTTCTCATCTAGTCGGTTTGTTGTGCCTTTAATATAGTGCCATTTGTTAATTTGAATATATATCTCTATTACTTAATTCAAATTGTTAATATATGATGATAGGTTGAGGCCATAGTGCAGATCTGTGAATGTGATTAGTCAGTTCCTGCTAATCAGGATATGCCCTCTGTTATGATTGTCTTTACTCCCTGTCTCTGCTTTTAAGTTCAGGAATGCGATGAAATCCTAATGCTATTCTGTTCCCCAACAGTTAAAGCAGATTCTTGATCTTGCTTTCCATTGGTAGCTTATGTCTCACCCAGTGATTCACTTTCAGTAATACTTCTTTACAGGACCAAGTCCCTAGAATAATGATTGGTTGAGGAGAAAACAATGGTGCAATAAATGAACTAAATATGGAAGGAAGAATGAGTGCATCAGGTTCATTAGCAACAGCACAACAAAAACAACAATGTTTTTGAGGTTTATCAGAAAGGAAATAAAAATAAGATTAGCAGGTGTGATGTAAATAACAAAAACAAAAAGGTTTAAAGGTGGCAGAAAGATTATGTTTAGATGGCTGGTACTGACTCAAATGTTTGAATTTTCATGATGGAGTTGGGAAGTGGAAGTCAGAACTGTCTTCTGGTCTCCAACCTGCTTGCAGGGAGGCTATGGGGTGGATTAGTGACATGATTTTCATGATGTCAGCTCTTTAAAGGGATTGGAATTGTTTTGGCAGATAATTAAATGCCACAGAAGGTGAGGCAAATCAGATGAAGTGAAGGCCAAAATTAAATTTTCTTTGACGATTACTGTAGCTATGTTTAAATCTAAATGGAGGCTAGGAACCTGAGGGAGTGCAGGAACTGGTTCTGTGATAGTGAGTCGGATTTCATGCCTGATGTTATAAGTTAAGGAGAGGAGGTAATTTTTCCAGAGGTGGCAGGAGGATGCCATGAACTGACAGTCAAAAGGCCTGGTTTAAGATAGATCTCACTGAGGCATAAGCATTATCAGAAGAATGTGGATTTAGTACTGTGAAAGGTTCAGGCAGTGTGCATGATCTCATGCAATCTAGCAAGGTGAATGCAACCACCCCACCACCACCGCACCCCCCCCCCCCCCCCGCCTCCCCCCGAGCCCTCAGGATAGAGGTTTCAAACCGTGTAGCCTCCAGGAAGTATGCCATTGAAAGACTCCCTGTCTGTATGCTGTGTTCCCTGAATGGTGTTTCATAATAATAAAAGATAATGCTATTTGAAGAAAGAATAACAGAGATAGCCAGGATTCCAGATGAGCAGGCAGTCAGACCTGACAGGATCAAATCCATGATGGAGATACTGGCTACGGTGGATGAAGTGCTCAATGGGAGGTGCAATAAATGTACTCCATCCGATAGCATGCCAAACACCAAGTTGCATTCAGGAGCCTCAGCATTGCAATAGCTTCTACTCTCCTAGGCTGGCTTTCCCAATTTCACCTTGAAGCTCTCAAATTCAGGTATCCACCCAACAATACCCTCTCCACCTACAGCCCAAGAGAAGCCTAATGACTTGACAAGTATCCTTTCTATGACTACACCTATTCTTCCCTCAGTTTTGGCATGCGCTTAGATAAGGTGACACTAGATGAGGAGCATAGTATTAGTATGATGGAGAACGTACCGGAGGCAGTTATGGGCATTTCCACTTGGAGGAGGGAGAACAGGCACAGGCCTGCTCAGACTCTTTCTGCAATAATAGCAGGAAATTCTGCTCACACATGTCAGAGTTCCCTGAGGCAGTGTATGGTTGTAAGCAGAGAATTGAGCCCTCCAGCAAGCTCATATGTACTACAGTGGCTCACAGCTATAAGCCCATGATCTCTCTAATAAGATAGTGAAATATCTCCTAAGGAGTTACATGCAGCATCAGCATCATTTTGGGCAGATAAACATTCAATACACTATACTGCTCAGAATGCTTGCATGTAGTTGGAACAGTGAATGGCACTGGTTGTACAGAGACGTCTGGAATCACAAAATTTTTATGATACAGAAGGAGGCCATTCAGCCCATCATGCCTGCACAGTCTATCTGTGTATTTTAACTTAATGCCAATCTTCTGTCTTTTCCCTGAAACCCTTCACATGTTTCTATTTACGTAATCATACAATGCCCTCCCAAATACCTCAAATGAACCTGACTCCATCACACTTCAAGTCAATGCATTCCAGACCATTCGCCGTGTGAAAAAGATTTTTCTAATTGTACATTTGCCCCTTTTGCAAACACTTCAAATTTTTACTCAATCCTTTGATAAGTGACAATAAATTGCCCAGAAATTCTATCCAGAACCTTCATGATTTGGAAAACTTGTTTCAAATCTCCTCTTAGCCTTTTCCTCTCCAGAAACCAGTCCCACTTCTCCAATCTTTTCTCATTACTCAAGTATTTCATCACTAGATCCATTCTCATAAACCATACTTGTACTCTTTCCAATCTTTCACATCCTTCCTATGATTTATTGCTTAATATTTGCAATTGTTCAACCCTCTAGCACCACCCCAAATCCAGGGAAAACTGAAAAAAAAATGTAGTGCCCCTGAAATTTCCACTCTGACTTCCTTCAATATCCTTGGATGTATCTCATCCAGTCCCAGTGCCTTACCAACTTAACATGTTGACAGTTTATCCAATATGGGAGTGGATGGCACTATAATTGAGTCCCAGCTGGGGCCCTTCTCCAACCAACTGGAGCACCAGTCAAGGGTTGAATATGTCACTGAGGAGGGAAAAAATACCAATTTTTGAAGGGTACCTTCATCATCCTCAGCACCTGTACACCAAGATCAAGTAATGGACATTGCCCTTATAATCAGGAGGTTGCATCAACTTCCAGAAATGTCTCATGGGCACCACCATGACAAGGACGACCACCAAGTACAATTCCCTGCAGACCAAAGCAAGTGAGCAAGCTTTATCTCTTCCAAAACCACAAGACCCTACATAGGAGTAACTGAGGAGAGAGCACTGTCTGGATTACTGGAGTTTCTTCTTAGTGTCTGTTTGCAGTTTCACCGTTCTATTATTTTATACCAAGTTTATTTTGGCATAATGGATAATATCCCTTACTCTCAGTCAGAAATTCTGGATTTAAGCCCTATTCAAGAACTTGATGGCCAAGAAAATATGTTGTAAAGCAACCAAACAGGTTGAACATTAACTTGTAAAATTCCTGACATATGCCAATGTCAAATAGTAGTAGCAGGAGAGATTCCTAGTTAGCTATGTCATAGAAGGAAAGTCAGAACCTCTGCCATTATTCAGAGCTCTGCACTATGAAATGCACGTAAACATGCAGCAGCAGCAACTTGGACTCCTTAAGGAGACTGTTTTTTGGATGGCTGGTGTGGATTGGACTAGTATCAATACCACACGTTCAGTTTCCATTTTGGTTGTCATAGATCTGTCACTTTGCCATATCCATGATGAATGTCATGACGCTGTGGATCAGACCTGAATCTGAGAAGGAAAGGAGAAGATTACTTTGTAAGGAATCCCACTTGAAGGCATGTAACTGAGACTCCTCTTATTGGGGTTGTCGTGAAAAATATGGTTTCAGCTGATAAAAGTGATTAAGAGTGTGATCAAGGAGAGAGCAAAGTCTTTATCTTTCTCTTTAATAGATCTGATTGCACAGCTACCTCAGAGTAAATTGCATCCTGTCGCCTTTTCCTGGGTCAAAGGAATTCACTTGAAACATTCTTGCATTAAATGATCCTTGACATTTCTGGCACCCCGATAAGGCCTTTGCTCCTTGCATTCTGCCTAGTTACCTCTTTGCATATCAGGGTATCTTGATAGTTTCCATCCCCTTCCTCCATCTCCTCTTAGTCATCCACTCATCTGCTACTATTCCTTTCCTCTAAGAAACTATTTGGTTTCAACTGACTTGGCCTCAACATCCTCAAGGTCCACATCTGTCTGGAAGAACAAAAACAGAAGTTGCTGGAAAGGCTCAGCAGGTCTGGCAGCATCTGTGAGGAAAAGATCAGAGTTAACGTTTCAGATCCGGTGACCCTTCCTCAGAACTGATGGTAGCTGGGAAAATGTCAATTTATATGCAGAAAATAGAGAGGGGGCTAGGGAAAGGAGTAAACAATAGGATAGAGCCCAAAGAGAGAGAAGAGCTGTTGTATAGATAAAGGAGTCGATAACATTCTGGCTAGGAGGGTGAATAGCTGTTAATGGGGACTATTAGTGACTAACAATAGGTAGTGTGTTATGGCAGGCTATGTGATAACAAGGCCTGGTGTTTGGGGTAGGGGGCGAGGACACAGAAGAGTTTAGGCCCTAAAATTATTGAACTCGATATTGAGTCCGGCAGTCTGCAGGGTCCCCAAGCGGAAAATGAAGTGTTGTTCTTCCAGTTTGTACTGAGCTTTGCTGGAACACTGCAGCAAGCCAGAGACAGAGATGTTGGCCAGGGAACAGAGTGGTGTGTTAAAGTGGCAGGCAACTTGAAGCTCAGGGTCTCTTTTGCCAGCAGAACGTAGATAGATGTTGTGCGTAGCAGTCACCCAGTCTACGCTTTGTTTCCATGTAGAGGAGACCGCATTGTGAGCAGTGAATGCAGTAGACTAGATCCTGGGAAGTGCAGGTGAAGTGTTGCTTCACCTGGAAAGTAGGTTTGGCCCTTGGACAGTGGGGAGGGAGGAGGTAACTGGGTAGGTGTTGCACCTTCGCCAGTTGCAGGGGAAGGTGCCATGGGGCTGTGGGGGGTATGGAGCAATGCAGCACCCACTTGTTATCAACACCTCTGGCACTGCTTGACCAACACTTCAGCTTTGCTTACCCCTGCTTGCGACACTTGGGTACTGCTTCCCCTGTCTCATGCAGGGCCTGCTGCTCTCCCTCACATCCATCCACTCAACTGGCTGACACTTGGAACCTACTTCTTTCCCAATGTTTGGGCCTCTTGCTTTCCCCAAACCCACCCCTCAATTGTTTGTCCATTCACTCAGCTGACACTTAGGTCCTGTTTTGGACCTGCACTCACATACTCAGGTTGCCTTGATCTCTCTGTATCTCTCTGAATAGTTACTGCTCTGGCCTCTTGAAACTCTTGTTGCATGTGACCCATTAGTGGCCATTGTAATTCTTCCAGCTAGTCCAATTGTAGATTCCCTTTCTTCTACCCTTGCTGCTCCTCCAATTATATAATTCTGTCTCTTGAGAAGCAGCAAAAGTGAGAGAGAGGGATCTTCTGATTTTGAACTTGGAAGAATTGTAAATTGTGAGGAGGACAGGGCAGAACTTCAAAAAGACATTGACAAGTTGGCAGGGATAACAAGGTGTGGGGCTGGATGAACACAGCAGGCCAAGCAGCATCATAGGAGCAGGAAAGCTTGACATTTCGGGCCTAGACCCTTCATCAGAAATGTGGCAGAGTGGGCTGATAGGTGGCTGATGAGGTTTAGTACAGAGAAGTGTGAGGTGATGTATTTTGGTAGAAAGTACATGGAATGACAATATAAAGTAGGGGGTACAATTGCAAAGGGTGTGCAGGAGCAGAGAGACATGGTGTATATGTGCACAGATCAATGAAAGTAGCAGGACAGATGGAGACAACAGTTAATAAAGCATACAATATCCTTGGCTTAATTAATAGGGGAAAGGGACAAAAGCCAGGAGGTGATTAACATGTTGTGTAAGACAGTTGTTAGAGCTGAAGTATTGTTGATTGATTGATTGATTTATTTATTGTCACATGTACTGAGTACAGTTTGGTTTTCGTGAGAGTCTGGGCTGTGCATACCACCATCTGTAGTTTCTTATGGTCCTGGGCAGAGCAGTTGCCATACCAGGCCGTTATGCACCTGGACAGTATACTTTCAATGGTGCATCTGTAGAAGTTGGTGAGGGACCTTATGGACATGCCAAATTTCCTGAGCTGCATGAAGGAAAAGGGTGTTGTTTTGCCTTCTTGACTGTTGCATCTATGTGGGAAGTCCAGGACAGGTTGTTGGTTATCACCACTCTGAAGAACTTGATGTTCTTCATTCTCTCAACCTCAGTTCCATTGATGTAGATTGGGGCATGTTCTCCTCCTTTCTTTATGAGGTTGATGATCAGTTCTTTAGTTTTGCTGACATTGAGAGACAGATTGTTTTCATTGCACCATGTCATCAAGCATGTAAGTGCCACATGTAGGAAAGATGTGAATGTATTGGAGGGAGGGCAGAAGTGATTTACAAGAATGGTTCCATGAATGGAATAAGGTTCGGTTATAAGGATTGAATGAAGAAGTTAGAACTTATCTTCTTGGACAGAAGAAGGCTGGAAGAAGATTTGATAGATGTTTTCAGAACCATGAGCAGGCTAGATAGAGTCGATAAGGAGAAATCGTCATCACTCAAAAAAGGAACAAAAATGAGAGAGCATAGATTTAAAATTATGTACAAAAGAAGCAAGGTGAAGTGAAAAAAAATTCACTCAGTAGTAGTGAAGATATGAACTGCATGGAAATGTGATGGCGGCAGATTCAATCAAGGCATTCGAGAGGGCATTGAATGCTTGTTTGTATAGGAAAGTTTGCAAGGATATGGGGAAAAAAGCATTGGATTGGCACTAGGTACTTGTTTGAAGAACCAGTGCAGGCACAACAGTCAGAATGGCCTCCTACAGTGCTGTAACAACTATGTGATTCTGTGATTGGAGGAGGTGGAGCAGTCTGCCTTGAGAGAAACAGATTTGATGATTAAAGGTGTAGCTCTTTACAATTTTGGTCTCTTCCAAATAAAGAGATGAATTTCCTCCAATTGTTTCCCTCTGTGTTAGACTATAAGACATAAGATATAGGAGCAGAATTAGGCCATTCAGCCCATTGAGTCTGCTCCACCATTTGATCATGGCTGATATGTTTCTCAACCCTATTCTTCTGCCTTCTTCCCAGGATTCTTGATCCCCTTTCCAATCAAGTACCTATCTATCTCTGTCTTTAAAACACTCAATGACTTGGCCTCCACAGCCCTAAACAGCAATTAGTTCCTCCTCATCTCAGCCCCTTCGCCCTGAGGCTGTGCACTCAATTCCTAGTCTCCCCTACTAGTGGAAACATCTTCTTCACATCCACTCTACCCAGGTCTCTGAGTATCATGTAAGTTTCAATCAGATCGCCTGTCATTCTTCTAACTTCATCGTGAATAGACCCAGTGTCCTCAACTGCTTCTCATAGGACAAACCCTTCATTCCTGGGATTATTCTTGTAAACCTCCTGTGGACCCCCTTCAAGGCCAGCACATCTTCCTTTAGATCCAGGCCCAAAACTGCTCACAGTATTCCAAATGCAGTCTGACCAGAGCCTTATACAATCACGGCAGTACATGCCTGTTGTTGTTTTCTAGCCCTCTCGAAATGAATGTTACATTGCATTTACCTTCCTAACCGCCAACTGAAACTGCATGTTAACCTTAAGAGACTTCTGAACTGGGACTCACAATACCTTTGCGATTCAGTTTTCCAAAAACTTTCCCTATTCAGAAAATAGCCTATGCCTCTGTTTTGCCTGCTAAAGTTTATAACCTCACACTTCTCCACATTGTATACTACCTGCCACTTCTTTGTCTACTCACCTAGCATGTCCAATTCCTTCTGCAGCCTCTCCACTTCCTCAACACTACCTATCCCTCCACCTATCTTTGTGTCACCTGCAAGCTTAGCAACAATGCCCTCAGTTCTTTTGTCCAGATCGTTAATGTATAACATGAATAGTTATGGTCCCAAAACTAACCCTTGTGGAACACCAGCTATCATCCTAAAAGAAATCCTATTATCCCCTACTTTCTGCCTTCTGCCAGTCAACCAGCCCTCTATCCATGCCAGTAACTGACCCCTAACACCATGGGCTTTTATCTTATTTAGCAGCCTCCTGCGTGGCACTTTGTCAAATGCCCTCTGGAAATCCAAATAGATCATGTTCAATGGCTATCCTCTGTCTAATGTACTGGTTACCTCCTCAAAGAATTATAACAGATTTGTAAGACATAACCTCCCTTTGACAAAGCCATGCTAATTCCATCCTCTTTTATCATGTACTTGCAGGTACGCCGCAAACTCATTCTTAATAATGGATTTTAAAATCTTGCCAATGACAGAGGTCAGACTAACCAGGGTATAGTTTCCTGTCTTCTGCCTCATTCCCTTCTTAAACAGGGCTGTTACATTAGCCAGTGATTGATTTGAGAACTTTTGGGGCATATATGACTACCATCCCTATGTATTTTGAGTGCTGCTCCAAGAGTCCTATTTCAAAATGGTAAAGTCCTTTTCTGTGGCTTTGGAACTTAATGCCTCAGGGGTAATTTCCTGGGACAGCTATGATTGGCTCTCCACGCTATCTGTCCTCTTTTCACTGCCTGTGCCTTGTACAGTGTGTATATCCATTATACCCCTTATTATTACCTCCCCTCACACATCAACTGCAGTTAACTAGCTCATCATGAGCTCTTCAGGTGCCTAAATGGCTTTAATTGGAATTAGGTGAGGTTACAATCCTATCTTCGACCTTCCCTAGTGAACATTGCTGGAACTGGGCATAACGTGATAAACTGGCTTTGGTATTCATCCTGAAGACTTTCCTGACCAACTTCCAGCTGCAGTATACCCTAACTACATCACAGGAGTTTGTGGATTTAATTCTCACTTCTGAATTTAAGGACATTATCCAGGTTGACACCCCAAAGGCAATATTAAGGGAGTCATAAAATCATAGAATCCCTACAATGTGGAAACAAGTCATTCGGCTAACAAGTCCACACTGCCCCTCCGAAGAGCATCCCACTCAGACCCATTCCCCTACCCCTGTATTTCCCATGTCTAACCCAAACATCCCTGGACACTATGGGAAATTTAGCATAGCTAATCCACCTACCCTGCACATCTAAGGTTTTGGAGTAGATTTGTAGCTCGGGTTGTAGATGGTTGGCTCTCTGAGCTGGTTTGTTGTTGTTCCGCAGACATTTCATTACCCTGCTGGGTAACATCATCAGTGCGGCCTCCAATGGAGCGCGGTTGTGTTTTCCCGCCTGGGAATTCTTTGGACTGTGGGAGGAAACCAGAGCACCTGGAGGGAACCCACACAGACACGGGCAAAATGTGCAAACTCCACAGACAGTTTCCTGAGGTTGGAATTGAACCTGGTTCCCCAGTGCTGTGAGGCAGCAGTGCTAACCACTGAGCCATCTTGCTGCCCCTGCTTGGAAGTACAGTAATGGTACTTAAACCAATGGAAAATGTAATAGATTCGAATGCAGTACTTCTGTGCAAAGATTCAAACTCATCTATATGCTCATGTCTTTTGATGAGATGGGGAGAACATTTGTCCAATGTCGAACCTACCTTTAAAGTTAACTTTACACAGGGATTCCTAAACATTACATACTGTCATTCTCAGAAGTTGAAAAGAAAGCCAACACCATTTACCATGGTGAAGAGGTATTGTGTATTATCTATATCCTAGCTAATTTGGTCAGATTTTGATCTGGAAACTAAACTACAAATGAAATAAACTTAATGAGTACAAATTGTTAACAAACACAAATCTGCTGTTGCATTTTTAACTTGCTATACAGGCTTAAAAGTGTTGCACATGTTTCTCAACTTTGCACCTGGGAACTGAGTGTTCCTTGGATGCTCAAAAAGGAATATCAAAGCTGTAAAAATTTATGGATAATAAATGTTTCTTCAGGTCACTATTTTCAACAGTTCCATCATGTCCCATTATTATTAACTCCAGTTCCACCACAGCTACGCCCCAAGTTGATCTTGAGAACAATGCCAGACCTTGACTCCAGTCATGGCAGTTTTGTAGTTTCACATGCAGAGAAGTGCATAGCATAGAAAATGAGGATAGTGCAGACTGCAAAGTCAGTGATAGTGGCTGTACATCATCTTGTAAATAGAACACAGGATTGAGGTAAAAAAGATTTTTCTTTCACATGAGAAGCTGAGCAAATGGCAAAGAGGGATACATGACAGCATAATAGTGGCAAAAATCCTTTATATTGTCCAGTTTTCAGACTCTATAGAGCCTTAGCACTGTAACCTTTTAAATATGTTTGCATGTAACTGTTAAAATGCTGCTCTAGATTCTATCTTGCCCTATTTGCCTTCACTCAAATTACAGGAAATACTTGCATTTTGAATATCCTGGCTCCATGCAAATAATATTATGTAGTCTGACTGTTTCCTTACGCTGTCAGTTCTGACAGCATATTAATCTTGCAGTTTTATAAGACTTAGAATGTCAATGAATATTGTTAGTATTGGAGCATGTTGAGTAAGTTTAAATAAAATATATGCATGACAAATGTACAGAAACATTTTGTACTGCTTAATAACCAGCCTCAGAGCAGTTAAAAATTATATAAAATTTCATATTTATTTGTTCCATTTCAGTGTACATATGCACTATTGACCAGCAGGAGAAGTGCTCTGAATTATCTTGGCCAGCAAACATGGAGCATGTCAGTGATAATATGTGAGGGGCAGCAGCACCACTTAGTGTTGAGATAATGTTGAGTTGTGTGGTGACAATTTCAGTTTAAAAGCATTTCTGGATGTTTCAAAAACTCTGTGAAAATCATGGCGGCCGACAAAAACATGCTTATTTTTGTTTCATTCAGTTGCTTTCAAAAAGAAAAAAACTTGTATCAGACAAGTTTTGGTGATTAACTTGAAACTTTAACTTTGTTTCACTCTTAACAGAGGTTGCTTGATCTGCGGTGTATTTCTAATACTTTTCGTTTTTATCCCCCATATGGTATGCCCAAGTGGCAGGATTGGTCCTGGTATTTATTCACATGGAGGAAAGGAGAGTATGGGGTAGCACATGGAAAACCCAATAATATCAGTGACAGCAGGAGTTCACTAGGTTTTCTTGTTTTCTTGTTTGCAAATTGACTGAGGTCCAAAATAACTGGCTGACCAGTTGTTGGGAAGGAAAACAAACAGCAAGAGGCTACAACTGGGAAAGAAATGGGAGAGAAGAAGTAAGAAATTCAAGCTTGCTTTTAAGGGAGTGCAAGAAAGGTTTACAGACTGATTCCTGGGATGATGGGACTGATGCCAAGGGAGAAATAGGATCAGTTAGGACTATATTCACTAGAGTTTAGAAAAATAGAGGGGAGTCTCATAGAATCCTCTTAAATTCTAAATGTAAGGATGTTGTGCTTGATTACTGGGCAGTCCAAAACTAGGGGTCACAGTCTAATGATAAGGTTAGGCCTTTTAGGACAGAGATAAAGAGATATTTCTTTTCTCACAGAGTGGTTAGCCTATGGAATTCTCTGCCACAGCTAGCGATTGAGACCAAAACATTGAATGTTTTCAAGAAGGAGATAGATATATTTCTTAGGGCTAAAGGGATCAGTGGATATGGGGAGAAAGCAGGAACAGGGTGCTGAGTTGGATGATCAGCCATGATCACATTGAATAACAAATCAGGCTTGAAGAGCCAAATAGCCTACTGCTGCTCCTATATTCTATGTTTCTATGTCAGTAAACTGCATGATTTGCCAACTGACCACCCTTAGCTGAAATGGGATCAGGACAGGTTGACCTGAATCACTCTGTTGTACAATGTTTATTGTACAAGGTAATGGATACAAAAAGTTTAACCATAGCTAAGCCAAAGCTCTGTCTATTCTGATATATAGTGTAGCCACTGAATGGAGCATTTTGGAGTTCTGGTCATTTCAGTTAGCCACCTACAGTTAGATTCTGGTAGTCTCCTGATGCACACTCAAATGTCTTATCTACCTCTTGTTAGTAATAGTTAATACACCTAGGAGTTAGTAGACCCCAGTATATAGTTACAGAGATATAATAACTTATACATTGTTATCTAAAACAAAAGCTCCTGCTGAGGCATATGCTCGGTCTATCCTCCATCACAGACCACTGAACAGCCCCTTACACTAATACAAGGAGGAGGATTGGTGATATTTTGACAACTTGAGTATAGGAGTAAAGATGCCTTGTTGCAATTATATAGAGCAGTGGTAAGACCTCACCTCGTGTATTATCTACAGTTTTGCTCCCTTATCTAAAGATGAATATGCTTGCCACAGAAGGAGTGCAATGGAGTTTTAACGGATCAATCCTTGGGATGGTGGGATTCTTTAGCAATGAGAAATTGTGGACACAGTGTCTGTATTCCCTAGAGTCATGAAGAATGAAGGGTAGCCTAATTAATACTTCAAAAATACATACATGGTGTGACATTGAATATGGATAAGATGCTTCTGTGACTGGTGAGTCTCACACCAGGGTACATAATTTCAGGATAAGAGGTAGGCTCTTTAAGACTAAGATGAGGAGGAATTTCTTCATGTAGAAACGGTTAGAAAACCCAGACAGCTGTAGAAGCACATTGAGCATGCTGAAGACAGAAATTGGTAGATTTATGGAGACTGAGGTCACTGAGGTGCATATCATAGAATATGAGTTCCCTGACTGGGGCTGTAAACCTGGTCCAATCAGAGAGTCCTGGCTGACAGATATAAGCAGAAGTGCCAGAGATTCTGTTCACCCAAAGAGCTCTGAGCTGGCTAGGTCAGTATCATGTACTATGCATGTGTAAATAAAGGGTGATTTGGTGACAGGATACTGGCCTTCATGGAATTATTTCAAAGGGAAATGTAGATAGTACGGGAAAGTGCCATTAATGCAGATTGTTAGACATTATCTAGTTGAATGGTGGAACAGGCTTTACAGGTTGAATGGACTACTTTTGTTCCTCTGTTCCTGGTACTCTATCCCAATCATAAGCCACCAGTGGTTGGTACCCAAACATCACATATTATAACATAGTCCCTTAATTTATACTGGACGTTTGTGAAATTAGCATTTGTATTTAGTGCATAAGAAATGAAATTGATACCTGCTCTAATGAAATTACAAATTTATTTGGTTTTCAGAAATGTTTGGATTGCAGGAGAGTCTTCAGAAATCCACTCAAGAGATAGAGTTCCTTCAACAGCAAGTAAGAGACCTACAGCTTTCTTCAGACACGATTACACTACAAACTGATCAAATCCACGTTTTGGAACAGAAAGAAGCCGAACTCCAAATCAAATGTTGTGAATCAAAGAAACAGGCATTTGGTAAGTGAGACTTTTGCTAAAGTACATTGGTTCATTGATATAAACTGTGACTGCCTTAAAATTCTGCATGTCTAAACCCAAGCCGTACGCTGAGGTCATAGTGACCAACAATCATTTTATGTACACAAAGAATTGCAACCAAATTTGCGATCCAGAAAAGTCAAAAAGGCATTAAAACTGTGGTATCTTCTCAATTCCTAGACCACTAATTAAAATACTGTAGAAATTCAGATTTTAAAATCTTACATATCTCAACTGATGGTTTATAAACATAGCATATGGTATATACTTGTTCCTAACTTTTTTATTCATTCGTGGTGTGTAAGCATTGCTGTCTGGGCTAGCATGTGTTTCCCATCCTTTACTGACTTTGAGCTGAGTGGTTTGCTGGGCCATTTCAAAGGGCAGTTAAGAGTTAACCACATCGCCGAGAGTCCGGAGTCGCAATTAAGAATAGCTGATTTCCTTCCCTGAAGGGCATTAGAGAACCAGGAATTTTTTTTTTTATTAACAACAATAGTTATATGGCCATAATTAGACTAACTGTTAATTCCATTTTTTTCTTATTTTTAATTTAAATTTTACCTTCAGTTGGATGATGAAATTCCATCCATGGTTAGATTTGAACCCATGTCCCCAGAATATTAGGGACTGTGGATTATTAGTCTAGTGTCATTACCATAATGCTGCAGCCTCCCTTAAATAGGGTTTGCAATCAAGATCCCAGAGGATGAGAGTGTGTTAAAGGGCAACACCATTGCTAGCTGGAGTATTGCAGTCCACATGTGTGAAAGGTGGGAATGATCTGCCTGACTGAATGTGACCAAAAAAAAAATCTGTTGTATCGATATTAATTTCAAACCTGAAACAAATAACTGACCACAACAATTTATTGTATTAAATTCTAAACTAGTTGCAAGATCCAGAAACACATAGGAACAATTATAATCAGCCTGTGTATTTTTTTTACAAATTTTAGTTAAATGGTTAAATCCCATCTCTTGACACAGGTGCAGTGTGACATTCACAATTAATCAGTGTTCTTTTAATTGAAACCAAGAACTATTCTGCCAAAAAAATTTTACAACTGACTATAATTGTTGCTGTGATGTCACAGATCTTATGAGTAGTTTAAAATTTAATATATGGCTGGCATGATGTCACTGGTACAACTGCACATGCCCAGCTTGTTATTGGAGGCCATTTTTACAATGGGTACATTCACTCCGTTTTCCAAAATACATTCAAATATTGTGAAGTTGTAAGATCTATAATTTGTACTGTGTACAGATCTTGAAGTACTGAGGTAATGATCAAATTTTTAAAATAATTTAGTTCTCAGAAGTGAGATAAGCCATTTATTCATGAAGTCTTATAGTGTTGGCAACTGTTCAAAGTGGGAAATGATTTTGCAAGTCTATCATTTTGGCTGGTATTGTGAAACAGATTTACTTCTGAGCCAGTCATGGCAATAATAAAAAACTACCTAACACTGTACTAGTGCTTCTGGTCCTGGAACTAATTCAGTTGCTCTGTCTGCACAGCTGTTTGGCATTTAGGCTAAGTAAGTGAAGCGGTTGAAGCTACCTTGCTGAATGTTTTTAAGGCAAGGCTAGATAAATTTTTGAACAGTAAAGGAATTAAGGGCTATGGTGAGTGGGCGGGTAAGTGGAGCTGAGTCTCAAAGAGATCAGCCATGATCTTATTAAATAGCGGGGCAGGCTCGAGGGGCCAGATGGCCTACTCCTGCTCCTAGTTCTCATGTTCTTATGTTCTTATGTCATATGCAAAATATTGTTGAAATCCTCAGTCAGACCAGGGCAACTTGCCCTGCTACTAGGATCCAGTTCAGAGTTTGCAAATAAGACTTTGATCAAGTACTGGTTTTCAGGTCAAGGCCAACATCATCCTAGTAACAAGTTTATATGTTTACGTGTTACCAAGATTAGCTGTATTATTTAATATCCCACAAGATGTTCTGGCTGCTCATTTCAAAGTAACAGAATATTTTTCAAAGCAGAATAAACAAAAATATGAAATAAAATTGCCCTGCATATTTAAGTATTATTTCTTGAAACTGGAAATTACATCTTTAAAATGTTTTACTACTCTTTCACGATGGAAATAGCAGGGTGGTGGTCATAATCTTACACTTTTTCTTATATATGGGAATAATGCCAGAGGATTAAATAGTTTCAAAGGGTACATCCCTATTTGTAAAAGGTAGAGTGATGTACCTAGCATTGAATTTTTGTGAAATTGACAGGGTCTCCAAAATTGTGACAGAGCCCTAGTCCTGGAGTTCCACCTCTGAATCTGGCACCTACTGTTTTCACTGGGGAGAGGGGGAACAGGAATGGGCTTCAATTTCCACATCATTGGTACACAGAGGCAGCTGCAAATGTAGAAACACAGGCGCCTTCACTCCTGCACTATATTTCTGACTCGGGTTTCTGGAAGGCAACATGTGGACATTTTTCAGAAGATCACAATCTAAGTTTGTTGGAGAGGTAGGGTATATTGTTGGAGAGATAAGGAACTCACTTGGATACATCTAGGGACCTCTTTCAGAAAAACCAGGTTCTCTTTGGGAGAGAAAGGTGCCTTTTGAGGGTAGTCAAGTTTCCTTTAAATTCATTAAAAGTAGACAAGAATGCGCGTAAGATTGGATAAACACGGTGGTTAGAAATATTA
This sequence comes from Ginglymostoma cirratum, assembly GCA_024137785.1. Taxonomy (NCBI): domain Eukaryota; kingdom Metazoa; phylum Chordata; class Chondrichthyes; order Orectolobiformes; family Ginglymostomatidae; genus Ginglymostoma; species Ginglymostoma cirratum. The sequence goes on along the minus strand of JAHRHZ010000017.1, from coordinate 10,882,374 downwards.
AGAAAACAATTGAGAAAGAAGTATCACTAATTAGGCAGAACACACAAGATATTAAGACATTTAAAGATAAAGATTCATATGGAGTTAACTATGAAAAACTCCGTCACAGCTAGCAGGAACAGGAATACCTAAAAAAAGGACATGGAGACAACAAACATAAATGCTACTAATTAAATTAGAGCTTAGCACAGACAACAATAAAATGTAAACAATAGTTTAATCACTGAAAGGAAGGCCTGGAAAGATACATGGCAACATCGCAACTGGGTGTGAAACTGAAACGTTAATTGCGGAAGAAATATTGGAACCATCCAATTGATAAAAATTGCAAACATGCTTATCACATGAATGCTATTAGAAATCAGGATAAAACAAAGCTCATGAAGACAAAGAAGTTAAAAACACTTTTACTGGTAAACTGTTAATAAAGATTTATGATTGGAATAACAAGGAGCACTGAAAGTATGAACCATCACAAATAAAGCTCCCAGCTTTATGAAAGAATCTTCACCAAATAATTAAGGAATGATACAGCATCGCATGGAAGTAGGCAGAACCTACACAGCAGGTTGATACATTTGTAAAACGGGAGGAATCAAATTAAATTAAAAATGACCCTTTCACTGAAATTTCAGTAGTGTTAAAAAATTCGAATAGTACTTTTCAAAAGGTATTTTCTCATACAAGAAGAAGATACCTTGCTCACTCAGGGCTTTAAGGTAAAATGTTGCTTCAAATTTTGGTAGATATCCTGTTCTTAGATACCGTTAGATAGCCTATTTGATATTGTTACATATTATATTCTTAGCTATTCTTAGATGCTCCTAAAGGTTCTTAGATATTTTTGAGTCTTTATGAAATAGATCAAACTGGATTCTATTAAATTTGTTGTTATATCTTTTCATGGTTTTAGCATAAACCTAATGTGTTCCTATCCGTTTAAAGCAGACTAAACTGATTAATTTCTGATTATGAAATTGCGAAACTAGTAAATTATCTCATTTACATTTTGCTGTTACAATTGAAATTAACCCTAATACCTTATACACTTCCTTAAGTGGGGAAGTGTATATTTTCTGAAAAGAAAAATCATAGACCTTTAAAGTATCTGGAAATTTTATAATAGAGTTGGGGCTTATTAAAATTAAGTAGGATATTTGGAAGGCAGTGACAATTTGAGCACTTTCTTCTCCTATGGGATGGTTGCTTAAATCTTATGAACTCAAAACTTTAAATGTTTGTGAAATTAGCTAACTTCATAGTTAATTCCAAGTGAATCTTTATCTTTGAACGTCTTAATATCTTGTGTGTTATTGTGAAATTAGCAAACGTTAACTCAGCTGACACAAGTTTTTAGGGAATTTGGGCAGTTGAGCATACGTTAGTCAGGAAGGTCTGAGGGCAACATAATAAATTTGTTGAAAAACTGGATTTATTAATACAAGATTGGCCATATCACAGAAAATAAAAGTAAGTAGTTTTCAGATTGGAGGGATCCAGTAGGTATGCATAGGGATACATAGGTATCCCCCCTGAGGCTGGTGTTAAGACTGTTGCATGTTCTGATATGTCTCCAAGGTGAAGAACTGTTGAGAGAAAAAGAATGAACATTACTTGGACCATAGGATCTGGGAAGGTGGGGACAGGGATTGGAAGGTGGTAAGAGGGAAGATATGCTGGCAATCGTGGTGTGCATTTTCAAACAAAAACAAAGAAACAAAGGTCGGACGCCCAATAACATACACCTCCACACTCTTATTGGAACCAAAAATCATCACTGCTGGCCCATAACCTCTGAACCCCCAGGTCCTCTGGTGCAATATACTTTATTTTATATGAAGTGGCCACCTTCCACCTCCTTTTCCTCACATTATCCTGCATTGTGCACCCCTCTCAGCCTTGTACCACATTGTGCTCCCCCTTCTGTTTAGATCTTGTAATTTTTTTTCCCTATCTTTATGCTTTCCTCTCTTTGTCTTCCTCCACATCAGAACCTTGTGCAGAAATGACAGCAATTTTGCAAGGCTTAGTGTTGCAGCAGCTGATGTCATCAGACGAGAGGAGTCGTGCACATCATTAGCCAACACCAAAACTGGAAATTAATTTCCAGTGGCATTTTCATTTTGTTATCTACTAATGATCTGGACTTGTGTATAGATGGCATAATTTGGAAGTTTGAAATTTGAGAAAAGTATGAAAACATGCATTTTGCAAAAAAGAATGAAAGTAAAACAAAATGAACTAAATATTACGATTTTAAATGCCATACAAGAACTGGGAGACCTGGATGTTCTCATAAACAAGACTTTGAATGTGGCAGGGCAAGTTGAGGATGTTAAAAATGTGCAGAACCTTTGACTTTTTGAATATTGGCATAGACAGTGATGATCATAGCATGTTGGGGTGAGGATGGGTAAATGATCCCAGAAACTTTGGGATTAAGTTTGACTAATTATGGAGTCAAACACCAGGAGCATGGGAGGATCTGGGCATGGAAATGCCCACTTGTGGAAATGGAAGCAGAAAAGTTTGGTTGGATTTGGCCACAAAGAATCATGCCTGTCCAGGCTCAGAAATAATCTGGGAAAGGCACTTAACTGTTCCACCCAAATCTTCTTTTGCCTCCTTTCAGCAGTTAAACTTTATGAGGCTGGGAAACCTGATGGGCCAGGATAATTTTGAAACTCAAATAAAATTAGACTCTTCAAAATATTCTAATAACATACAGAAAGCAGTTTTGTTGTGCACCACCCAAACTGCCTCAGTTGATAGTGTATCAGAGATAATAGGAACTGCAGATGCTGGAGAATCCGAGATAACAAGGTGTAGAGCTGGATGAACACAGCAGGCCAAGCAGCATCATAGGAGCAGGAAGGCTGACACTTCAGGCCTAGACCCTTCATCAGTTTCTGTGTTCATTCAGCTCTACACCTTGTTATCTCAGTTCATAGTGCTTTGGATTGGGGCCTTGTTTCCAATTTTATCATTTTTATCCCTGGCTAGTCTTCCTTTCACTATGTTGTCCTTCGTGAATTCAATTCACCCATGAAGTACAAGAGCAAGGAAGTTGCGCTAAATGTTTATTAATTATTCATTAGACCTCAACTGACATACTTTGTTTAATTTTGGGCATCATACCTCAGGAAGGATATCTAAACCTTGGGGAGGGTGCAGCGAACATTTACCAAAATGGTACCAGATATGAGCTGATTACGTGCCAAAGTAGAGAAGCTTGAAATGTTCTCCTCACAGCAGAGAAAGTTAAAATGAGTTAATAGACGTCTTCAAAATCATGAGGGATTTTCATAGAATAAGGAAAATCTGTTCCCACGCACAAGTGGGCTGGTGACCAGAGGTCACACATTTAAGATATTTAATATAACAATCAAGGGAATGAGATTTGTTTTGAAGTATCTCATAGCTGTCATCTGGAATGGACTGTATGTAAGGGAAAAATTTGCAAGACTGCGGGAAGTGATGATGGGAGTAGGACCAACTGAACAGTTCCATTAAAGAACTAACTGAACCATGCTGTATCATTTCATGTTGATGCTGTTTTACAGATTTGTTACATTAAGATTTAATTCCCCTCTATGAGCTGGTCAGAAGGCAGGGTATGTGCTAGGATATAATAGGGCAGAAGGTTCAGAAGCATCTGTCACTTTCCAGATTCACACCAAGAATATCTTTTGCTGTGAAGGGTCCAGGACAGCCTTTAAGGCTGGAGGTCAATTGAAACCCTTTAAGTGACCATTTGAAAGGCCAATTAAGGACATCAGCCAACCCCCACTGGTACTAAATCAACAGTCTGGGGGGTTGGGGGTGGCAGTCAGGGGCAAGAATGCCATGTCGACAGGCTGCCATGTAAACCCTGATGGACATACCAACAGTTTTGAGGAGGTTGAGAGCAATTCTCGTTCTGAGGTACTCAGTGCACACTGAAGGGACCCACCAGCAGCAAGGACCAATGGGAAAATCTTCCTCTGCACTTCACATTAACATCATCTCTCCCCTTTCTGGACCTGTCTACCCTACAATCCTGTGTTTCTAAGACTCCAGTGATGATTTTGTCATGAGTCCTATTTTAGTACCAGCGGAGACCATCTCAGCCAGGGAGTGTTGCCAATACTGAAGTGTTGCTGGTGTTTGATTGGAAACAGCCTGCTTATGCATGCTGTTTTTATTGGTGGGTGGATTGAATTAGAAAAAGATGTTACACTGAATGTCAGACTCTGTGTTCTGGGGTCTATTGTAGAATACCTAGTTACACAACCAAATTCGCAGAGAGGATATAAAAATATATATTTAAAATACATTACCTCAGAGTTACGACAGGATCTTGATCAGATGGGCCAATGGGCCAAGGAGTGGCAGATGGAGTTTAATTTAGATAAATGTGAGGTGCTGCATTTTGGAAAGGTAAATCAGAGTAGGATTTATACACTTAATGGTGTGGTCCTGGGGAGTGTTGCTGAACAAAGAGACCTCAGAGTGCAGGTTCATATTTCCTTGAAAGTGGAGTCACAGGTAGATAAGATAGTGAAGAAGACATTTGGTATGCTTGCCTTTATTGGTCAGTGCATTGAGTATAGGAGTTGGGAGGTCATGTTGCGGCTGGACAGGACATTGGTTTAGCCACTTTTGGAGTATTGCGTGCAGTTCTTGTCTCCCACTTATAAGAAGGATGTTATGAAACTTGAAAGGGTTCAGAAAAGATTTACGAGGATGTTGGCAGGGTTGGAGGGTTTGAGCTATAGGGAGAGTCTGAATAGACTGGGGCTATTTTCCTTAGAGCATCAGAGTATGAGGGGTGGCCTTATAGAGGTTTATAAAATCATGAGGAGCATGGATAGGGTGAATAGACAAGGTCTTTTCCTTGGAGTGAGACAGTCCAAAACTGGAGGGCGTAAGTTTAAGGTGACAAGGGAAAGATTTAAAAAGGACCTAAGGGACAACTTTCATGAAGAGGGTGGTGCATGTGTGGAATGAACTGCTGGAGGAATTGGTGGAGGCTGGTACAATTACAACATTTAAAAGGCATCTGGATGGGTATATGAATAGGAAGGGTTTAGAGGGATATGGGTCAAATGCTGGCAAATGGGACTAGATTTATTTAGGATATCTGGTGGGCGTGGACGAATTGGACTGAAGGGTCTGTTTCCGTACTGTACTTCTCTATGACTCTACAGCTTTAAGATGTGAACTGGAAATGCAGAGTCAGACACGTGAAAGATATGAGAGTGATTAAACTCTGCCACATATCCTTCTAGTTGTATTTATAATAGTGTTAATTTTTCCATTTATTGATCCTAACAGATCTAAAAAATCAGCTAATGATTCAGCAGCTTAATTTCCAAAAGGTTACAGAAGAAATGGAACACTGCAAGGAATTGTTACTGTGAGTAAGCAACTTGCATCTTAAATAAGATAGCCATGCATTTATTTAAAGGTTTATGGAAAAAATTATCTTCTAATCAACCAACAATAATTTGGAATTTGTATACCTCCCTCAAGCAGGCATAGACATTTTATGTTTCAGCAAACAAAAAAGTTTGAGAAAAGGAATGGTTTAGATTTGTTCTTTACAATTAATGGAGCCAAACATGTTGGACTGAATCTTATGATATTTTGTCATGTGGAGTTTGGTGGGGTGATTCTCATCATGAAACTGGGAATATTTTTCTCGCCATAAGCATCAATTAACATTTCAGCCCTTCAGGCAATAAGCTCATCTGATTTCTGTAACATTTTACTGTGTGCTGTTTTTGGAGCAATTCACAACTCACTGGAGATCCCATATTTAAAAGGCCAAAGTGCTCTCAGACAAACACTGGCAGTTTGAAATTCCTTTTCCCCCAAAATCACCAGTGGGATCCATGACCCCAGACTATGCTAGCCTGGTCCAAGATTGCTACTGGGGTTACAGCAGTCTCAACCATCAAGAAGAATTGCCAGCATTGTAGGAAGATGATGAATGCCCTTCCCTACTCTGTCAGCGTAAATGTGACCATCTTCTCTATGATACCTTACATTCACTTTGTCTCTGCCTTTAGACTCATGACCCACCAAGGCCCATGCTGTAACACTCTCACTAAAATATGCAACAGCTTCCCCATTCACTGTTATTCACCCCAACTTGTACCACCACTTTTACCTGCCCTTTGCGCAGCCTACTCGCTCACTAAGGAAGCCTCACCTGCACCAATCATTTCCATCTTCCATAATTCTTGCCTTTTCATCATTCCAGATGCAAAACATTCTATAATAGGGCAGAAAGAGTCAACAGGTATGCTGTCAGTCACTTGGCTCCTCACCGTTATGACAAGAAGATCCTGACTCTGAGCATCCCGATCTAATCTGGTATTGGAGGTTACCATTAACCTACTGTGCTGGGATCTCCAAAGCAAAGGCTACCCCAGTTAACTGGACTGAGAGCTGCTGACAAACATGGCAAACTTCTTGGCTCTCCTCTTAAAAAAAATAGTTCAACTAACCACACAATTGAGCAACATCGAGCATGAACTTCAGTGCTGGTGCAATACCATATGTGCAGACCAGACATCATAAGGAATGGTTAATCAACTGAAGCAGCGTGTTTCTTTGGATATACATTACAGGTAGAGGATAGACTAGGCTCAATCAGCCCAAGCATACAAAACCCCAAAACAATGTATATTGTTAAATGTGATGCTGTGATTGGGCAGAACAATCCTGTGTGCACTAATAGCTAGACTAACAATAAACACAAGATAATCAGTTTAGCTCATAATGTGGCTCATTTATCATTATTACAAGCAAAATACATTGAAACACAGGAACCTGTTCACTGCAAACAAAAGAGACATGCTCATGTCTTGAGCCTTTCTTGAACCAGTAGTTTTCGGAGCTAATAGCTCTTTCCCCATTGCTTTCTCCGTGACAATGCCTTGACTGATCAGAGTTCACTTGCCAACAAATCAGCACCCTTGTTGTATAAATACGCCTCCTGTAACGTTCTGGTTGTTTGAAATTTGGCATCCTTATGTTTGTCCTGAAGAGTGCCAAAGGAAATGCTTCAATGACATTGTAGTGATTGTATCAAAGTCAGCCAGGTAGACCTCATAGATTATGAGTTCCTTGACTGGAGCTTTTAATCTGGACCAATCAGGGAGTTCTGGCTGACAGATAAGAACAGGAGTATCTGAAAACCGGCTCTGAAAGAGCTGGATCAGTGTCAAGGACTCTCCTTGTGTAAATAAAGGGTGAGTTGATGATGAGTTACCAGCCTCTGTGGAGTTATTTCAGACATGTCTCCCTCCAGATCCTCACCTTGTCTAGAGATTGTGCCATGGGATCTTGTATGTTCAGCTTAACAGGCAGATGGAAACTGGGTTAAAACAAAGAAATGTGGATGCTAAAGATCTGAAACAAAAACAGAAATTGCTGGAGAAACATAACAGAAATGGCAGCACCAACTCTAGAGGGAAAGTAGAGTTAACATTTTGAGTCCAGTTCCCTTTTTCAGAAGATGTTTCTCTAGCAATTTTGGTTTTTGTTTCAGATAAAAACTAGGTTTGGGGAGTCAACTGACAGACTGTGCCACTGATAATGGAACACCACGTTGGGCCTGCACTGAATTGTAAGTTCAGAATGTGTTCTCAATTCCAGGAATGGAACAGGACCATATTACCTTCTGATTCATAACCAGGTTTTCACATTCTATTGAGTAATGTGGCACAAACTCAACCATCATGCTACCTTTAATTTTATTACATGGCACTATAAATGTAAGAGGAATCAATAGCATGAGAACACAAGCTTCTAATTATGTATCACTTTTCATAAACAAAACAAAAAAAAGGGGGAAGTTCTGCTTCTTGTGGTATAAGTTTCTAGAAAATCATTACAGATCATTTTGTTGAGTAGTTCTGTTTGTTCCATCACATCCAGTGGTTACAACAGCTGGAAGAATCCAACAAATATTATGCCCCCATGTGATTGAAGCAGCATTGACTTTTGGAACAATCAGTAAAGTTGAACTTGATTTTTCTTGTGTTTGTTTAATGTTCAGTCTAAATTTTGCTCGGAGTGCAAAGGTGATTTATTTCAGTATGTGGTTCCTTCATATTTTTATGCATGGCTGTACACACCGGGTTACTTAAAGGGACCAACTTTCGCACGGCTTGCATAAGGACTTTTGGATTGCCACATATTCACTTCTTATGATATGGAGGCAGACAGCCAAATCAAGTCAGTCTCTGTATTCACAATTCAGTTAAATTAAAATATACAATGATCCTCAAAATTGAACCAAATGGTCCCTGACCAGACTTTTTGAATTACCAGTACCAGATTTTCTGAATAACGATACCACATACCAGGTTTTTAGTGTAAACTAAAGATTAAAATAGTCATTAATAATGCACTGTATTTAGCAAAACAAAGTTAAACCGCATGCTAATCTAATTAATATCTACGATTTAAATCCAATCTTCCTTGATTCTAGCCCTGCCTCAACTCCGTCACAAAGACAGTTAGAAAAACAGACACGGTTAAGGGATAAATAAAAAGAGAAAAATAAATGAGATGTAACTGGCCAGTTAATTTACGCTGTCTCCACAATCTGTAGTATCTCTGGCATATGGTTTTATACTTTCCTCGGTTTCTGATAACTCCGATGCATACAAATATTTTCCAGTAGGCTCCAACAAATATTCATTTATTTCTTAAAACTGAGATTCTAATCTTCAAACTTTCAATACGTTGATAATGAGGGGACAACAGGGAGCCATCAAACCTCTATCCTGTCGCTTTTGTAAAAACAATACTTCTGACTTAAATACAGTTCAAAAACCAGTTCAAACTCTGGCCTTTCTTTGTTAGACTGGTTGTCTCCCTGTGATGTCCTGTTGGTGTTCAAACATCTACCATCTGTTTTAGAATGAAACCTCTCTGCAGTCAAAACATATATGGGGCACTTTTTTAAAAGTAAAGAATCAATACACTATCAACTTCTGGGCATGGCCTCAAAAGCAAACAACAGCTTGTTTGTTCTCTTTTTTAATACAAGCTACTGCCCACAATCCGAAGGTCACCTTTCAGCTCTCACAGTTTACAGCTCCAAACAAAAAATGATGAAAAGAATAAAATAATGAAAAAACAGCAAGATTTCAAACATATCCATCTGGGTATCACACAGAGAACACATTTTTTTTCTCTAACCTTTTACTTTTTACTGTTCTTGACTCACTCATATCAGATATTGCATAATGTATTCCAGAGAGATTGACCTCCTAGTGACATTGTTGCACACTCACGTTATCTCACAGGAACAGACTGCAATAATACCATAATATTCATGCTAACCACCATAATTTAAACTATTAGATTGAATGATAATGGATTCTCATTGCTTTTAATAATATTTGGACAAATCTAGTGTAGTAGTCTCCTGCTCATTCTACGGATTAATAAAGTGGACAATTGAGAAGCCACTAGTTGATGTTTTAAGAAGCTTGTTTTATTAGATAGCCATAAAGATTGTTAATCCTGTATCATGTTAACACAGCATATAACATATTTTGTTCCTTGTGCAACTGGCGTCAATTGCATTGGACTGAATCTTATGTTTTATTGGTTAAGTGTTAAGTTCACTGATTGCCATGTAGAATTCTTCTCAGTGAGGTCTAGTGAGATCTTGCGCTATGTCTTACCAAATTTGCCTAATTATCTACCTATCATGCACCTATGGTGCCTCCTCACCTGATTCTAGCCCCATTCTCCAACTTGCTGCACTCAAAACAACTTGTCACTGCTGGGATATCTTACAATGGATGGGCTCCCATGCCCTCCTTAGAAAGCCAAAATGCACTGTCCTGTGCAGTTCCTGATATTTGCCCGGGCATGGCAGACAAGGGAAATCTGGTGCCTCACTTTGTGAACAGGGACCTGGTAGTACTCCAGGATTGGCAGTGAAGCCCACAACACTAGATCATGGTCTGAAGTTGCTACATAGGTCAGTGCAGCCTCGGCCATCTGGAGGAACGCATCGCAGTATAGGAAGAAAGTCAATGGCCTTCTCTGCTTTGACAATGTAAGTGCCAGCCCCTTCTCTTCGATACCTTACACTCACTCTATCTCTGTCAACACTCATGCTCTATCACTCTCACTATTGCCTGCAACGTCTTCCTTCACTTGCTGTGACCACCCCAACTCCCAACAGCACTAACCTTGCATGCCCTTCACACTGCCCGCTCACTCACTTGGGACACCTCCCTACCGCACCAAAACTGTGCTGCCCACTTTCATGTCCCTTAATGCTTGCCTCTCTCATTCCATGGGTAAAACATCCCACAATAGGGCAGACGCCTGGCTACGTTGGCAGAGGCGATGTTGGCATGATAGGCCCAGCAGCAAAAGGTGGCACCTGAGGTGACTTTGTCATTGGTTGGGTTTGGTGCTGATGGCGGCAAAGCTGTGACAGAAGGGTGTCATGGCACGATCAATGAGGTCGGCCCAGCAGTGAGAGATGCAACTCTGATGTTGGTGGGTCCGGTACAGGTAGCGGAGAGATGGTGTTGAAAGATGGCATCTGAAGAGTGACAACTTCAACATTGGTTGGGTTTGGTGTAGATGGCAGTAAGGTGGTGAAGGAGGGTTGGCAGCACAAGGACGTTGATGATGAGCTGGCTCAGGATTGATGGACTCTAAACTATTCAAAATGGCAACAGCGGAAAAGCTATTCACTGCTTTTTTACTGCTTTTCGCACTGTAAAATACGCCTGATAATTAAGTTATCAATTTATTCAAAGAGTTAAGATAGGTGGTAGTCTGCTTGATATTTGGCTCCTCATCCCTTACAAAAGAAGGATGCTAACACTGACTGCCCCAACAGCTGATTAACCATATCCAAGCTGCAGGTCTAGTATCGGAGGTAGCCCTTTACCTACTGTGCCATGAAAGCTTCCTGGATTTGTATCTGTGCAAAGCAGCAATCCAAGACAAAATTTCTGTGAGCCTGAGAAGCAAGAAGCAAAATGGCAATGTAAGGAAGGGATGCTGTGAGCATCCAGGTAGGTTCAAAGTGAACGAACTCTAGGAGAGCATGTAAACAAGACAGAGATGTAGTCTAGTCCAGTTGATAAGCTGGATGTATGTCTCTCACCGCGAAGTGTTCTTGCTGCAGTGTTGCAATGATAGTTGCTTTTGCACCTCGAAGTGCAGCTTCAAAGTGCAGAAGCATACTGTAAGTATATCAGGGGTGTACCGTGATGTGAGATGTGTGAGGCTAGTGTCTGTGGAGTATGGCCTGAGATGTCGATGCCTGATTTTCAGTACAGAGATCCTTTGGAGAATGTGGCAAGCAGAAGTCATCAAGTACCCACTCTGACTTCCATGTCGAGAATTCTCAGTATCGACTTGGCTCACCACAGGTGGTAGGAAGCTGCATATTAATAAGTCAAAATACGTAGTTAATAAGACGATTGAGGAATCTTATCTTTTAATAGGATACTTAGCTGCCTCGTGAGAATCTCACTTCAGCACCCAGAACTTAGTTAAAAGATGCAATGACTTGCTTGTGACATCAAGATTGCTTTCACTGGACTTCTCGCACGATTCTGCTATATTCCTTGCCATAGCCAACATTGTTCAGGCCTCTACATGATTCTTCCTATAGATTGCCTTACAATGTAGTGAAACAAGAAGAAAGCTAAGTGACAATTTTTGTGTAGCATGTTTGTAGTTGGGCTCCATCTATTTCGGTAAAAGCTTTGGGCTCAAAATTTACATCACTACAACTAGTCTTCAGTTTTTGATGAGAAGTTTCTTTGACATTGTGATTTGTGCAAATATTAGGTTTAATGTTTACATAATCTACATTAGAACCTTGTAAATAACTGCAGTATACCACAGAATATCGGAGTCAGAAAGGTATTTGATCAAGTATTCCTTCTCATGTTGTGATGATTTAAGAAGTGTGTTTTATCTTGGTTTCTTTTCGAGAGAGAGATTGGGGGACAGGTGGTGAACAATGTACGAGAAGATAAGCTACTTGTGAAGTCTTGGGTGTTTTGTTTTAAAAGCTGTAACAATAAAAGCTGTCTGAAATGGGGCTGGTCAAGCCTCCCACCCACTGAACCAGGCATTTTTCATTTTCAGCAGCAGTTGCTGTTGAGGTCTTGATGAAGTGGAAGCTATTTTTCCTTCCCTCGATTACAGCCAAAAGCTGGGGGCTCTTTCCCTGGGCTGCTGCATTTCATGTGAGACAAATCTGTTTTCTGAATTTGCCTTTTGCCAAGAGTATATGTGTTAAATGTTACTACATTGGAACAGTTAATTAATAATAGTTACTGTACCAATTATTTTGTTAAGTTTTCCAATAGACTTACATTATTCCAAGTTCTTCTTTCTTTAGTTGCATTTTAACTATAGTATTTGAATAAATTGTGTTTTGCTTAATGCTAAGTAGTTTGACCAATTGAATTGCATCTGGAACCCAGAAGCTGACATTTACCTTTAGTATAGGAAAAAAGTTAGGGTCTAGACTACTTCTCAATATACTTTGAGGGGGTCTGGTCTGGTCCCTAAAAATGTGACATTGGAGATTCCTTGGCAGTATTTGAAGGAGAGCAGGGTGATTGTAAGTGTTCTGATGAACAGTGATAACAGATTATCAGGTCATTTATCTTGTTGCTATTCACGGGATATTGCTGAATGCAAGTTGGCCATCCTTTTCTCTTTAGTACATCAACTACTACGTGCCTGGAGCAGTGCTATATAAATACAAGTCATTCCTTCAGAGCACCCCAAAGACTTAGCCATTTTCTTCTGCTGTTCCTCATCCACATGCCTCTTCTGAGCAACACCCACTTCGGCAATTTTCTGACTTATGTGTTGACACCGAGTTCTGTTAATGGCTTTAATACCACAACTGTGTTGTTTGATATAAAATGATAATTGAGCCATTTTTTCTGAAGTTCCACCTTAGTCAGAACAAATTTTTCCATCAGCAATCATCATTCCTCTTCTGAACATTTAGTGATGGTAATACCATTGGATGACAAGGGGTATTGCTTAGATTGTTTGTTATTGAAAATAGCCTTTGCCTAGCATTTGTGAGACATGAATGTTACTTGCCACTTTGTCAGCCCAAGCCTGGATATTGCCTAGATCTTGTTGCATTTGAACATGGACTGCTTCAGTTATGAATGGTGCTGAATATTGTGCAATCATCAGCGAACATCCCCACTTCAGAATAAGATGGAGGGAAGGTCATTGATGAAGCAGCTGAAGATGATTGTATCTAGGACTCTACCCTGAGGAACTCCTGCAGATATGTGCTAGAGCTGAAATGACTGACCTCCAACAACCACATCCATCTTCCTGTGTGCCAGATACAACTCCAACCAGTGGAGAGTTTGCCCCCAATACCTATTGATTCCAGTTTTTCTAGGACTCCTTGATGCCACATTTGGTCAAATGTTGTCTTGATGTCAAAGACTGTCACACTCTCAACTCACCTCTGGAATTCGCTCTTTTGTCCATAATTGAGCCAAGTCTGTAATGAGTTCAGGAGCTGAGTGGACCTGGAAGAATCCAAACTGGGCATCACTGAGCAGGTTATTGCTGACCAGGTGTTACTTGATAGTACTGTCGATAACACCTTCCATCATTTTACTAATGATCAAAAGTAGGCCTATGAGCCAATAATTGGCCAGATTGTTCTGTTTTGTTCTGTTTTTTGTGCACAAGACACACCTGAAAATTTTGCACATTGCTGTGTAGATGCCAGTGTCATAACTGCACTGGAACAGCTTGGCTGGGGAGCAGTCTTCAATACCATTGTCAGATTGTTGTCAATGTTCATAGACTTTACAGTATCCATTGCCTCCAACTGTTTCTTGATATCACATGGAGTGAATGGAATTGACTGAAGACTCATATCTGTAATGCTGGGGACCACTGGAGGAGACCGGGATGGATCATCCATTCGGCACTTCTGACTGAAGATTGCTGTGAATGCTTCAGCCTTGTCTTTTGCACTGATATGATAGTCTCTTTCATCATTGAGGATATTTTTGGAGTCTGCTTTTCCAGTGAGTTGCTTAATTGTCCACCACCATATATGACTGGATATGAGAAGACTACAGAATCTGGATTGATTTTGGAATTGCTTAGCTCACCAGATTGATGCTTCCCTTTTAGGTATGCCTGGTGCTGCTGCTGGCATGCCCTCCTGCATTCTCCATTGAACTGGGATTGATCCCCTGGCTTGGTGGTACTTGTTTAGTGGGGCATATGCCAGGCCATGAGGTTACAGATTTTGCTGGAGTACAGTTCTGCTGCCATTGATGACCCACAATGCTTCATGGATGCCCAGTCTTGAATTGCTAGATCTATTTGAAGTTTAGTATGTGATAGTGTCACACAACACGATGGAGGGTATTTTGAATGTGAAGGTGGGACTTTGTCTCCACTGGGACTGTCTGGTGATCACTCTTACCAATATTGTCCTGGTCAGTTACATCTGCAGCTGGCAGATTGGTAAGAATAAGGTTAAGTATGTTTTCTGCACTTGGGTTCGTTCTCTCACCACCAGCTGCAGACACAGTCCAGTAGCTACGTTCTTTAGGACTCAAACAGCTTGATCAGTACTGCTACTGCCAATCCACTGTTGGTAGTGGCCATTGAAGTCCCCTACCCAGAGTACATATTGTAATCTTGCCACCCTCAGTGTTTCCTCCCAAGTGTTGTTCAACATGAAGGAGCACTGGTTATTCAGCTGAGGTAGCACAGTACATGGTAATCAGCTGGAGGTTTCTTTACCCATATTTAACCTGAGCCTTGAGACTTCATGGGGCCATTCTGAAACACCTTGGAATGCTTTGCTGCATTAAAATAAATGTAAGATGTTGTGCTTGTTTTTGAACTGAATTATATAGAACCTTGCTTATATTCATGGAGTTTATTGTGGGATCATTATTACTCTTTGAAACTTAATGGAAATTGCATGTTACCTGTTGTGTAATGATCATTAAGGGAGAGTTGTTGACATGCATTCCATTTCTGAAGATTTAACTTAATCCTCCTCCTGTCAAAAAAACCTGCATGTCTTATCATTAGCCTATGTTAGTGGCTAGCTTTCTTGAAGTTTGCCCGATGAGCAAATGTTGCTCTCAAGATTTATGATGTAATCAATGTTCTCCAATCTAGTTGGTCTTGTTATACATTTTTTTTTATCCTTCTGTAACTTGCAGCAGACTAAAGCGCGAGGTCACTGCAAGTTAGATCTTGTCATATATCTGTGTGAATTTGCTATCTGTGTTCCAAATCTGAGTATATTTCTACATGTGGAATGTTACACTCAGTGCCTGATTGACGATATTGCGAAGAGCAGTTGACTGAGAGCCTTAACCCACTAAACACACTGCTCGCCCAGCCCCTAACAACAATATTACTTACCTATGACCTGGATTGCTGTGTATTCTTCCTGGCATTGCTGAGAATAAGAGTTTTCACCGTCTGATTGGCGACTAGCTCTTGGTAAGCAGGTTATTGCCCTCAGGAGTTGATGGCAGGGGAAGGCCTCCTGGTGGTCTCACTGCATGATTTTCTTGTGCTTTGATGGGTTCCCCAAAAAGAAGCAGATCCAATCCGAACACCTCAACAACATTCCACCTATTGTACCTGTTACCCACATTAAAGACATTAGAGCCCAAAGTATACTGAGCTTATAATTGCTCAGAAAGCCTGCAGAGCATAAACTGGAACTAAAATGGACTCATGATAAAAGCCTCCTTTCAGCACAAAAGAGATAGGACGCGCATTACTTACAGTCTGGACAACATGCTGTAGACTAAAATGGTGATGTAAAGGAGACCGTCTTCTTTCAGTTGGAGCCTTGCTTTCAAAAGTACTTTTAGTAGAGCTGTTTGCAAACCACTGTTTCTCTACACCAGACATACAGGAGAAAGAATAACAGACTGCATACAGCTGTCTCCACAAGAGAAATGGTAGTGAAAGACCCTAATGAGGATCTTGATGTGTGCTGAGGGACTGGAAGACATCAGTGTTTACAAAAATCTTCCTGAGAAAAAGAGACTGATTATTTTTTAAGTAACACCAGAAAAAACATCACTGAAACTAAGACAAAATATTCTGCTTTATAAAAAAGATTTGATACAAATTTCTGCCTGATTTGCACTAAACCACCTTTAGCACTCAAAAAAGAGTGATCCACACTTAATGCCCCTGCAGTTTGCTTAAAGTTTCTGAATTTACACATTAATTGCATGTTAAATTTGCAAGAGAAAGTTAAATCATTAAGTCAAGCCATTATCAGTGTAAGTACATTAATAACATTATTGTTAATGACAAAGGCTGTCACTATAGCTTCAGAGGGCTCACTTACCCCTCATGCAGATAAAATGCCTGTGATATCATTGCTAGCAATGCTGAAGGTAACTTTGTGGCAAAGAATCGAACAAATAAAAGGGGTTATTTTCAAACATTTTAAATTAATTCAGTTCAAATCCCGGGATTACAAAACTCATGCAGACTCACTCCAACACTTGTCAACCCTGTTCCTGCCCCCTGTCTGCCTCTCTGTTGCTCACTGTCTTGATTCTTTGCTGTTTGCCATTCTTTGAGCAGAACAGCCACGAGAGTAACAAGCAGAGTGGCAAGTGGGGCAGCAACTGAAACAACAGGCAGGGCGGTGAGTGGGGCAGGGAGCAAAGCAGCAAGTGGCATGGCAACTACAGCAGTGAATGAGGTGGACAAGCAGAGTGATAAGTGGAGTAGTGAAAGGGGTGGCATGCAAGCTCATCAACTAGACTGCCAAGTGGGTTTGTGAGCACAGCAATGATTAAAGCAGTGAGCAGAGTGGCAATGGGATGGGTGAGCAGAAAAGTGAGTGGGGTGGTGAACACCAGAACAAAGAGTGCCAAATGGAATGGTAAGTGGGGTGGCAACCACAATGTCAAGCAGAGTGGCAAGCTGAGCACAGGGGCAACTACAGTGCCTTCGATGGTGAGCACAACAGCAACCAGAGTACCTTGTAGGGTGGTAGTGCAGCAGCAATTAGAACACCAAATAATGCAGTGGGCAAGGTATTGAGCAGTCTGGTGATTGGTTCATTGAATGCAAGTATGGTGTGAACATTCTTTGGTTAAACAACCATCAATGGTACTTCGCATAAGACTATGAGCAGAATGAACAGTGGGGGAACACAGCAGGGCTGATGAGTGTTGAAGTGATGCTGTGTGAGTATTGCAATCCCAGGACTTGAACTGAATTGATTTAAAATATCTGAAAATAAACCCTTTTATCCTATTCTTTTGTGCAAGATTACATTCAGCATTTCTAGCAGTGACATCCCTAGCACCATAAATGCATGCATCGATGATGTCAATGGTGTAGGCATCCTGTCCTTGTGTAGTAGCAGGAAATGTAGTGTTTTGAAATTGTCAAGTTTCAGGTTTTGTTTTCCTATTTCGTTCTTACTTTGTATTTTCCTTTTCTTGGCAATCTTTCTTTATCTTTATTTATTTTGCTATACAAGATTTGACATTGAATTTACCTTCCTTCCCGGCCTATTAGTTTCTGAATTCTAAGTTAATACAGTATATCATTTATCCAATTATTCTCTAATATCTACATATCCCTTTTCTCTTCTACGCTGTTATTTCTTCACATTTTTAGCAAGTCTGGAAGAATTTATTAAAGTACTGCACTGTAGTTCTAACTAATGGGAGCACAGCAGAATGCCATTCTTCCATTGTCAATGTCGTATTCACTAATGTAAGAATATCAAAGAACAAAGAAGATTACAGCACAGGAACAGGCCCTTCGGCCCTCCAAGCCTGCGCCGATCGAGATCCTCTGTCTAAACCTGTCATCTATTTTCTAAGGGTCTGTATCCCTTTGCTCCCTGTCCATCCATGTACCTGTCCAGATACATCTTAAAAGACACTAACGTGTCTGCGTCTACCACCTCCACTGGCAATGTGTTCCAGGCACCCACCACCCTCTGCGTAAAGAACTTTCCACGCATATCTCCCGTAAACTTTCCTCCTCTCACTTTGAACTCATGACCCCTAGTAATTGAGTCCCCCGCTCTGGGAAAAAGCTTCTTGCTATCTACCTTGTCTATACCCCTCATGATTTTGTAGACCTCAATCAAGTCCCCCCTTAATCTCCGTCTTTCTAACGAAAATAATCCTAGTCTACTCAACCTTCCTTCATAGCTAGCGCCCTCCATACCAGGCAACATCCTGGTGAACCTCCTCTGCATCCTCTCCAAAGCATCCACATCCTTTTGGTAATGTGGTGACCAGAACTGTACGCAGTACTCTAAATGTGGCCGAACCAAAGTCTTATACAACTGTAACATGACCTGCCAACTCTTGTACTCAATACCCCGTCCGATGAAGGAAAGCATGCCGTATGCCTTCTTGACCACTCTATTGACCTGCGTTGCCACTTCAGGGAGCAATGGACCTGAACACCCGGATCTCTCTGTACATCAATTTTCCCCAGGACTTTTCCATTTACTGTATAGTTTGCTGTTGAATTAGATCTTCCAAAATGCATCACCTCGCATTTGCCCGGATTGAACTCCATCTGCCATTTATCTGCCCAACTCTCCAATCTATCTATCGTTAGGCGTGAATACTTTATTTTGAACATATTCTGTTCTGATTTAACAGAATGCTGTTATATGAATTGCTGTGACTAGCTTTGTGTGAAAATTCATTTTTATATAGTCAACCTGTTGCCTAAACATTCAGTGTATGCTCAATATTTTTTATATGGCAATTTTGGATGCATCACTTTGTAGTTGCACTGCTTTATTGACGTAGAATCCTTACAGTGTGGAAACAGGCACTTCGGCCCAACAAGTCCACATCAACCCTTGGAGCATCCCACCCAGACTCATCCCCTTATAACCCACCTAAGCTACACATCCCTGGACACTACGGGCAATTTAGCGTGGCCAATCCACCTAGCCCTCACATCTTTCGACTGTGGGAGAAAACTGGACTACCCAGAAGAAACTCACACAGACATGGGGAGAATGTGCAAACTCCACACAGACAGTTACCTGAGGGTGGAATTGAACCCGGGTCCCTGGCGCTGTGAGCCAGGAGTGCTAACCACTGAGCTACCGTGCCACCCCAAAAGCTTTAGTTAGAGCAGGTTTACAGGTTAAGTGTAGCAACCATAATTTGCACTTTTAAAGTATCTTTAATGTGGTAAAATATCCCAAGATAGGAGTATAATAAAAAAAAAGTACACCAAGCCACACAGGAGAAATTGGGAGACATGATTAAACATTGGTTCAAAGAGTTAAGTTTTAAGCCGTGTCTTAAAGGAAGAGAAAGAGCAGGAAAAAAGTAGACAAAGGAATTCCAGACCTTATCGCATTGACCAGGTTACCAAGCAAAGGAACAGGAGTCGCAGAGGAGGTCTAAACCAAAGAAGAGCAGAGTTCTCAGTGAATCATGTCAGGCTGCCACCCCAACTGCTGTACCAGGTTTCTGTTCCCTCCTTCTTGCTTTTTGCTGGCTGTAAAAATTGCCATCCGGTGTCTAATTTTGTGTTGACGCTTATTTAACAAAGAATGGATATTGGAAAATGTAATCATTGCTGCTTTTATAACCACATAGGAATAAATCAAAGGAGGTGGAAGATCTTCTCTCAAGGCTAACAGTACTGGAGTGTGCACATGATGAGAGGGAATCAAGGTAAATAATGGGTTTTCATTTGCTGTTGTATGCTATTATTATAGGCAGAAGGTTATTTTGATTACTGATATTCTTTATATTATCACAGATATTGCAAAGAGATTAAAGAAAAAGAGAAACAGTGGCTGCAGTGTGAACAAAAGTGTAAGAGTTTAGAAGAACAACTAGAAATCAAAGTTCGCCAGGAGTCAGAAATACAAGACCGAACATCAGTCTCACAAAACGAAATACTGACTCTAAAATCTGCCCTAGGTCAGGCAGAAAAGAAGCTAGAGGCATTGAAACAAGAAAGGTAAAAGTCAAATGAAGTTGCTCTTTTAGAAAATGTATTTGAAATAAAGAACATTTATATCATGACCTATCTCTCTTCCCATGCAAACAACATCGATGATGGTGTTTCTCCTTCTCCCCTAACATCTCTGTATTTTCATCCGTGGTATTCTTACTTCTATTCATTTTTCTTCCATCCAATTGCCTACCATAAAACTTCTTTTAATGACCATGAAATCAGTATGATTTAGATTTTCCCATCAAGACCACAAAATGGGATGCCTAAAGTTCAGTAACATGAAGCCAGATTTTCATCTTGGAGGCAGCAATAGCCAGTCAGACTACATTCCTAATTCACAGTCAGAACTCTGTTTTGGCAGTGCTCACCCACACTATCTTTATGCTGGAGTAATAGTAGGGCTGATGCTTCCTGAAGCAAGCCTGAGAAGGAAAGAGAGGCTGGTAGATTCTAACATAGCTGAGTTGAGAGACCCACGTACATAATCTGGGACATAGTTGTGGGGATGAGGCCCCTTACCCTCAGCTCTTACTCCCTGTGCCCCCATGTATCTCCCTTATTCTCCATCCCCCTTCCAAATTCACTGTATACACTTTGAACCCATATCCCCTATATTGCCACTCATTCCCATATTTCATCCATACCCTCTTTTCTCTAACCTCCCAAAGTTTCCTCAATGCCCATATGCACTCAGCCAGAATCCACCATTTTACAGAACTTATGAGCTGTATAATAACATCGGGAATTCTTTGATATGCTCCTAAAACAAACAATAATTCACAAACTGTGTAAAAATAAATCTAAGGATCGCATAAAACAATTAAATATGTATACAATTACATTAACCTTGACAGCTGGGATGGATCCATTAGAGAGTTTTGAAGCTCAGCCAATCATTTGTAATGAAATTGTATTGCACGATTGTAAACCACCAGAGCTGAATCTATTCAAGTCTTTGAAGTTATTTGAAGAGTACATTAATCTGTGTAAGACTTTAAAACATTCAAACAGATTTCTAAGCTGATCTTAAATCAAATGATTATAGCACTACAGATAGCTAACACAGCTAAATCTGAATTTCAATATTGTAAATACAAAAGAGCATTCTATTCAATGAATAGTGTGCCTTGGCACCTGAATATTTTTCCACTTTCACGGTGATGGCCAATTTAACAGTCATTTACATTTTAAAAACAAAGTTCTTTCATCAATCACTGAAATGTAAACATATTTAATGTTCATAGAACATTTAATGCTTACACAACATTTAATTATGCCTGTGAAAAGTATTACAACTCTAGAACAAGACTCCCCTATGGTTCATGACAGCTCTGAGTTGATATGAACCATTCCTTTTGAAAATTGACCCACGTCCATCAAATTGCAGGGATTCTGAAATTGTCAGTTGTCGTGCATTGTTAAGACTGCTGGCTCACATCAGGTTTCTTTATCCCACAGCCCTCAGGATTGTGGGTGGTTTGAATCTTAGAATTAGGGCACAGTCATCTTTTTAAAGCAACCCTGTTATGGATTCATCCCATATTGAAATGAGGAAGTCTAGCCTAAAGTGTATATGGAACTAATACTGACTAGCTAGAAAATATTTAACTGGTTTACTTTGTCTTAATCTCTTTTTTTGTTTTAATCTGTTTCATCTACAGTATCTATTCTGTCCTTCACCAATACCGACAACTGCTTTTGTCTATTATTCTCCTCCTAAAAATATTGTGATCCCTATCTTTTATTTTCCACTCATGTCCAATTTGCAGCAAGTTATATACCTGCTATCAAATTTCTTCCTATTTCTTGCATAACTGTTCCTAATTCCCAAATTCATTTTCTATATTCTAAATGTTTCAATATCTGCCATTTATTTAGTTTTTGTTATGCTCTCAGCATGATAGTAAGACTGGACAAGTCAATCCCAGACTGAAATCTGCCTCAATAGATCATAAGTTTCTTTTCTGCAGTTTGGTTACCATGGTGGTTAGTCATTGAATATATTCACACAAGGCTGTCTATGCTCTTTTACGTTTATTACACATAATCTCTATATAAAAGAAACCAAAGATTTTACCTTTTTCCCAGCTATATCCTTAGCAGATACTCAATCCCTGTGGAATATCACTCTTTTCTTAACTGTAAGATTGCTATTCAACTAACTCCTTCCAGTTTTGAAGTCTTAGCCACCTTTTTCCAACTCTGGTGGTTGTAGAGGCCTCTTTCCAGTCTTGATAACCTAGACCTCTTTTCAGGTCTTGCTACCAAGAGGCTTTTGCAAAGTTCTCACATCCTCAAGCTTCTAAAAAGTTCTTATAAAATGGAGATTTCTACGATCTAAATTTGCACAGTCTAGAAATTTCTACAAATAAACTTGCCCTTCTACAAGTATGAAAATATTTTTTCTGATCTGAAATCTAATTCAAACCTCTGAACACTTGTTTCTGTATAGGTCATAAAACTCATCAATGTAAACATTCAACAATTAACTTACCAGTTTATCTGATCAAGATATTTGGCTCAATCAAATATTGCTTTAGTTCATTATCCGAAATGATTTTCTGACCTTTTAAAAATCAAGGTAACTTTACAGAACTGAAACCAAAATCTATTTTATTTCTTTTTTTTAAATAAAATTCCAAATGAAAATATACTAAAGTTGCATCACAACATACTGAAAATTGCTAATTGGTAGCAAGTAACTCATTTGTGTCAGTTATAGTGATTGCTTAATGGTTTGCAGCATTCAGTACTGAAATCCTAAGATTGAAAGAACCAGTGTAATTGATTTACTATAATTATGTTTTATCGCCACTTTTTGTTTCCAAACCCGATATTTCAGAAGTGCAGTAACAGGAATGGTCAGTTAAAAAAATGCATTCACACTAGGGAACATACATTTTGACTCAAAAATTGGCAGAAACGAAATTTGAAGCAAATTAATCTTTACCTAAGAGAATAACCTCGCATGTTGTCAAACTTTGAAGCTTATAAAGCTTTAAACCTCTGCATTATTTACAACCTCTTTAGGAACAAAGGCTAAATGAAAGTTTTAATTATGGCTTTTGAATCCACCAGTTCATTTTAAACCATTTTTCCCCAAGTTTAGAGGAAGTGTATTATCCCAATACAGAGTTCATTTAAATTTGATCCATTCTGACAATCTGCAGTTTGCTGAAAAACATAATTTTCCTTGTGAAATGTGTCAAGCTGATACATGAGTCGCAGTAAAGTCTGGGAAACTGGATGCAATTTCAATGTGTCTGGCTGTGGTCCTCTGATACAGCCACTATATTATAATTTTATTTCCAGGTTTGGCACTGAAAACATTGTAGCAGGGGAGTGCAGACTGACCTCGTACAAACTCAAGAATCCAAACGGTTAATCCAGAAATGGAATGTGCAGGATTTGGGGGCTTTAGCACAGAAACAACAAATGTAGGACTCAGGATACACAAAGGCACTTTGCTGTGATGATACCTTTCATGATAAACTGCTGAGGGAGTGAGGAGTTGAAGAGCCAATACTTTCCCTTAGCAATAGGAAAAAGAAACCTGTTGTTGTCTCAAAGAAGACATGGCTGGAGGTGGTCCAGGAGATCATCAGCCACTGCATTGTGCAATACTCCTGGCTTCAGTGTAGGGAGTGTTTTGATAGCCTAAGCTGGTAAAGAAAAGTGAGTATTGTTGTACATTCACTTCTGTCACCACACCCTTTCAATTTGCCTTGTCGAACTGACTCCACCACACCATTGCTCACACTTAATTACCTTGCAGCCGTACCATTCCTTCACTTTACATGCCATTCCTCACTGCCATATATATCGATTACTGCCATCCATTTTCACGTTAATATAACTTGATGTCTCTCTCTCACAGCCATGTTCGTGAAATGCTTTGCTTTCATCAGGTGAACCAAGAGAAGAAAGTGGGTTCTCGAGAAGGAAAGAACTGAAAATGGTCCTCCACAGATCTCACAACAGACAACTGCAGAGTAGGAAATATTGGAACTCAGTGGCATTTTCTTCCAAGACCTTTAGAGAAGTACCTTCCGGTTTCCTAGTGAAACACTTAGGTGTCAGTGAAGAGAAACATTGTCAGAAACATGTCATACAACATGTAGTTATGTTGACCTGATTTCAGTATCAAGTGAAATAGGGCCTCGATTTAATCCAGTCCTTCACAGTAGCAGCCAGGTGCTCTTAATTGTGGGAAACAGTCTTCATTCTCCTGGTGGCAGCAAAATTTCCTGTGATTAAATTGGATTGCTTAAGAAACTGGAATGGAATTCCTAACCTCTGGTGACAAAATAATTTGGCATGCATTTCCTTGAGCCCACTTCAATTTAGTGGTGTTACAGTTTTTGCTTTTTTACAATGTCTCAGGTCCCAATCTCAGATTTAAATTAGCAATTAATACAAAGCATTCATTACAACACCATACATCACATTTTTCCACATATGCTATCTGCTGAACCTATGCAGCTGTAAGCTAGATGTTCCACATTTATTTGCAAGAAATTCATTAGAAGGCAATGGGCCAAGAGCTAAAAAATGGGATTGGAATAGTTGGGTGGTTGTTTTGACAGGCACCAAGTTGAGGGCCACAGGGTCTTTGACTGTGCTGTAGACCTCTATGACCCTATGACTCAGTGATTTCAAGTTTTCCCAGTCATCAGTTAGCTGAGTACTTCTTTGTTGATGGGTTTAAAACTATCTGCTTCCTTGGCTGCCTCCCTCACTTTTTGTTGTAGCTTCCTTCTTCTGCCATGCAAGCTCCCCCTCTCCCTTGCAGGCTCGACCACTATCCTTATAATCTTCTCTATGCAGCTTCCCTCTTCACGGTTGCAGCCTCATTCTATCCCCTTGGAATCTCCCACTTTCCCTTACAGTCGTATCCTCTTCATCCTTTGCAGCCTTCTTCTCCCCTTACTGCACTTGCCATCTCCTGCCCTATGTTTTGTAACCTTCTTCTCCCACCCCCAACCCTCTTTCAGCCTCTTTTAATCCTCCCACCCTTCTTAGAGCCTCTTTTCTCTAATTTCATTGGAATCTACTTCTCCCCATGTCCAGCTGGCTGTATGCCTCCTTTTCTCACCCAATCAATCTTCTTGTTGCTGCCTCCTCACCTCATAGCAAAACTCTGTTATCTTTTACTGGCAAAGTCATCATTTGTTGCCCATCCCTAATTGCCCTGAGAAGATGATGGTGAGCTGCCCTCTTGAAGCACCAGAATCCATATGTTGTAGGCACGTCCACGGTGCATTTAGGATGGAAAGTTCCAGGTCTTTGACTCAGTGAAGGAATTCTGATATTATTCCAAATCAGATGTTGTATGATTTAGGGAAGAGCTTGCAGGAAGTGCTGGAGCCCCATGTTCCTCCTGATCACCCTCATTTTCCCATGTTATTGTAAGAATGTTACTTTGAAATCCAATTGTTAGGCTCTTTACATCAACCCTTTTGTCTTCCTCAACACTTCCATCTGCAACCAAACACAAATGTAACAGTACATAGGTTAAATTAAACCCCAGTCCCCACAAACCCACCACAGATTCAAATGCTCATGCACAGAAATGTCATTCAGGTAATTTACATTTGGTAGTTCTTGTACTTACTTTTCTTACAGATATGAAAACATTTAGAATGCAATATTTCAGCTCCCCCTCACCAAGACCAACATCAGCTCACTATTTAATTAAATTGTCAGTCAAACAAAACTAATGTTCTGATCTGTCGTCTGACTTATGACTGACTTCAGGTTTCATTTCAAAAATCTATAGGAATTATAACTTGTAAAGGACAATACGTCTCATCTTCCTTACCAAACAGCATCTTTGACTTTCTGTGAGATTGCCTAGAACTTATTAACGTTTTCTTAGTCTTTAATTTCCTTTTTCAAGAGAAGTTAATCTGATTTCCAATCAAGATATCAGTTTAAAAACCCAGAATCACTTTACACCACATATTCCCAGTCTAATGGGGAAAAAAAGTCTCCTAATTTCCGAGATAACAAGGTGTAGAGCTGGATGAACACAGCAGGCCAAGCAGCATCAGAGGAGCAGGAAAGCTGACATTTCAGGTCTAGACAGTTCTTCAGAAATGGGGGAGGGGAAGGGGATTCTGAAATAAATAGGGAGAGGGGGGAGGCGGATAGAAGATGGATAAAGGAGAAGATAGGGGGAGAGGAGACAGACAGGTCAAAGAGGCGGGGATGGAGCCAGTAAAGGTGAGTGTAGGTGGGGAGTTAAGGAGGGGATAGGTCAGTCCAGGGAGGACGGACAGCTCAAGGAGGCGGGATGAGGCTGGTAGGTAGGAGATAGGGGTGGGGCTTGAGGTGGGACGAGTGGATGGTTGGGAGGAAGGACAGGTTAGGGAGGCGGGGTTGAGCTGAGCTGGTTTTGGGATGCGGTCAGGGGAGGGGAGATTTTGAAGCTTGTGAAATCCACATTGATGCCATTGAGCTGCAGGGTTCCCAAGCGAAATATGAGGGTGCTGTTCCTGCAACCTTCGGGTGGCATCATTGTGGCACTGCAGGAGGCCCAGGATGGACACTCATCCAAGGAGTGGGAGGGGGAGTTGAAATGGTTCACGACTGGTAGGTGCAGTCGTTTGTCGCGAACCGAGCGTAGGTGTTCCACAAAGCAGTCCCCAAGCCTCCGCTTGGTTTCCCCAATGTAGAGGAGGCCACATCAGGAACAGCAGATACAGTACACTACATTAGCAGATGTGCAGGTGAATATTTGTTTGATGTGGAAGGTCTTCTTGGGGCCTGGGATGGGGGTCAGGGGGGAGGTGTAGTAGCACTTCCTGCAGTTGCAGGGAAAAGTGCCGGGTGTGGTAGGGCTGGAAGGGAGTGTGGAGCGGATAAGGGAGTCACAGAGAGAGTGGTCCCTCCAGAAAGCAGATAAGGGTGGGGAGGGAAAAATGTCTTTGGTAGTGGGGTCAGATTGCAGATGGTGGAAGTGCCGGAGGATGATGCGTTAGATCCGGAGGTTGGTGGGGTGGTACATGAGGACAAGGGGGATTCTGTTTTGGTTGTTATTGCAGGGAGGGGGGTGTGAGTGATGAGTTGCGGGAAATGCGAGAGACACGGTCGAGGGCGTTTTCAACCACTGTGGAGGGGAAGTTGCGGTCCTTGAAAAATGAGGACATCTGGGATGTCTGGGAGTGGAATGCCTCATCTCGGGAGCAGATGCGGCAGAGGTGAAGGAATTGGGAATAGGGGATGGCATTTTAGCAGGAAGGTCGTTGAGAGGAGGTGTATTCTAGGTAGCTGTGGGTGTCGGTGGGCTTGAAATGGATATCGGTTTCCAGGTGGTTGCCAGAGATGGAAACAGAGAGGTCCAGGAAGGAGAGAGAGGTATCAGAGATGGTCCACGTGAACTTAAGGTTGGGGTGGAAGGTGTTAGTGAAGTGGATGAACTGTTTGAGCTCCTCGAGGGAGCACGAGGTGACGCTGATACAGTCATCGCTGTAGTGGAGGAAGAGGTGGGGAATAGGGCCAGTGCAGCTTCAGAAGAGGGATTGTTCTATGTATCCTACAAACAGGCAGACATAGCTTGGGCCCATGTGGGTACCCATGGCCACCCCCTTTGTCTGTAGGAAGAGGAATTGAAAGGGAAGTTGTTAAGGGTGAGGATGAGCTCAGCTAAGTGGATGAGGGTGTCAGTGGAGGGGGACTGGTCGGGCCTGCAGGACAGGAAGAAGCAGAGGGCCTTTAGGCCATCTGCATGGGGAATGCAAGTGTATAGGGACTGGACGTCCATGGTGAAGATGAGGTGTTGGGTACCAGGGAATCGGAAGTTTTGGAGGAGGTGGAGGGCATGGCTGGTGTTACGGACATAGGTGGGGAGTTGCTGGACAAAGGAGGAGAAAATGGAGTCGAGATACTCGGAGATAAGTTCGGTGGTGCAGGAGCAGGCGGAGACAATGGGTCGACCAGGGCAGTCAGGTTTGTGGATTTTGGGAAGGAGATAGAAGCAGGCAGTGCAGGGTTGGGGAACGATGAGGTTGGAGGCTGTGGGTGGGAGGTCACCTGAAGTGATGAGGTTGTGGATGGTTTGGGAGATGATGTTTTGGTGGTCGGGGGTGGGGTCATGATCAAGGAGGCGGTAGGAGGAGGTGTCAGAGAGCTGGCGTCTGGCCTCGGCGATGTAGAAGTCAGTGCACCATACTACAACTGCGCCTCCCTTGTCCGCAGGTTTTATTGTGAGGTTGGGATTGGAGTGGAGGGCTGCACGTTCTTTGGGGGAAGAGGTTGGAGTGGGTGAGAGGGGTAGAGAGGTTGAGGAAATTGATGTCTCGACAGCAGTTGGAGATGAAGAGGTCAAGGGAGGGTAGGAGGCCTTGGGGTGGTGTCCAGGACGAGGGGGTCTGTTGGAGGCGGGAGAAGGGATCAGTAGGGGGAGGGTTAGGCTCATGATTAAAGAAGTAAGCGCGGAGGCGGAGGTGGCGGAAAGACTGTTCAACGTCCAAGCATGAGCGGTATTCATTGATGTTAGGGTGGAGGGGGATAAAGGTGAGCCCTTTACTGAGGACTGACCGTTCGTTCTCAGTGAGCGGAGGGTCTGGGGGATGGTGAAGACTCGGCAGGGCTGGGTGCTACTATTCCCAATTCTTTCGCCTCCGCTGCATCTGCTCCCAAGATGAGGCGTTCCACTCCCCGACATCCCAGATGTCCTCGGTTTTCAAGGACTGCAACTTCCCCTCCACAGTGGTTGAAAACGCCCTCGACCGTGTCTCTCGCATTTCCCACAACTCATCTGTCACACTGCTCCCCGCAATAACAACCAAAACAGAAACCTCTCGTCCTCACATACCACCCCACCAACCTCCGGATCCAACGCATCATCCCCTGGCACTTCCACCTTCTGCAATCTGGCCCCGCTACCAAAGACATTTTTCCCTCCCCACCCTTATCTGCTTTCCGGAGGGACCACTCTCTCCGTGACTCCCTTGTCCGCTCCACACTCCCCACCAGCCCCACCACACCCGGCACTTCTCCCTGCAACCACAGGAAATGCTACACCTGCCCCTACACTTCCCCCATCACCCCCATCCCAGGCCCCAAGAAGACCTTCCACATCAAACAGATGTTCACCTGCACATCTGCTAATGTGGTATACTGTATCCGCTGTTCCCGATGTGGCCTCCTCTACATTGGGGAAACCAAGCAGAGGCTTGGGGACTGCTTTGTGGAACACCTACGCTCGGTTCGTGACAAACGACTGCACCTCCCAGGCGCGACCCATTTCAACTCCCCCTCCCACTCCTTGGATGACATGTCCTTCCTGGGCCTCCTGCAGTGCCGCAATGATGCCACCTGAATGTTGCAGAAACAGCACCCTCATATTTCGCTTGGGAACCCTGCAGCTCAATGGCAACAATGTGGACTTCACAAGCTTCAAAATCTCCCCTCCCCGATCGCTTCCCAAAACCAGCCCAGCTCATCCCCCGCCTCCCTAGCCTGTCCTTCCTCCCACCTATCCACTCCTCCCACCTCAAGCCCCACCCCTATCTCCTACCTACCAGCCTCATCCCGCCTCCTTGACCTGTCCATCCTCCCAGCACTGACCTATCCCCTCCCTAACTCCCCACCTACACTCACCTTTACTGGCTCCATCCCCGCCTCTTTGACCTGTCTGTCTCCTCTCCCCCTATCTTCTCCTTTATCCATCTTCTATCCGCCTCCCCCTCCCTATTTATTTCAGAATCCCCTTCCCCCCCTCCTCCGTTTCTGAAAAAGTGTCTAGACCCGAAACGTCAGCTTTCCTGCTCCTCTGATGCTGCTTGGCCTGCTTTGTTCATCCAGCTCTACGCCTTGTTATCTCAGATTCTCCAGCATCGGCAGTTCCCACTCTGTCCTAATTTCTGAGTTTGTTTGTCTCCATTCCCCACTATATGACTTGGTAACTTCAGTCTTGTCTGTATTTGTCATTATTCTGAACACCTATAAACTTTTTTCTGATCTTTTCCTATCTTAAATAAATTTACCTTTGCCATATTTTTCTCCCAATGACATAATGCTGTTAATTTCTTCTGTTTTCTCCTGATGTTATGGAGCAGCAAAGATGAATAATTGCAGTTGTGCAAATAATCTGAAAACCATAACTCATACTAGGATCACAGATAGTGGGAAACAAAATATCGTGGTTATTTAGCAGAACTAGTATTAATTACAGACTTTAGATTGTGACCTCAATATATAATTTATATAATTGCATTAAAGAAAATCTCTTTATACTAAGCTGCAAGTTCAAGGAAAACAAAATCCAAAGATCACATTATTCTTAACAAATCCTCAATCTAATAAAAAGACAGGATCAGATATGGTAGGGCATGAGTGACAGAAATTACTCAATTCCAACCTTCTTTTCAGCTTCTCAGTACTGGGCTAAGATACTTGACGTTGATTCATTTCACATGGAGCAAGATTTTATGTCCACCTAAATATTACATTCTGTAATTCTCATTTCTGCCAAAATTGTGATAGATGTGCTAACAGTTTCTTAAAGTGATGATAAGCTGATAGTGCTGGTAATCTTGATCTGAAACATTTGAATTTTTAACTCTCCTTGATAAAATACTGTTATCTATTTTTCAAAATATGCAAGACAAGAATTTGCATTTATTTCACACCTTTAACATGACAAAGTGTTCCGAAGCTTCAAGCACATTATCAAATAAAATTTAGTAAATGGGTCATATTCACGATCAGATGATCAAATATGGCTCAAATGGTAGGCTCTAAGAAGTGTCTTAAAGGAAGAGAGAAAAGTAAAAGAGATGGAAAGATTTATGGAGGGAATTCTAAAATTTAGACTTTAGGTATCTGAAGACATGGCCACCAGTAGTGGATTCATGAAAGTCAGAGATACAAAATATGCCAGAATTTGAAGAGACACAGACATATCACAAAATCATATTATTTTTTAATATGCAGAAGGAGGTCATTCAGCCCTTCATGTCTGCAATGGCTGTCAAATGAGCACTATGATTTAGTGCTAATTGCCTGCAATTTCCCATACCCTTGTACAATGTTTATTTTCAAATAATTATCAGTTGCCCTCTTGAATGCTCAATTGACTCTGCCTCCACCATACTTTCAGGCACTGCATTCCAGACATAAACCACTTATGTGAAAAATTTCTCTCTGCTGATTTAAATCTGCATCATCTTGTTCTTCATCCTTTCATAAGTGGGAACAATTTCTCCCTATCTACTCTATCCTGATTTATCGTGACTTTGAAGTTCTTGACCAGAAAACCCCTTACTCTGCTTCTCTTCAAGGAGGACAGGCCAAACTCCAATCTATCCTCATAACTGAATTTCCTCCTTCTGGGAACCATTTTTGTAAATCTCTCCTGCACTTACTGCAATGTGATTATATTCTTCCTATTATGTGGCACCTAGAACTGTAAACAGTAGTCATGCTGAGGTCTAACAACTGACTTGTCTCACCTCCTTGCTCCTGTATTTTAAGTCCCTGTTAATAAAGCAAAGCACACTGTTTCATTTATTAATTATTCTTTCCAATTAGCCTGGCACCTTCAGTGATCTATGTACATGTACACCCAGGTCCTTCTGCTCCTGGACCCTCTTTTGTATCCTCTATTCTATACTGTCTGTCAATTTTCTTGCTACCACAATGAATCACCTCATAGTTCTCTGCATTGAACTTATTCTGCCACCTACCTGCCTGCTTCACCAACTTGCCTTTGCCCTTTTGGAGCTCTACATTCTATCCTCCTCACAGTTTACAATGCGTCAAAGTTTTGTATCCCCCCACAAAGTTTGAAATTGTCCTATTGCACCACGATCTAGATCATTAATATGTATCCGAAGAAGCAACAGTATCAATACTGACCCCAGGGGACTCCACTCCAACTTTCCTCCAGCCCAAAAATGTCCATTCACCACTACTCTCCATTTCCTATAACTCAGCCAAGTATGTATGCACATAGTTACTATTCCTTTTATTCCATGAGCTATAACATTTCTCACAAGTTGGCCATTACCGTATCAAATACCTTTTCAAAGTTTATGTACACTGCATCAACAGTATTACCAGTATCTACCCTTCCTTTTATGTCTTCAAAAAACTCCATCAAGTTAGGTAAACATAATTTCCCCCTTAGAAATCCAGGCTGGCTGTTCCTAAACAACCTTCCTTTTTTCACAGGTGACTACTAATTCTATCCTGAATAATTTTTTCTCGAAGCTTCCCCACCATTGAAATTAAACTGGAACGCAAACAGAAGTTGCTGGAAAAGCTCAGCAGGCCTGGCTGCATCCGTGAAGAAAAAAATTGAACTTAACAAGGAAGGGTGACCGGACCTGAAACGTTGACTCTGATTTTTTCTTCACAGATGCCGTCAAACCTCGGAGCATTTCCAGCAACTTCTGTTTTTGTTCCTGATTTACAGCAACTGCAGTTCTTCCAGTTTTTATTGAAATTAAACTTGTTTGTCTGTAATTGCTGGGCCTATCCTAACAAATATTTTGAATAAGGGCATAATGTCTGCAGTACCTAGGTTCTCTGCAATCTCCTTTGAATCTAGCAAAGACTAAAAGATTATTGCCAGTACTCCATTCTCACTTCCTTCAGTATACTTAGATGCTGCTCATCTATTGTCAATGCCTTGTCAACTTACCTATGGAACGTTGTTTGACTGGAGCAGATTACATAAGTATTGAGGATGAAGAGATCATGGAGGAATTGAAAGCAAGAGTTCTGGATTTTAAGTTTGAGGCACTGTCAGTTAATGTGGAACAGTGAGCACACAAGTAAGAGAGTGGACAAACCTGTGGCAGATGGCGTTCAATGTAAACAGGTGTGAGGTTATCTATTTTGGACAAAAAAGTATAGATTAGGATAACTTCTAAATGATATGAAGTTAAATACAGTGAATGTCTGAAGAGACTTGGGGGTTTAGGTGCATTGATCTTTAAAATGTCACGAATTAGTGCAGAAAATAATCAAGAAAGCTAATGGAATGCTGGCCTTTATTATCTAGAAGACAAGAGTGCAAAGATGCAGAAGTTATGCTGTAGTTGTACAAAACCCAAGAGTCCACTTGGAGTACTGTGAGCAGATCTTGGCACCACACCAGAGAAACAATGGAGGGAGGCTTTGGAGGGAGTACAACATAGGTTTACAAGAATGATATCTGGACTTCAAGGGTTTGAGTTATGAGGAGAGATTATAAAAATTGGGCCTGTTTTCTCTAGACTTTAGAAGGTTAAAGAGTGATCTGATCGAAGTTTTCCAAGATATTAGGAGGAACAGCATAGATAAACTATTTCTACTGGTTGAGAATTCTACAACTAGGGGACATAATCTGAGAATTAGGCCAGGCCATTCAGGAGAGATGTTATAAAGCACTTCTACATACAAAAAGTGGTAGATGTTTGGAACTCTCTTCTACAAATGGCAATGGGTGCAGCATCCGTTGTTAAATATAAATCTGAGATAGATTTTTTTGTTAAGCAAAGATATTAAGAAATATGAGCTAAAGGCAGGTGTATGGAATTAGGCCACAGATCAGTGATGATCTCATCGAATGGAAGGAGAGGCTTGAAGGGCTAAATGGTCTGCTGTTCCTATTTTCCTGTGTAGTAAGAAAATCTTTGCAGATTTTTTCAATTTTGTCTGTTTAGCCATAGACAGTCACAGTCAGGCATGCATCACTAAGTATTTGGTCAATTTTGTTAACTATTGTACGAGGCAATACTTTACTGATCCTGATTCATAAACAGCTGCCCTAATTAGGCCACAATTAAAAGGCCCTCAAGGCTTTTTCAATGTAGTAGCACCTCGATTTGTAGGAGGTCTTTATTTGATTTCTGCAAATACCTCATCCATGGTTTAAATTTCTGCAAAGCAGGAACAGGCGGGTAACTAATCCTACTATATCAGTTCTCCTTCTACCAATTTCCACTGGAAACAGTAAGTTAAAATTCTGACATTTGCAGTTATACATCTTACACCAAAGCTAAATTTACAAACAAGGGGTTTGATTGTACGGACATCGTCAAAGTTGGCTAATTATGTATGTTTTCTTTTAATCCCTTAGTAACGCTGTACTAGTGTTTTTCAAGGCTATAAAATATATATTCTAGATCATGGCATCTGGAGTTTGCTCTGACAAATGCAATTTCTTTGGAGTTGTTGTTCCATTTTGTAGTGTCAATTGCTAGTAGGGAATTAACCATTTACAGTAGGGACCTTTTCTATGTCACAATTTATCATTATTTTTGAATAAAACTTTATGGATTTTAGCAGCTTTTATATAATATTTGAACATTGTATGCCTTGTTTGGCATTTTCCAACAAATCATCCCTTCTTTGCCTAACTGTAAATCCATAAAATCATTCCTGTATATTTTTGATATTCTGCATTCATGTTAGAAGTGGTTAGTTTCTTTCAGAGATATTTATGAAAGAAAAGTTAAAATTATAGGAACATAGGAACAGAGATAGGCCATTCAGCCCCTCGAGCCTGATCCACTATTCAATGAAATCATGGCTATTTTGTGGCATAACTCCATATACCTACTTTGGGCCTGTATCCCTTAACACCTTTGCTTAACAAAAATGTATCTATCTTAGACTGAAAATTAACGACAGTCCAACATCCATTGCTATGTGTGGAAGAAGTCCAAGCATTACCACCCTTAGAGTGTGGAAGTGCTTTCTAACATATCTACTGAATGGTCCAGCTCCCTAATTCTCAGACTATACCCCCTATTTCTAGACTATCCAATCAGTGGGAATAGTTTATCCTTATCTATCCTGTCTTTTCTTGTTAATATCTTGATTTGATGTCTTTTTTGATAGTTGGCCACTGGCCTGGCAGTAATGAAAAACACCTACAGCTCAAAAATAGTTATTTCCTTTTGTGGTTACAAACATTCAGTTCAAATTTGTTAATGTTCTAGCAAAGATCATATATTCTGGCAAATTACTCACTTGGCTAGCACTTGTTAATATTTCTTTTGTGGCACTTCATTTCAGTTGCTGTACCCATGCCTCACTGCTCACTATGCTCAATTTGAGCTGTAAGTAAATTTCAAACTTCAGTCTTGTCCAGCCTAGATCATTGTGTTGTTTTAAAATTTTTCATAATCCACCAAGGATTTTAAGTCATGTTCACAGAGCCTCCAGTATCTGTTCACTCAATGCTAAACTCCAACTTGGAATGGCTCCCATAAACCACCACCTCCTGATACAGCGTGTATCTGCTTTGGAGTTACTAATTCTCATTCTTCAGAAAGTTGCTAACTCTCCTGTTGCATTGCATATCTTAACAAGTCTGATTTTTTTTTAACCAGTTACTGGAGTACACTTCCTTTTCGACAATCGCCGCAAGGGTTTACCTTGTGGGATTCCTACATATTCAACTCATCCATGCTGCTGATTGTGCTGAGGCAATTTAGAGTTGAGTTTGAAGATCTCACAATGCTGTGTACCATGCAGTATGAGCTACAAATCAAATATACATCACTGCTTGTGCTGTGTTGCTGCACATGGTAAAGATTGCTGCCACTATCCTGTTTAAATTTAGAAAAGTACATGGCCTGCTTGGTGTAGTGTGGTAGAGGGAAACTACTTCTTGGTCTAATTAAAAGAGTCTCTTGTAGTCAACAAGGTACAACTTAATGCATGTTAGCAATTGGTTACACATTACATTGATGTGGTAGATAGACATTGTTACAAAGACTCTGAGAAGTTAGGTCTCACTCCTTTGAGATCCGAAGCTGTCTGCCCACAAGTCCATATCAAATCGTTATGGTGGGGTTGTGTGTATGGCCCTCCTCAGTATTAACCCTTTCAGGCCCATATCCAATAATCTTGACAAAACTATGTTCCTCCATTACTTTGTTTCAGTCCTTTAAATAGGCATATCTGGTGATTCCAAAGAGCACTCTTTCATTGTCATCCAAGATGTCTGGGAGTATGCTTAAAAAGTCACCCAACCCCACTGAAACACATTCTTGTGTCACCCTTACACAACACTGCTGTGACGTGCCTCATTTACATAGAACGTACATGTCAGAAATAGACAATTTGACCAAATGATTGGGACACCTTCCATCATCTATTTGCAACAGCTAGTCCATCTTTTAGGCAACCCTTTGAATTGTCCAATAAACTTGAATCCAGTACTTTTCGGTTTTGTTTTTTCCCTTTTTGTTTGTTTACAACAAAATATTTTTGTTAAAGTAATGCTTTATATGTTTATTCATGAGAAATTTTGTTTTCAATGTTGTTTTCAATGTTGTATAGCTTAAATTTTTATCAATAAGTAGATTTGTTTTTTTACAGGGAACAGATGGTGATTTCACACCAGAACAGGATTAAACAGCTTCAAGAACGTCTTCAACAGATGTTAGGTGATGAAGATAAGTGGAGGGCAAAAGTAGGGAACTTCTGTTTTGCTAGATTTTCTAAATACGTATTGTGACAAGTGACATTTTCTTAAACTACAATTAGTACCCATAGAGAGAAGAACATGAATGGGTCAACAAATTAATCTGACATTCTGGATAAGTGGTCTTGCCAAACCATCAGTGGGAAGATTGCCTTTTAAAATTAATCACCCTGTTATCAAAGGTTATCTCAGATGTGTTCTTTTGTTTTAAAGAAAAACATCTTGAATTTTTGCACAGAATTCTTATTGTGTTGTTAGTAACCATGGCAAAGTTTGGCTGGTTCTGATTTTAATGACAATCACAAGTCCTGATTGGTGTAATTCTCATACTAAAAGCTGAATGTCATTCCCACTGGCATACATTTTCACAAAATGCATCTGTATCTAATGTCAAGCCTGCCCTGTAAAATTGGTTGCAAGCTAATAGATCCAGCTTTCACCAAAATAATTTTACAGGTATAGATTATGTTTCTTCTGTACCAATCTTTCAATTGATATCAAAACTGTGGAATTTTCCATAAAATATAATAAATAGCAGCAATGTCAGAATAAGATTTAAGAGAAAAAGAGCTACAATGATTGAAAACAAATTAATTTCACTTATACCCATTTAAGGTTGGTAATGTCTGTTAAATCTTAAATTTGCTTCATAGCAGCCCTCCAAAATGTTTGCAATTTTTAATTGCAAGTGACACAGAAACTTCATGTGACAATAAGTATCCTTTCAACTCATTCACAAAGAACTAGAGCTGCATTCTTTTGAGACAATATATGCACAACTATTGAATAAAGTTATGTTTTCTACCAAGCAAAAGGCAGATTCATTTTAATATTCATGATAATTATATGTTAATTCTGTAGGTAGTGGGTATTAACTGAAGCTTTGCATATGCCACTATGAACAGCATAGGCTGAATTTGGTGTTGGGTTAAGAGGTACATACCTGCAATGTATAACTCTATAAGTTAATGCTTGTATAAGTGTGTAACAATTGGCTTTGGTTCTTTCCTTCACCAGTTAGATTTCTGGATTATGATTATAACAGAAAATTCATGAAATTGTGATCTGTCACTGCCCATTAGAGACTCATTTGAAAGACCAGTACTGCTCTACATTTCCCTTCACCTCACAGCCAACTTTAAACAGCCATACGCCTGATCTAACATGAAGTCATGCATATATTTAATGTTTTTGTAACTGAATATTCAAGACCAAGTTATTGTTTTTGACCTTCACCATAAACTCAACTTGTGGCACTTGACTTCATTCTTTCCCTGGCCAGTTACTGAACGAGGCCATGCAAAGTATTAACATCCTGCTGAAGTTCAACCATGATTTTAATCACTAAACAACTTTCTTCCATCTCTGCAACATTATTCACTTCTATTGCTTCCTTAACCTAAATACTACTGAAAACTGAGTTAATTTGTATCATAAATGATGCCTATTGAGTTGATATGCAAAGTGATCGACTATGGAGTAACACAAGTCCAAAGCATATATAATATTGTGAAATATATGAATAGTTGAGTGGTCGCAGATCATCTTTGTTAATAATTGTTGCCGTGGATTGTCTTTATTTCAGTAACAAAAAGATCAGATGCAAAAAATTGTATTTCTGCCATTCATCTCACTGTGGTTTGAGTAATATATTTACTGGGAAGCCTTGTGACACAGTGAATATGTCCCTGTCTCTGACCTGGAACTTTGGATTCACTTCCAGTCTAAGACTTGATAGCTAAGAGCAGTGTTTACCTAACGTGGCCAACAGGTTGAATATTAACTTGCGAGGCCTTCCCACATATATCATTGGAAAATGTTAAGAATGGGAGCAATTTCTGGTCAGCTAAGTGATGGAATAGAAAAACTAGGAAACTGTACTCTGACTATTCAGAGATCTGAAATATAGCAATTTGAACTCAATGGAGTCATTAGGCTGCTCAGCTGGTGTGAATCAGATTGGTGATAACAACATAGTTTGGTACCAGTCCTTGCAGAATGACTTGAGTCCTGCCTCCTTTCCTTACCTGTGGTGGATATCGTGGCAATGTAGGTCTGACCTGCCTTGTGTGGAAACCTGAAAGAGAAGATCTTTCATGCTGCATAAACAAAATCATTCTGACCCAAACAAGTGTTTTATTGAATGGATTGCATATATTTTACGGAACTAGTGAATCAGGTGTTTTACTCATGGATATTTATTTTTCTAACGCTGAAAGCCTGACTGATCATCTTCTCACTAATTATTCATAAAAAGGAAATAAAGCTGTGCTGAATGTAAGAAAATAAGGTTATCCCTTTATCAGAATTTCCTGTTCTTGTGCTTGTGGTAATGAATTACATTGGCACAGCCAATGGAGAAAAATCATACACAGAAGACTGAAGAGTGAGTCAATTCTCCATCAATAACTTCAAAGGATGAACAATTAGGCAGCTCAGATTTTATTGTATTTGCTGTGCGCAGGAATGCTTAAAAGGGTAAAAGCACAGGAACAGATCCCACCATCAGCCTGAGCTAAAATCTGAGTGATATTTCTGGCTTCATCATCCCCTTACAAAGAACTGGAGTGCTCAATAAGTATCAATACTGCATCAGCAAACTGCAGCTAACTAACCCCAGGAATGGCGGCATACTTGGAGGTGTTCTTGTTTCCCTGTTTCACTTTCAGTGAGGAACTTTAAAAACAAAGGATCTGAAGACTTGTGGGTGGAAGCATACCAAAAGTTAGGAGACTCAGATAAACTGGATCTTA
Organism: Ginglymostoma cirratum; assembly: GCA_024137785.1. Lineage (NCBI taxonomy): Eukaryota > Metazoa > Chordata > Chondrichthyes > Orectolobiformes > Ginglymostomatidae > Ginglymostoma > Ginglymostoma cirratum. The sequence goes on along the minus strand of JAHRHZ010000017.1, from coordinate 10,843,173 downwards.
GAGGTGGATGATGGCATGGAGGTGACGTTTCTGTATGAGTAATTTTGAGACTCAGGCTAATGTTGTAGGAACCTGGATTCAAATCCCGCCACAGCACTGGTGAAATTTCAATTCAATTAATAAATTTGGAATACAAAGCTAGCCGCAGGAATGGTGATGAAGTCGTATGTAATCAAGTATAGTATAAACATAAATGGTTCACTAATGGCTTTTCAAGAAGAAAATCTGCTATCCTTTCCCTATCTGTTTCCTATTAGTTATCCAGTCTTCTTAGCATGCCAAAATATTGTAATATTGAAATCTTACCTTATATAGTAATTCTTTTTATGATATTTTATTGAGTACCTTTTGGAAATACAAATGCCCTGCATCTATTTGGTCCCCTTTATCAATGCTGTTGGTTACCTTCAAGGAACTTCAATAAGTATGTAGAATATAGTTTGATTGATTGTCTTAACATTTTGTAAATGTCTTGCTACCTCCAGAAGATGTGTCCTTTGGAGTGTCTAGGTCATTTTTGCATTTGAAAATCATTCAACCTGCACTAGCTATTTTTTCAGTCATTTATAACTAATATTGTTGCCATATCCATAACATTGCTTGCTTTAAAAATGCTAAAGCCTGCGCTTGTATGAATAACAAAAGTAAAAATTCAAGGCAATATAGACCGTATGCACTAATTTGAATTAAATTTACCCCATTGGTAAATTTTAAATTCTTTGCAAAAAATTTGCAGTTACTGCTATTTGATTCTATTGACATCATTCTAAACAGTAAGCAATGCTCATTACTTGTTCTCCAGATAGATGCAGCGCTATCGAAGCAACAGGCTCATCACTGCACAGAGCTTAAGGAATTAGCACTACGGATGAAGGAAGAAGCAAAGATTGAAATTGATACAGAAAGACAAAAGCAGCAAGAATTAATAAATAAACACAACAAAGAGCACAAGACATTACAGGCACAGGTTTCTGGTATATCTTGACTAAAAATAGCTTCTGAAATGCTATGATCTCACAATTGTGTACATTTGTTTGTGAGTGCATATAACCAATCTAAGTATACAACATATGCAAGGAAATAATTATGCAGCCCATTACATTCCTAGTGTCATTATGCACACTTTTTCAAATAACATTTTATCAAATGTTTTATATTCCTGCAGTATTCTTTGACATGATTAATGAGGAAAATAATTTGTGGAACTGTCTTCATATGAAATCTCTGGCTGTCGGGTAATGGGCCTCTTTTTGTGGGTATTCAATTCTGATTTCTCTCCTCAGCTACTAGAAGACTTTTACAAGTTTACCACTCTTTATTACTCTTTTTAAAGGCATTTTTCTTCTGTAACTGGTTTTAAAGGTATTCTGGGACTGAGTGTTCAGATGGTTTCTCTGGAGAGTTTTCTTTTCGGGGATCTTCACATCTGTTGTTAGGACTGTGGCTTTCCTGGCTACTATCTGATCTTAAAGCTATACTGATGCTTTATTAAAAAAATATTTTTATAAAGATCCTTCTTTTTACCAGATGATTTCAGGCCTATTCCTTGATCTTCAATGCTGCCACAATTTTCTAGGCAGTGTATCCCATTGCTGATGCCACCTATTATCATGTGGTTTGGTGCCAGACTCTGAGTTTAGTTTAATGTCAGACCGGTCGAGGAGAAAGCAAAGCCAAGAACTGTCTTCACAATCAGACTTCAAAGTAACATTATTTATAATACATTAATATAAATACAGCTATACACAATAATCATAGATATACAACGCTCTGATTTATAGTTACATTAGGTAAGATTCAATCTATCTTCTTCATATGTTTATGTCCATGTGCTCATGTGAGACTTCCAGTCTAGATTGGTGAAATCTGATGGCATTCTTCCAAAGGGCAGTGCAGTGTGTCCTAACATTGTCCTTACTGCTGTATTTATGCTCAGGGACACGCAGTTCCATGACATAATTGAAAGGTTGCTTCAGTGTCCCAAAGCCCTTACAGAGCATTACTAAATACAATTCTTATGTGCAGTGCAATTTTTAAACAGTAGCTGCTTGTAAAATAAATGAAACTCACGTAACACCCCACCAACCTCCGGATCCAACGCATCATCCTCCGATACTTCCGCCATCTGCAATCCAAACCCATCACCAAAGACATTTTTCCCACCCCACCCTTATCTGCTTTACGGAGGGACCACTCTCTCCGTGACTCCCTTGTCCGCTCCACACTCCCCTCCAGCCCCACCACACCCGGCACTTTTCCCTGCAACCGCAGGAAGTGCTACACCTCCCCCCTCACCTCCATCCCAGGCCCCAAGAAGACCTTCCATATCAAACAGATGTTCACCTGCATGTCTGCTAATGTGAAATATTGTATCCGCTGTTCCAGATGTGGCCCCCTCTACATCGGGGATACCAAGCGGAGGCTTGGGGACCGCTTTGCAGAACACCTACGCTCGGTTTGCAACAAACAACTGCACTTCCCAATCGCAAACCATTTCAATTCCCCCACCCACTCCTTAGACGACATGTCCATCCTGGGCTTCCTGCAGTGCCACAACAATGCCACCCAAAGGTTGCAGGAACAGCACCTCATATTTCGCTTGGGAACCCTGCAGCCCAATGGTATCAATGTAGACTTCACAAACTTCAAAATCTCCCCTCCCCTGACCACATCCCAAAACCAGCCCAGCTTGTCCCCGCCTCCCTCACCTGTCCTTCCTCCCACTTTTCCACTCCTCCCACCTCAAGCCCCACCCCCATCTCCTACCTACTAGCCTCATCCCACCCCCTTGACTTGTCCGTCCTCCCTAACTCCCCACCTACACTCACCTTTACTGGCTCCACCCCCGCCTCTTTGACCTGTCTGTGTCCTCTCCACCTATCTGCTCCTTTATCCATCTTCTATCCACCTCCCCCTCTCTCCCTATTTATTTCAGAACCCCCTTCCCCTCCCCCATTTCTGAAGAACGTCAGCCTTCCTGCTCCTCTGATGCTGCTTGGCCTGTTGTGTTCATCCAGCTCTACACCTCATTATCTCAAACTCATTAATATAATAGTTTTAATGATCTCTGACTTTCCAGAACTTTGCAGGAAAGTCATTTGTAGATTAAGAAACTCAAAGTTACAAATGTGTCTTCAATCGAACTATGAATTGATTAGATTTTGTATTTAATCAGGGCGTAAGGAAATATTTTAATCAAACAAAGGTTAACAACAGTTAAAATGACAAAACTCGAAAGCCAGTATGTAAAGTGCATAAGGGCATAATTGCCAGACATGATCAAATATGGATGAGGCTAATATGTACTGAATATATCAAAATACTAGTTGTGCATTTAGATTTTAAGACCGCAAGAGAGCACGGATTATGTAAAAGCCTTTAGACTTGGAAAGCTCTTTCCCTTCACAATTAATATACAAATTGTCTTTATTATAGACTCTATCCAACCACTCCCTTAGCATAACTACTATTTCCAGATATTCTGTTATATTTGTGGAACTCTACAGAGATAACAGAAGTCATACTTTGGGAAGACTGTAAGGGTGCTGTACAATGCAGTTAAAATAACAAATAATTTAAAAACGTCAAATGATTTCAAAAGTAAAATTTAAGCTTTCCTGTCTTCATATTATGCTTATTAATTCAATAAAATTTAACGTTCCTGTTATAGCCATGTTGCCTACCAGAACTAATTGTCATTACTTTTTCTGAAAGAGACAGCTAATAGATCATCAGCATTTTTGAATTCCTAATGAAAATTATATTGTCTTTCTAACAACTTTGTAAATAGGTGGATAATAAAGTTAGAAGTTTGGTAAATCAAGTACTTTTTCACCTCAGTTGCTGACTTCTGTGTGGATTTGGATGATTTTTGTTAGGTCTCTGACTTGATCAGTAATATGACCAAAGCATTACAGTTGGAAGTGAGCAAGCTGAAGAAAAAGCTTCAAGAAACTCAGTGCCAGTTATTGGAGAGTGGTCGTTCTAAAGATGGTAAAATCTATAACTTGGAAAAGGTAATTTCTCAACTAGAGACACAGCTGAAACAAGAACAAGGCAAAGTGGAATCCATGACTGAGGAACTGAGGACTGAAATACAGCAGAAATCAATTGAGTTGAGAGAAACGCAGCAGGAGTTACAGCGGCTAACAGGTGAACTGGACCAGGCCAAAGAAGAGGTATGTTTCTCTTTGCTCATTACAAATGCCTAGCTTTATAACATTTTTTAAGAGAGCATGTAATCTCTCTACTTAGCTCCGATGCCTTAATAGTTTAATATATTAAGCAGTTGAACTGTACAGACCAGGAATATTCCAGGTGTGAGCCCTTGTGTTTGGTTCCTTTGTTATTCAGTGAAAGTGCCCACATATGGACATCAGGTGAGGGCAATGGTGATGTTCTCACTCGTTAAACATAGGCTCATTAATCTTACATGTCTCTTTATCCTTAAATACCCTTCACAAAATGCATTGGTCTACTTCCTAAGCAATTGATAATGTAACAAAATAACTCACTATTATATTACGTCAATATAATATTATAATCAATATTATTTGATTAAGGCACAATTACTCATGTTGAGGAGGTTAGAATTTGCAACAGAACCCAGCCTGGCAGGGTTCTACTTCAGATCAACTCATCTGGAAATTCCAACACTTTCCAGTGCAGGTCATAATATCATGGATGGACATATTGGTAGATCTTTCATCTCCCTGACGTGGGATTAACAAAGGCGAGTAGGTGGAAGAATACAGAGAAAATGGAAAGATCAGAACCTTGATGTTGACAACCATTTTTCCCATGTAGCAGCGACTACATTATTTCCATGCATTTACATCTCACTGAAGCCCTAACTAATTTATATACCACTTACAATTCCCTTCCTCAAGAAGCTGAATGGTGCAAATTCCCAACATCTACACTTTGCAGCTGCGGCTTGCCTGAATGCTTGTCCTGGTGATTATTCTAACTAACTATTTCATTGCAACAGTGATCTGCATTCTCGATGGACATGATCTTACTTGACTTTCCATCTACACAGTTCGGCATCAGTAACCTGCTAGCCTTAATACATCATTGTGCCTACTCTCGGACCAATTCACACACTGCGTCACCCTTCAACACTCTAGACTTCTGTGTTACCTGTGACTTGCATGTCTCTGCCAGCTCAGTTTGCATGCAGAGACAAAAATGCATCTCAAGCATCTGTACAGGATGCATTTATGGCTCTGAGCTTTGTATTTCTTAGTGCTCACTCACTTCGTGTCTACTTAGAAACTAACAATCTGTTTATACCTCACATTGTTTTCTTAACACACTCGTGGATTTCAGCATTGACACAGACAGGCTGCTAGCTTTTGTACGTGTCACATTGCTTTCTTAGCTCACAAGGTCTTCAATGTTCGGTTGAAGGCTGCCAGCCTCTCTAATTTGCACTGCTTTTCAGCATACAGTGGCTTCAGTGCTCATTTACAAGTTTCCAGCCTCTAATGGGTGCATTTTTTTTTTAGTTCAGAGAGAGAGCAGATAACTTGTCTCCGTAGGGACCACTGAGATTCATGGGAGTGAATATGTCTGTGCAGCATTGCTCTATGCAAAGATCATACCTGCAGTACGTGCCAGCAAATTATGTATGTGCTTCAAGGATTAGTCAGGGAGACATTACTCCATGGGTGAGCCTTGGTTAGTTAGGGCTGTGCTGCCAAGTCTGTCCAGGTGAACACAAAACACAGGAAGGGAAGGCAAGGCAGAAGTAATGTAAAGATCCAAGTTGATGCAAAGTGAGTGAGTGCTAAGAGAACCTTGTTGCAATCTGTGAGATGGGTCCTTGTCTGTTCTTGCAGAGAGACCCAGCAGTCGCTTATAAGGCAAGGCATGGTATGCTCCAAATTGCAGTATTGACGTAGTGAAATGTATTCTAAGTGAAGTGGAAATGTGCTAAAATAATATGATGCTTGTCTGACGCCTTGCTATGAATGGGAGGCTGCAGGTAGTCACTGCCCATGGAGTGTGCCCTGAGATGCTGGAGAATACTAACAAGTTGGAGGTTTGAAGAAGCATTCGGCAAAACAGAGTCACCAGTACTGACTCTGGCTCATATCAGGAATTGTCAACATTAAGCAAACTATATAAAACTGAAGAGATAACAAGGTGTAGAGCTGGATGAACACAGCAGGCCAAGCAGCATCAGAGGAGCAGGAAAGCTGACGTTTCGGGCCTAGACCCTTCTTCAGAAATGGGGGAGGGGAAGGGGGTTCTGAAATAAATAGGGAGAGAGGGGGAGGTGGATAGAAGATGGATAGAGGAGAAGATAGGTGGACAGGAGACAGACCGGTCCAAGGGGCGGGGATGGAGCCAGTAAATGTGAGTGTTGGGGGGGAGTGAGCGAGGAGATAGGTCAGTCCAGGGAGGATGGACAGGTCAAGGGAATGGGATGAGGTTAGTAGGTAGGAGATAGGGGTGGGGCTTGAGGTGGGAGGAGGGGATAGGTGGGAGGAAGGACAGGCTAGGGAGGGGGGATGAGCTGGGCTGGTTTTGGGCTGCGGTAGGGGGACGGGAGATTTTGAAGCTTGTGAAGTCTACATTGATACCATTGGGCTGCAGGGTTCCCAAGCGGAATACGAGTTGCTGTTCCTGCAACCTTCGGGTAGCATCGTTGTGGCACTGCAGGAAGCCCAGATGGACATGTCGTGTGCGGAATGGGAGGGGGAGTTGAAATGGCTTGCGACTGGGAGGTGCAGTTGTTTAGTGCGAACCGAGTGTAGGTGTTCTGCAAAGTGTTCCCCAAGCCTCCGCTTGGTTTCCCCAATGTAGAGGAGGCCACAATGGGAACAGTGGATGCAGTATACCTCATTAGCAGATGTGCAGGTAAACATCTGCTTGATGTGGAAAGTCTTCTTGGGGCCTGGGATGGGGGTGAGGGGGGAGGTGTGGGGGCAGGTGTAGCACTTCCTGCGGTTGCAGGGAAAAGTGCCGGGTGTGGTGGGGCTGGAGGGGAGTGTGGAGCGGACAAGGGAGTTACGGAGAGAGTGGTACCTCCAGAAAGCAGATAAGGGTGGGGAGGGAAAAATGTCTTTGGTGGTGGGGTCGGATTGCAGATGGCGGAAGTGTTGGAGGATGATGCGTTGGATCCGGAGGTTGGTGGGGTGGTACGTAAGGATGAGGGGGATTCTGTTTTGGTTTTTATTGCAGGGAGAGGGGGTGTGACGGATGAGTTGCGGGAAATGCGGGAGACACAGTCAAGGGTGTTCTCGACCACTGAGGGGGGGATGTTGCGGTCCTTTAAAAACGAGGATATCTGAGATGTACGGCACTGGAATGCCTTATCCTGGGAGCAGATGCGGCGGAGGTGAAGGAATTGGGAATATGGGATGGCATTTTTGCAGGAAGGTGGGTGGGAGGAGGTGTATTCTAGGTAGCTGTGGGAGTTGGTGGGCTTGAAAACTGAAGCAAGGATAGGTAATAATTAGATGTAAATGCAATCGAATAGGTCTCTTTGTTCACTAGCAAGATTCTTGCCTTACCATTCAAACTTAGGTGAAAAATCTGACTTTTTCTCGATTTTGAGAATCTAATTTTTCTGATATCATCATACTTGCCTAACTGATTCGCATTTGCCCACAACATTCAGGGACCGAGAAAATTCTGCCCCCAGAGTGAAATGATAACTCTGTTTCTCTTGAAGTTGTTGCCAAATATATGTGTAAGTCTGATATTGCTGACATCGTGGGTTCTGACAGAGCACTGGATTTTATTTTTCTCGGTAGGTTGAGGAAAGTGGAACAGAAACTGAGGCATAGTCACTCCTGTCCCCACCATCTCTGTGCAACCAGTCAAACATTGGGTTGTCAATTAGTGGCTTCCAAATAGGAAGGTAACCAATCATAGTTGAATAGGAGATAAAAGGTATTGCTGATGCTGGAGAATCCGAGATAATAAGCATGGGGCTGGATGAACACAGCAGGTCAAGCAGCATCGCAGGAGCAGGAAAACTTGACGTTTTGGGCCTAAACCCTTCACCAGAAATGGGGGAGGGGAAGAGGGTTCTGAAATAAATAGGGAGAGAGGGGGAGGCGGATAGAGGATGGATAGAGGAGAGGATAGGTGGAGAGGAGGCAGACAAGTCAAAGAGGCGGAGATGGAGCCAGTAAAGGTGAGTGTAGGTAGGGGGGTAGGGAGGAGATAGGTCAGTCCAGGGAGGACGGACAGGTCAAGGGG
>JAHRHZ010000017.1:10730750-10834856 GCA_024137785.1 Ginglymostoma cirratum | reverse complement strand
TAGAGGAGAGGATAGGTGGAGAGGAGGCAGACAAGTCAAAGAGGCGGAGATGGAGCCAGTAAAGGTGAGTGTAGGTAGGGGGGTAGGGAGGAGATAGGTCAGTTCAGGGAGGACGGACAGGTCAAGGGGGCGGGATGATGTTAGTAGATAGGAGATGGGGGTGTGGCTTGAGGTGGGAGGGGGGATAGGTGAGAGGAAAAACAGGTTAGGGAGGTGGAGATGAGCTGGGCTGGTTTTGGGATGCGGTTGGGGGAGGGAAGATTTTGAAGCTTGTGAAGTCCACATTGATGCCATTGGGCTGCAGGGTTCCCAGGCTGAATATGATTTGCTGTTCCTGCAGCCTTCGGGTGGCATCACTGTGGCATTGCAGGAGGCCCAGGATGGACATGTCATCTGAGGAATGGGAGGGGGAGTTGAAATGATTCACGACTGGGAGGTGCAGTTGTTTGTTGCGAACTGAGCGCAGGTGTTCTGCAAAGCGGTCCCCAAGCCTCCGCTTGGTTTCCCCGATGTAAAGGAAGCCACCTGAAGCTTTTTTTCTCAATTACAAACCTTCCTTTGCACTTTGCAATTATTGTCAGGGCCAATTACTCATGCAAATCTTTAGATGCCAGAATGTAACCAATTCTTGTGACTTTAAAGTAATATAAAAAATAATGTACTGTTGAATTTCTGTTGCAGGTACATTCGCAGAGGCTGATGAATCACACCTTGGATGTGAATACATAAACTTTTTTTTGATTATTTGTTCATAGGGTGTGGATGTTGTTTGCCAGACCAGCATTCCTTACCCATTCCTTTTCTCTGGAGAAGGTGATGGTGAACTAACTTCCTGAATTGCTGTAGTCCTGTAACGCAGAGACCCATGCCAATAATGACATGGGTTCGCGTCTCATCATGGCAGCTAGTGGAATTTAAATTCAATTAACGTTAGGGTCACAGTAGCCAGGAAACTGTCATTGGTTGTTCTAATTCACTAAAACCTGGTTTGCCTGGGAAAGAAAGGGTCCACCCTTACCTGGCCTGGCTCACATGTGGCTCTGTGCCCACAATAACGTGATTGACTCTCAACTACTCTCTGAAATATGCTAGGAAACCCATTCAGTTCAAGGAAAATTAGGATGAGCAACAAATGCTGACTTTGCTGATGATGGTCCCGTTTCATGAAAAAATAAAGGAAAAATATTGTAGATGCACTTCCAAAATAATCAATATAACCTTTCAAAAGTATTAGGAATGATGGCAATGGATACCTGCTAATGAATGTTTCAGCCAATTTATTTACATAAGTTGCTAAAAAAGATAGTCTACATTCAACAACATGGCTTTGGTGCATTGATTTCACCAGTTATGTTATTAACATAAGGTCCAGTTTAATTATGTCATGTTCCTACTGAACTCTAACAACCACAGTGTTATGTGGTGCTCTCTACATGCTTTGCCATTTTGTTCTAAAATATGCCAACACACTTACAAATCAAGTGTTTTAAGCTGCAATGTAGATAGTTCAATGACAGTAGTTGGCAGATCTATAATTCAGAATCAACTTTCCTGCTGCTCTGATGCTGCCTGGCCTGCTGTGTTCCTCCAGCTCCACACTGTGTTATCTCTTACTCTAGCATCTGCAGTTATTACTATCTCCCTATAATTCAGTATTTTGTTTTCTTGACTGTCTTTTGTAGGTTTTACAATATGCCTTTTTGGGGTTCAGTTTATCTAGTTCAGTGCGATTAATAAACGTTTTCTCTAAATGTACAATAACTTTAACATGTTTTCACTTGCAGAATACATTTCTTGAAGAAACTGTGCGTAGAGAATGTGAGGAACGCTATGAACTCACCGAGGCTCTTAGTCACGCCCGAGAACAGTTGATGGAACTAAAGAGACTCAGTAGAGAACATCCACATTCTCAACGTTCAATTAGCCAAAGAAGTCTGAGTTCATCCACATCATCTGCAGAGAGTTATAAGATCCAAAGAAGCCTCTCCAACACTAGCAGAACTAAACTTAGTGGCTTGCATGGTCTCCTGGTGAATGCAAATACCTCAAATAATGCTGGAACCACTGCTTTACCAATTATACCAGTATTACAGCCATCAAAAGGGAGAGCCTCATCTGTCAGTGAAATCAAACAGAGGATTGCAGCTGCTGTAAGAAGAAAGTAAGCTTCTCTCAAAAAAAAAAGTAAACATTGCACGAAAAGCAATCTGCTTGGACTATTCATCTGCTTGGACTATTCATCTGATGTTAATGTATATATACATACATATATATGTTAAATAAAAGTAGATTCTAACATTGCACTGAAATTGTGGGCCATTGGGTTTTCTGCCAAGAATGATTAATTGTTGTGTAGCTTCGCAAAACCATAAATTGCTTTTAAGTGAAGCTAAATATGTTCTCTTTCCCAATGATTCTGGAAAATAGAAAATGTTTTCTGACAACAAAAAGTTCCTTCAGATCCATTTACATCAGAATTGCATGGAATGGACAGCACAGAAATTGATCATGCAACTGACTGATATATGCCAGTTCTTATGCTCCACATGAATCTCCTCCCACACATCTTCATCAAATCCTATTGGCATATGTTTCCATTCCTTTCCCCGTCATGTTTTTGACCAGCTTCCCCTAAAATGCATCCCTGTGTTCAACTGAATGACTTATGGTAGCATGTTTCATATTCTGACCACTCCTACTAAGAAGTTTCCCTTCAACTGCCTATTGGATTTGTTGATGACTACATATTTTTACTTATGACCAGGAGTTTTGTTTGTCCATAAGTTATAATTAACTTCCCTGTGTTTACCATATCAAACTGCTTTAAATTATCTTAAAAACAATTCTCATTCTTCTCTTTTTCAAAGTCTCTGAGCTTATTAAATCTTTTCACTGATGTACAACTTCTCAACTATGATATTTTTCACATCCTTTCTTGCACTTTCTCTTGCATCTGTTTGTTACTTTTATAACATAAATATCTGTATACACCTAAGTGATTTATGTTCGGGGTCTGGATCAGTTTAACAGAATCTCTTTCCTTTTCAATTCTATCTCTTATTAATGATTTGCTACGTTTTGTAATTTTTGTGTCTGTACATCTCAATCCCTTTGCTACACTAGCCCATTTAGACTTGTATTTTGTGAGGAGTATGTGACTGCTTTAATCTGCCTATCAAAATGCAACACATTACACTTACTTATGTTGAAATTATTACAGATAAACACGTATTTTGCAAAATTATTGGCATTTGTACTTTGTTGTACTTCTTAGTATAAACTTCAACCTCATCCCCAAATTTGTGAGTTCTCTGATGTAGGAGTAATGCCCTTAAGTATGAGCCTGAAAGTCCAGATTCAAGTCCTACCTGCCTCAGAGATATATCATATCGAAACAGGTTGATTGAAAGACTGCCATCCCTGCTGTCCCAATATGGCATTACTTGCAGAGTTTGAAATTGGCCTTTCAGTTCCTGGAGTAAATCATGGACAGCAAAGGCCGAAGCACTGATCCTAGTGGAATACCATTTCCCACACTAAGTTGGAATAACTATCCTTAATGCCAGTCTCCATTTTGTGGTCAGTTGTTTACCTTTTTTCTGTAACATCCTATTATGTATGCTCTGACCATTGTCATGAATCCATGTTACTGAAAGCTTTTGCCAATTTAAATATAGTACATCTGTTGCCTACCGTTGTCTTGTCTTTCTGTTATTGCTTCTAATCATTTAATAATAATCAAATGTATCATTGCCTTTTGGTTTCTAAATTTATTAATTGAATCACCACTTTCTACTCTAAATCTGTTTATAATTTTTTTGCTCTTTTCTTAATTTTTTATATATTTTCTAATCTTTTGATTTAGAAGTACCTGGATTTATAATATGTATCGTAATAAATGCTCAATTTGTCTCTGCCAAATTGCATCATAAATAAATAAATTTATCTTTCAAAATATTTCTTCACAGTCATGAAATTAGGATAGTTCCAACGTTGTGAAGCATTAGCAAAAATAGTTTATGATCATTTGTAATGATAAATATTATGACATTGAATTTGTTAAATGGATAGAAACAATTTTTTTTTAAACAGTCTTCCAATAAAATGTACATAAATGAAATCCTGTAGGTTTTATTTTTGTACAAGATGATCACCACATTTCTCAAATTGCTGTATATTCATCATTTAACAGTTACGGTCAATAAGAAATATGAAGTATAAGAAATGCATTTCTTTTTTTCCAAAACTGTTTCATGCGTCCTAGTTCTGATGAGTGCAAGATGAAAACTTTCAACTTCCAGTCCCTTCTAACAATGTTTAAGTGCATTTCTGGAATATCAAAAATGAAATACTGAAAATTCTAAAAGGTTGTTAAGAAAAATGTAGATCACAAAATTCAACTCTTTAGTGCCTGGCTTTTGGGCACTGCAATTTCCAGTGGGTTGAATAATGGCACCAGTGGCACATCAGGTACATCTGATGTGAGCTGTGCTGATCATCTTTTCATTGAACAGATTAATATACATGCAACATTGATTTATGCCATTTTAAAAGTCAGTTCTTCAGCTAACACCGTCACATGAACAAGTGCAGATCAATATTCGTTCAGTGGAAATGACCACCCATATATTTAAGGGGAAAATTAACTTCTTTCAGTTTAGTTACTGACTAAATTCTTCTGGCTCTTGCTGTGATTGCTGAAGTATGAGGGATGTTCTGGATTTCTTTAAGGTTGCCAGTATCTGCAGAGGAGGGTGTGACACATTTTGAAGGACTTTATCCTGATTCCAAGGATTCTGCACAAACTATTTGTTCGCAGACAAGTACAGTATTTGGATTCCTCCTGGCTACAACTTCACAGGAAGAATGAACCGAGGCAATACAAAACTGGACAAGTATCTGGGAAGAGGCACAACAGGGAGAAGGACCCTCATCTGTGCACAGAGTTCAGACAGCAGTTCCCCTATGAAGTCTGAGTGAAGAACATGGTGTCAGACATCTCTACTTCAGCAAGGATGTGCTTACTGAAATCTCTCATCCACTGCCTCTACAGCTGCAAATAGGATGACAGCATCATTGTCACTAGCTGTTACTGTTGCCATGAACTATTAAGCCTTGGACCTGCACCACATCAGCTGCAGCAGAAGAAAGTGCAACATCTCCGATCCACAATGAGGACCACTGTGATTCTACGTTCTAAGAAATCTTGAAAATAATTGATTCTCTTTTGGCAGATGGATTCAGAAAAATAATTTGAGCGATTTCAGGATTCCCAACGGTGCAAGGTGATATTGACTGCAATCAAGTCACTTTGTAGGAAATACCGCACAACTTCCTTTTGTACCATAACCAAAAGGAATTCTAAATATTATCTAATCAACTTGTTAAAAGATTTATTACACACCTCTGGGGCTGGTGGAATTTGAACCTCCTGGGTCTAAGGTAGGGACACTGCCACTATGTCACAAACCCCTCTCCAATTGGAGATTCTATTCTCTCAATATCCAGGCAATGCACAACCATATGCAATAGATTATACAGACCAATGTTTAGTATTCTGATACCAGGTATGGAGCCATTATTTGTGTGGCAGTTCGCTGTGCTATCTGCATTTGAGTTATCATGACAAACCGGAGGATAGCTACTGAGAACCAAAGTCTATCCTTCAACAACACGAAAACACCACCACTGTGCACACGCAACCCCAGTGTGTTTATAACAAAGACCATACTGTGATGTGAAATGTGATATAGCAGATCATTGGCATATGGAAACAATGCTTCCTTTGCATGAACTGCTCTGGAGATTGCTACAATGCTTGGCAGAGCACGTGAGAGCACTTGTAGTTGTTCGCTGCATTCTGCATAACCCTACCATTATGAAGCACAGCAGTGCCACAAACTAAAACGCAACAGCTAGGGAAAAACAAAAAGGGAGGGGGGTCTTTTTCTGACTGGAATGATCATTAATTCATCTAACTGCCACACCAAAAATGCTTTCCAAATTCTCCATTCACCTACTGTGTCACATACCTCCCTCTGTTACTGGCCATTTGACCACAAAACTAAGATAAAAGTTAACACAAAATAAATATTCCAAATGAAATTTGTAAACCAAACCATATGTTACAAGCATGAGGCATAACCAGCACGTGTTCAGTGATCTGGAGATTAATGTCCACCCTTTTAATTTGTATAAGTTAAAGCAGAGCAGCAGTCAAGTTTATGGTTTATACAGATTCAAGGTTAGTTTATTATGAGCGATTACTGAAGGTTTGTTAGGGATTGTGATAAAGATGTATAATATTTTATAATTTAGGAATTTAAATTCAAACTTCGAATAAATAAATTTAGGTTTTAATTCTGTGAAGGGGATTTGATTATATATATTATCAGAAAGTGATTTGGAACAGTGAGCTGAAGATGGCCTTCTGGAGAAAGCATGTGGATTTAAGTTAAATGACTCAATCAGCTACGTGGGGAGTTAAATCACAAAGTGCTTAAATTTGTAAAAGATGGAATTGAAAGATGTTTCACTTCATTTGAAGAGAGAGCTGGGAAGATGAAACAGTCACAAGATACTGGACCTTTGTGTTATAGGTATCTTGACAGGTACAGCTGTAAATGTATAAACGAGAGAGTCAGACAATAATCCACAGACTAGGCAAATGTTAAAAGAGCAATTTTCAATGCTTGTGAGCTTTTCCCTGAAGTTAATCAATCAAAATTTGAGACTACAGTATAAAAAAAACTGTATGGATTACTTTAGAATTGCAAGAGACAAAGAAGTTATTCGATCAATAGGTTTGATTGCTAATGTTAGAGAAATATTTTGAAAACCTGAGGGAAATCATGATTATAGTAGAATTCTGAAATACTATTCTAGAAAACCTTAAGATTTGTTTATGTAAGTGTCAAGCATCAAAAATCCAAGAAGTAATTGTTCTGGCAGATACCTAAGAAAGCTTATTCAGACTGTAATAAATTGGGAAATTATCAGATGGGAATCAACTAAGAAATTTTAGGAATAGAAAATCTGAGCATGGAAAAGGTATTAATTTTAGGAAACAAATAGCGGAGCACCGAAATAATAAATGCGAAAAGTGCATTAACAAAAGTGATATTAAGGAAATAATGCACATCTAACTTAAGGCTGTACATACCACTGTCAATTGCTGCAAGTTATAAGTAGGAGACTCATTGCAGCAATAGGACCATTTAAGAAATCGTCTGAAAAAGGATACATCAGGAAAGGAAATGGGTATTAATATTGTTGCAATGATCCAGGTGGAATATGTTACATCTGGAAGTGACAGATAGCTCAGGACAGTCAAGAAAATTCTTTCTCAATTCCTAACAAAGAGAATCAGACTGTTGAAGATTCTCAATACTTTAGTTTAAAAGGAATGTTGTTTCCTTGGGCATTTTTGGGGCAGTCTTCCTTTTAAAAACAACATATTTTGGAATTATAAGTAAAATAAAGTCTATAAATTTTTGGGGTTCTCATCCATCATCATTATGGTCCAAACGATTAAGTTAAAAGAATTCCCTTGTTATATTTTGCCATTAGGGATGACCCTAATGGATGAACAGGATTAGTTCTTTTGAACCGATAGACATCAGGATGAAAGGGCCCTAAAATTGATTAAAGCAAAATTTATAAACCAAAGCTCAGTCTTCACTTCTGACCAAGGTATTCAAGAAAAAACTAATTAAAGCTTGTGAATGAGCCAAAAGGTATTTGAAAAGTGCTCAACAAACAATGAAAATTACAGCAGTTAAAAAGGTCAAAGTTTGAAATTTAGTTCCTGGAGACAAGGTATTAGTATTGTTATGTGTCTGTGGGGAATCATCAAAAGCAAGATTTACTGGACTTGGACAAATTATAAAGAAACGCAATGATGTGAGTTATGTGGTGTGTACCCCAGACGGAGGAAAATCAGCTTCTGTCATGTTAAACATGGCAGTATGATGATAGCAAGGTAGTCAAATCAGAAGTGTACTTACAGTGATGAAAGAAATAGGAAATGAAATAGAAATTTCAGAATGATTTGAGAATGAATCAGATATTGAAAATTCAAAACTTGACCCTCCAGTAATCAGATTGGATAACATGAAGGTGTTTAATGGATGGAATAGTATTGCTATATCCCAGGAAACTATTGAAGTGATTTACAAAAACTAACACAGACTCATGAATCCGTGTGTGCTAAATAGGCCAGGAGAAACATCTTTCGTGATACATGATGTTAATGCAGTGGATACATCACTCAAAAAAACAATGTTCTTACAAACTTCAAACCAGGGATGTTAGTCCAAGTGAGGGAAGAGATTAAATTCTTGCTAGACAATGGCTTTATTGAGCGGATTTACAGGAGCTGGAAATCACCTTATCATGATGATGCTGAAAGCAGATGGATCACCAAGACTATTGATCATCATGAAGTCAACGTGATAACAAAGTGCCAATTATATCCAATTCCACAATAGGAAGATTGTATTGAGAGGATTTGACAAACTCACGTTGTTACAGTGACTTAAGTGCTGACCATTGCATTGGTTTTAGCTGACCAAATTATCAAAAACCATTTAAACTGGCTATTGGTGCCAGCGATATCATTGCTGGTGTGGTGTTGTTACAGGAAGATGTGATGAGGATCAAAACATCAGGCAGTTATTTTCCAGAAAGTTAAATACATATCAGTAGTGTCAGTCTCAGAACCAAGATACAGTGGTACGGTGCTAAGCCCTGCTACCTGACAGCTCAAGGGAACTGGGTTCAATTCCAGCCTTGGGTAGTTGTATGGAACTTGCACGTTCTCCCCATTATGTGGGTTTCTGCTGGGTGCTCTGATTTTGTCCCACAGTGAAAAAGAAGTGAAGGTTAGATAGATTGGCTATGCGAGATTGCCCTGTTGTGACCAGGAGTGTGAATCTAGGTGAGTTAGCCACGGTAAATGCAAGAAGTGGGGTAAGGTTGGTGACTGGATCTGGGCAGGATGCACCTCAGTGGTTTGGTGCAGACTAGATGGACCAAAATAGCCTCCAACAACTCTGTAGGGATTCTACAAATTTTCTGCAAAGTCACTGCTTTAGGAAACCCTATTGAAACATTCAAATTATTAAAAGATATTGATTCTGACTCTTGCTTTTAGCGAGGGTTCTAAAGCAACTTATTAAAACCTGCTGAAATGTTCTGTGCATTCCTGTATTGAAATGAAAATGTATAGGTTTAGTTGCTGGTTGAGGTTGCCCCACTACCTGACATTTATAATAAGTCTAGGTAAATGTGACTTTTTGAAATTAAAACATTTGAGAATTTTAGCCTGCATTGCCCAAATACTTAAGCAATATACTACTGGAATTTTGTGAGCCAGTGTCAATTTTTTTTTTGCAATACTCCGATAAAATATCACCTGATGGACTGCTGCCTACTTCTCAATTGCTGAAGTTTGAAGTGACCGAAGTGCTATTTTCTCAAGAGTTGGGTATTGATCCTAATTTGCTTCGTGAGTGATTTTTTTGAAAAAACTCTCAATTCAGCATTCCTTTGTTCCATTTCTATTAAAGAATATGGGCTAAACATATTGGTCTCATCTTTGTCACCTTTGTCTTTTCTCTTCAATCTTTAGAACATTTGGTCAAATCCCTGAATATTCAAGAGATGCTTTATTTATATATATAGATTCCTTCTCGATGAGCATTCCATTGGTTGTTCCAACACCCGCAGGGAGCACAATTTTTTGAACACAACAAGTCATTCTTCAAGACAAAATTAATTTCTTCCACTAGGATTTGTGCACTATGACTACAAACATACACACATTAGCATTAGCCCACAAGTTACTGTCTGTATGGTTATCATGATGATCTGACAGAACTGCTGCCTCTTGAACCTTTGATATTTTGATGCTTATCTAAATACCTTGTAAGGTTTACTGGAATACTATTTAAAAATTCTTTCATAATCATGCTTTCCCCTCATATTTTAAATTTTTTCCTCTACTTTCAGTGATCAAACCCAATGAATTTTTAACATTTAGTTTTCTCTTGAATTTTGTCAAATTTTTGGAGACAATAAGGACTGCAGATACTGGAAGCCAGACCCTATAGGTGTGAGGATGGAAAAGCATTTTGGGCCAAAACATTGACTTTCCTGCTGTTTGGGTGCTGTCTGACCTGCTGTGCTTTTTCAGCCTCACACCTATAGACTTTTGTCAAATGTTTGATTGGATTTCTGTCTTATTGTCCTAAATTTCATCGGATAAGCTTCAGGGACAATCTCATGAGCATTGAATATTGCCTTCTTAACATTTACAAAGTCTAAAAATTGTTATTTTGATAAATTGACGTATATTTTCTAGGGTTACATGTCAAAACACTCTGTTAACATTAAACTTCAAATACCTTTTGGCCACTTCTTTCTCCAGCTATCTTTTCAAATGAAGTTAAATATCTTTCAACTCCATCCTCTGTAAATCTACATACTAACCATAGATTACTAGCTAAATTGAATCAGGATCATTCTCTGAGTTGCTATATCTTCTTTCTCCAATTAGTCTAAGCTTTTCTCTCTCCAAGATATGTTGTCTGATTTCTCTGTCTGCTTGAATTCCAAAACATTCAGGATTGAAGAGTTGAAATTCACTATTCAGTTGAAGGCACAATACATAAGAACATAAGAATGCCTCCCCAGTTCTTCTGCCATTACATTAATGACTGCATCAGAGCTGCATCCTTCACCCAGGCTGAACTGGGGCAGTTCATCGACATTTCTAACAACTTCTACCCCGTCCTCAAAATCACTTGGTCTGTCCCAGGCACCTCCCTTCCCTTTCTTGACCTCTCCGTTTCTATTTCTGGTGACAGTTTACGGACTGGCATTTACCATAAACCCACGGACTCCCATAGCTACCTAGATTGCACTGCCTCCCACCCTGTATCCTGCAAAAACACCATCCCGTTTTTCAATTCCTCCAACTCCATTGCATCTGCTCTGACAAGGAGATGTTCTACTGCCAAGCACCCCAGATGTCAGCCTTTTTCAAATAACGCTCTTTCTCTCTCTGCCATCCAGACAGCCCTCCACCACCTCTCCTCCATTCCTCGCTCCACAGCTCTTAACCACCACTCCCTCCCAAACATAATAAAGATAGGGTCCCCCTTATCCTCACTTTCCACCCCACCAGCCTCCGCATCCAAAGTATCATCCTCAAACACTTCCACCAACTCCAATTAGACCCCACTACCTGGAACATCTTCCACTCCCCACCACTCTCTGCCTTCCACAAGAACCATTCCCTTCGCCACTCCTTAGTTCCCACCACTCTCCCCACCAACCACTCCAACCCACCAGGTACCTTCCCTTGTAACTGTAAAAGATGCAACAGCTGCCCACACACCACCTCCCTCACCTCCATCCAGCGCCCTAAACAGTCCTTCCAGACGAGGCAGAGCTTCACCTGCATCTCCTCTAATCTAGTCTATTGCATCCGGCGCTCCCAATGTAGTCTTCTCTACATCAGTGAGACTAAATGTATACTAGGTGACCGTTTCGCTGAGCATCTTCGCCTGGCCATAATGGACAACCTAACCTCACAGTCACCGCACATTTCAGCTCCCTTCCCCACTCCCCCTCCGACATATGCGCCCTTGGTCTCCTTCAGTGTCGCAGTGATTCAGACTGCAAACTTGAAGAACACCACCGTATCTTCCGTCTGCGCACCCTACAGCTTGGAGGACTCAACATTGAGTTCTCTAATTTCAAATAACCTTCCCACCCATCCCCCGGCTCCCTTTCCAGCCCCACCTCCTCCCTTCCATTCCACCAACCGGATTCATCCCTCCCATCAACCAACCAGGTCATACCTACTACCTGTATCTATCTATCACCACCATTCCACTACCCCCCTCCACCCCCGCTCTTTATCTGCAGCTCCCCCTACCCCCACATCCAGTTCTGAAGAAGGGTAATACCCGAAACATTGACATGTCCTCTCCTCCAAATGCTGCCTGGCTTGCTGTATTCTTCCAGCATCCTGTTTGTCTGCCTTGGATTCCAGCATCTGCAGTTTTTTTTTGTCTCTAACCGAGTGGAAACAACCTCCCTGCTTCTATCTTATCTATTGCCTTTATAATTGTATATGTTTCTATAAGATCCTCCCTCAATCTTCTAAATTCCAATGAATATAATCCCAATCTATTCAGCATCTTCTCATAAGCCAACCCTCTCAACTCTGGAATCAACCTAGTGAATCTCCTCTGCACCCCCTCCAGTGCCAGTACATCCTTTCTCAATTAAGGAGAACAAAACTGCATGTTGTACTCCAGGTGGGGCCTCACCAGCACCCTATACAGCTGTAACATAACCTCCCTGCTTTGAAACTCAATCCCTATAGGAATGGAGGACAAAATTCCATTTGCCTTCTTAATTACCTGTTGCACCTGCAAACCAACCTTCTGCAATTCATGCACAAGGATTCTCAGCTCCCTCTGCACAGCAGCATGCTGCAATTTTTTACCATTCAAATAATTGTCCTTTTTACTGTTATTCCTACCAAAATGGATGACTTCACATTTGTCAACATTGTACTCCATCTTCTAGACCTTTACCCACTCACTTACATTATCTACAGTGGAGGCTTCTTGGAGTGGAAACTGTAATCTGCTGAGAGCAGCAAAACATCACATGGAGATATCGCTCAATTTATACATGTTCTTGATGATTATCATTTTCCTGGTTCTTCTTGTTTGAATGTTATGATATCATGGGCCAATCTGTTGCCTATGCTCGATTCAGTACATCTCATTTACTGAATTTACTTTGTAATGTAAATACATTTCTGTTGGGAAATGGTTATATCTTGTGAATTAAAACATATGATTAAATGTGAATATCTTGCTCTATTCAGATATATTCACTTCTGAATTGCAAACAACCAAGTCATTTATAGCGCCCTTGTCCAAAAACAATGAAACAGTATTTATAATCCAAAATTGTTGAACTCAGTGTTGAGTTCAGAAGGTTGTAAGCTGTTAAATTGAAAGATGAGATACTGTCCCTTTAGCTTCCATGGATCTTCAGTGACATATGCCGAGGACAGAGATGTCAAAAAAGTAATGAGCAAGACAATTAAAATGGCAAGTGACTGGTAGTTCAGGAGCATGCTTGTGAACTGATGTGAGGTGTTCAGCAAAGCGTTCACCCAGTCCATACTTGGTATCTCCAATGTAGAGGAGACTGCATTGTGAGCAGCATAACGAGTACACTAAATTAAAAGAAATGCATATAAACTACTATTTCACTTGGAAGGAAAGTTTGGGAGGAAGGAGGGAGGGAAGAGGTGAAGGAGTAGGTGTAGCAATGAAATGAGTGGCACGCTGGCTCAGTGGTTAGCCTGTTGCCTCACAGCGCCAGTGACCACTGTCTGTGTAGAGTTTGTACATTCACCCCCGTGTCAGCGTGGGTTTCATCCAGGTGCTTCAGTTTCCTCCCACAATCCAAAGATGTGCGGGTTGGGTGGATTGGCCATGCTAAATTGCCCCATAGTATCCAGGAATGCACGAGGATAGGGTAGAGGGGGTGGGTCTGTGTGGGGTGTTTATCGGAGCGTCGCTGTGGATTTGATGGACCAGATGACCTGCGTCCACACGGTAGCAATTCTATGAATGTGCCTGCATGGGAAGGTGCTGTTGGAAGGGAAGTGCATAGTGGCTGTTATTGAAGGGTAAATCTCTTCTGAACCCTCTCCAGTTTAATATTATCCTTCCTATAACAGGGTGACCAGAACTGGACACTTTACTCCAGATGAGGCCTCACCAATGTTCTTTACAATCCCAACATGACATTCCAACTCTGGTACTAGAAGGTCTGAACAATGAAAGCAAGCGTGCAAAATGCCTTCTTAACCTCCCTACCTGTAATGCTAATTTCAAAGAATTAAGCATCTGAATTTTTGGTCTCTCTATTCTACAACATTATCCGGTGCCCTATCATTAATGTATAAGTCCTCCCCTTGTTTGTTTTACCAAAATGCAATACTTTGCAGTTATCAAAATTAAACTCCATCTGCCACTCCTCAGCCCATTGGCCGATTGATCAAGATTCTTTTGTTCACTGTCGACTGTACCATCAATTTCCATGCCACCCACAAACTTACTAACCAAAGTTCCTATACTCTCATCCAAATCATTTATATAAATGACAAACAAAGGTGGACCCAATACTCAGGCCTCCAGTCCAAAAAGCAACCCTCCACCACCATCTTCTGTCTCCTACTTTCAAGCCAATTTTGTATCTAATTGGCAAGCTCATGCTGAATCCCATGTGATCTTCTAGGCAGAACCTTACAGAAGGCTTTACTAAAGTCTAAGTAAACAATGTCATCAACACTTGCCTTATCAATCTTTTTGGTTACTTCCCCAAAAAAACTCAATCAAGTTTGTGAGACGCATTTTCTCACACATGAAACCATGCTTCATCAGTCCTTGCCTCTCCAAATTCATGTAAATCCTATGTTACAGAATCACCTCCAACAACTTACCCATCACCCATGTCAAACTCACAGGTCTATAGCTCCCCGGTTTCTTCTTACAGCCGCTCTTAAATAAGTGCACGATATTAATCACCATCCAGTCCGCTGGTACCACACCCGTGGTTATTGATTATTCAAATATTTCTGCTAGGTCCTGCAATTTCCTCCATAACTTCCCATAATGCCCTAGGATACACTCGATCAGGTCCCAGAACTTTATCTACCTTTATGTTTTCTAAGACCTCCAGCACTCCCTCTTCTGTAATTTAGCATGTATGAATTAACATACTTCAGATTTAACAATTAACCTTCAATGCTGTTAACACACTTCTTGAGGAATATGGGCAATGTTCCTACATTAGAGAACAAAATGTTCATTTAGTACTGGGCTCTCTCATAGATACTTATTAATGATTTAGTTCAGGGGACAATAGTGTAGCTATTAAATTCACAGATAAAATTAATAATTTTTAGAATAAGAATCTTGGTATAACAACATAGGTTATAACTGAATTTAGAAAGACAGATGTGAGGCCAGGATTTGCAGCTGACTTTCAATGTGGATAATTATATAGTACGTGCACAGAATTTGGATTTTCAAGCATAATATGGATTATTATATTAAAATTATGTAGAATGTATAACACGGAAACAGGTGATGTATTGTAAGTTAAAGATGACAAGAAGGGAGAAACTTTGCATCAGCCATGAATTGGTTCCCAAAGTTTTAATTACACTCAGGCTAAGGAGAGGGGACACTGGGGTTAATTTCCTGAACTGATCAAGGTTAACCAAGGACAGCATTACTGAGGCCATGTAAAGTTTTGATGAGACCTCGTCAATATCCCAACCCTCATAGACATTTTGATTCAAATAAAAGTAAAGAGAAGGCAAAATGGATGAGCCAAGTCTATGTGCATTAAGCTATGTAGACAGACCCTGTGCCTTGGGTTACAATTTGTTGCAGAGATGTAGACTTAGAAGAGATCTTTAAAATTCCTACGGGGTGGGCACAGATAGATAGAACCATGAAGCATCCAATTAGATTGCGAATGTAGGAAATTAGATTGGGTGATTCAACATATTATTTTTGGAGGCTTATCAACCTGTGGGCTAACTGTCTGGAGCGGATAGTGATTCTTTACTTCCTTTAAAGAGCTATTAGGCATGTTTTAAAAAATTGACTTTACAGTTAGCAAAGTTGTTTTGTGTTAATAACAACTTTTGGAAGTTGAGAGAGTAATTTCGGACAGAGTTGACTATGAATCCCTATGTATTTCTGCCTGCTTTTGAAAGTAATGTTGGAGCAGTTATGGCAATTGGGGCAGGATACAGAGGGAGGAGCTGATAAATGGAAGGTTGGATTTATGCTGCAGCTAGTAACAAGTTGGATGAGTAAGTATGAGCCTGATCATGTTTTCCTCATCTTGAGTGCATAACATAGTATTAAAGCTCAAGACATTTGAATTAATTTTCTTTTTAATAATCGCTGACTTTGAGTTGTTCAGAGGCATTATAGCACAGTGTGTAACCTCCCAGGAGAAGCCTGGGTTTAAGCCCCACACCAGACCTGAGTGCCATAGAAGGTGTGTTCGTTATGCAACCAAACAAGTTGATTATCAACTTGCAAATCCTTCCGACACCATTATGGAAGACCTAAAAGTGGGCAAGTGATAACAAAGTGTGGAGCTGGAAGAACACGGCAGACCAGGCAGCATCCAAGGAACAGGAAAGCTGACGTTTCGGGCTTTCTGCAGTTCTTGCTATCTCAGTGATTTATAACCCCACTGTGAAGCCATTCCTGTTCCTCTAATGCTGTTTGGCCTGCTGTGTTCTTCCAGCTCCACACTTTGTCATCTCTGATTCCAGCATCTGTTGTTCTTCTATCTCATTAGAGTGGGAAAGTGCCTGGTCAGCTATGCTTGATGTGGATTAGCACTCCTCAAATTATCAACTCTGGCTTCAGGCTAGTAACCAGGCCCAGGAGAAACAAGCTGCAGGAAACAAACCTAAGGATGTACAGTACTTTGTCTGCCTCGTGCCTCTCTGTATATAATAATGCTTCCAAATGTAAATCTTACTTTGAATGCCAAAAGTGGAAATAGGATTTTGCACAATTCATACTATTATGTTCTAACCTTAAATCTTGGCCTAAAATTTTATTGAATAGATAAAGACAAAGTAGTTAGCAGATGTTAGTCACAGCTTGTATGCCCACATTTGTAATTCATTATGAGTGGACCATGTTTTGCATTACTAATAACACTTTAAACTCTATAGGTCTTGTGCTCTGTACATTATGTTCACAAATTTGCTATAAAGCAGCATGTTTATAGTTAAAGCTACTCACAATATAAATAGAACACATGTCAGACATCTGAGCAGTTGAAAGTTGGCACGATAGTAAGATTCTAAAGAAATCACATCTGAGAATATTTTTAACTTGTGGAAGTCATTTGGGTTTTATTCTGAATAGTTGTTAAACCTTGGAGCTCTCATGTTTCTTCCTGGGTTGAAACTGAACTGTTGTATCTGTGACTGATAAGAGTGTGAGTGTGAATGTGAGGAAAACATTGGTAGCATTGATCCTGGTTATACTCTACAAAGTTGACACTTCTGCTTTTCTCCTGAAGTGTATGTTTTCTCTTCATCATAGCAGCTCATATTGTTTCATCTTGAGCAAATAATTAATACTTACATCTAAAAAAATGTAACAACCAAATAATTTTATTATGTGACTAATAATCAAGATCGGTTTGAAACTAGAATTAATTTCATGAGTGGGCATGGTTCATAAAGAATATTTTTATTTCTTTTCTCTGTCTTCAGTTCCTCCCTTTCCTACTTGCTTTCATTTCTCTTCTGTTTCTCATTTCCATCCCTGATTCCAAAATCCCAAAACTGCATGGTGCACATTGCATGAATCAACATTTCATGTGGTCAACTCTTTTGCATTTCCTTTATTTTTCCGAAGCTTTTAAAGTGATATTTATATCACTGCAAGAAAATGTAATGCCACATCTATGAGCAAGTTAATTTCCGTCACCGGTCTCTTACTCAGGAGAACTTCTACATTCCAGATTTCACAGACAAGGAAATTATCAGGACATTGATAACCTGTCAAGAGCATCCGATGAATCCATAACATTGCACCTCATTTAATCATGAACTTTTCTGAATAATTCAAATATTCCCCTGATCAAGATGTTCTGTTCACATTTTGCTAACACATGTGCTGCTAACTTTCCATCCGGAACTGAACAAGTTAAGAGTGAGCAATTTAAGATTTTTTTTGCCAAATATCAAAGAAACCAGCAACAGCTTCATAGATGAGCAGTTGTTTGTCAACTTTAAAATAATAAGACTGATCTATTTGTATTGTTGGGATGTAAAGCGGATAGTAGCTCTCAGATCGATTGCTTGTTTCACCTTGATTCAAGTTGAACATTTTGCCCATAAGTATCAGAAATTAAACAAAATGGAGGAGTACAGTGCTTTGGGTGTAATTAGCTATTTAGATGTAAATTTAACCCAAAATTGCACTACATTTCAGAACTGATCTTTCTTAAACTCATTTGCTTATC
Organism: Ginglymostoma cirratum; assembly: GCA_024137785.1. NCBI lineage: Eukaryota > Metazoa > Chordata > Chondrichthyes > Orectolobiformes > Ginglymostomatidae > Ginglymostoma > Ginglymostoma cirratum. Next base: position 10,816,739 of record JAHRHZ010000017.1, on the reverse strand, counting down.
AATAACCATTACCAGTCCACCATTAACCATGCAATCAGAAAGGTAATATAACGTAATCATTCGCAATTTTTTAAAAGATTACTTATTGTATTTAATGGTCATAACCTGGCACAGTTTTATTAACTCAGCTGGATTTATCACCAATAAAAGAATTTTCATAAGTGTTGAGTGCACCCTGACTAAATATGACTTTTAAAAAACTCCAAAATTATTCCTTGTTTTAATGCCATACAATAGTCAGTTTGTGAGTATTTTTTAAAAATGTCTGTTAGTGACTTCCCACATTAAAACAGCTTAATTAACAGCCTCAAAATAATGCCCCAGAATAAATCAAATTAGAAGAAATTCAGTAGTTCTTCATGCAATATGGAGACATGGCTGATTTTGTAGGTCGGGTTGATTTAGAGTTGTAGCTCTAGAGTGTAGATACTTTCAAACCAGTACAAAAAAGATGGAAACTTGATTTGCATGAATGTAATTTATACTTGAAAATCCCAATCTTTTGCAGTGCATTGGCAGACTTTGGCTCAATGTCACTACAGTAATCATCACAATCCAGAGGATGCTCCATGATGCATTATAGATATTTTCCTAATCAAGCTGTTCAGGGATGTTATTAAACACTTCTGGAGCAGGTAGAATCCAGGCCTTCTTCCTCAGAGGTAGGGATACTACTACTGCCCCACAAGAGCCCTCATGCTACATTAAATAACTAATTAGGACACTGGCTTAAGTAATAGAAAATTAAGCAGTTGCAGAGACCATTCACTTCGTTACAGAATTTCAGCTGCTATGACTTGGTGATTATAAACTTGGTTTTCAGATCTGTGCCTGTGATTGATATATGTTGTGAGATTCATTTATTATTGACATTGAAACAAGAAAAGGAATATTTTGCTCTTCAAACCTGTTACGCCATTCAAAAAGGTCAGACCAAAAAGAATTAACCCATCTCCTTGTGGCTATCTTTGCCTCATATCAATTAGTATCCTTGATTAATGAAAAGCTGTCACTTAGTTTTAAGTTAAACATTTGATCTATTAACAACTAAAATTTGCAGAAGGAAGTTCCAAACTTCTACCACTTTTTATGTATAGAAGTATTTCCTAGTTTCACTCCAGGTTTTTAGACTACGTTCCCTAATTCTCTACTCCCAAACAGTGAAAATTGTATATCTTTATCTAACTTATCTGTTCTCTTTAATATTTTGAAAATTCAATCAAATCACACTTAACCTTCTGAACCCCAGGAAATATAGACTTAAATTATGATTCTCATTATAATTTAATCCTTGAAGTCTGGATGTAACCGCAATTTGACCAAGTCCATTATATCTTTCCTAATGCATTAATATCCAAAACTGTTCACAGTGCTCAGAGCAAAATTTAATGACGGTTTTGTGTAGACGAAAGATGGGTTTTAACTGTTTGTATTCTAGTACTCTAGATATAGAGGTAAGCATCTGTTGTATTTTTTGAAATTCTATGACCTGAATTTGACTAGGCAATCCTGAGTGACGAATAAGTCAGCTTTGACGGGACATCAAACAGGAAGAATATCATTTTCATGGATGGTGATCTCTCCACTGGTGATCCAGGAAGGCTGTCCATTCAGTGGCTAAGCCAAACAAACTAGGCAGAGTCCCTGTTTTGATTTTTAATCTGTTTTTGAATTTGGTAATGTTTCTTTCTTCTTTGCATCTTGTCTCTTTCCTCCATTTCTTTTTTTCTCTTTCAGCAAAAGGTGACCAGTTCCCATTCCCTCTCATTCATCATGACACATCATCTTCTTTATTGCCATACATTTTAGTAAAATTAATATTTTATGACATTTCTATAACATGAACAAAGAATGGAGGTTAATATGAATTCAAATTATTCCCCATTTCAATAACTTTATCCTGATGGAATCATAAGCAAAATTAACTAACTTTGTCTGACATCAGAAATAGTGTAAATGACATAATGTCTAGTAGAACCTAGTTATGTTAATTGCCTCTTTCCCTAACTTGCGTATTATTATAGTTATATGAAAAGAGATGATCTTTAATCTTTCCTTAGAATAAATATTTAATATTTGAATATTCATACAGCTTTTAACACTTTCAACTTTGCAAATAAACAAACATGTGAACGTATAACCTAATGAAGATACAAACATATGAACACAGATATGAATAAGAGCAGGAGTAAACCCTTCATCCCTTCAATAAGATCATGGCTGATCTGTTAGCATTTGAATTCCACATACCTATTGACCCTGATAACTCTTGATCCTCCTGCCTGCTAAGAACCTATTCACCCTTGTCTTAAAAAAAAATCAATGACCCTGCCTCTACCACCGTCTGAGGCAGAGAGTTCCAAAGTCACACAACTAACAGAGAGAAACACATTCTGCTCACCTCTGTCTTAAAAGGGATCTAACTAAAAACAATGCCATCTAGTTCTGGACTGGACATCCTCTCCACATCCGTGGTCAAGACCATTCAGGATCTTATAATCCTTCTATCAAGTCACACCTCACTCTTCTAAACGTGAGTGGAAATAAGTGCAGTCTGTCTAACCTATCCACATTGGCTGCAGAATACCAATCTCCGTTTAAGAAATACTTTTTTTTTAATCCTTTCTGCCAAAGTAATCACTGATCTGTAGAAAAACATGGTAATCAAATTATGCAAAGCAATATTCACAAACAAGATTAGTGACAAAATAATTAGATATTTAAGTTGAAAAAGCAATGAGTAGATTTTGTTTCGCCAGCAAATGGAACTCAGATTTCTTTCATCCATCAAGTAAATCATTACATGGTGCATTGAAAGTGGTGTAATTTGCAGTAAGATACTGGTGCTATATCCTTTAATGCGTTGCAAAATGCAGGTAACACTTTCTTCATAATGGCAACAAAAGGATAGATTGAAATTGATCATTCCATTTTCAGTTTCTGAAATATTCACAGATGTGGCCACAAATTAATACCTGTTAGCTGCTGTTACATTATGATAAAGATCAGCTGAGAGAGGACATCATCAAGCTAACCAGTTTTATGGAGCTAATAGATCATTAATGTTTGTATTTCTGAAGTCATGTTCTAGGCTTTTAGTTTACTGTGCAAGCCAATATTGCGAGAACAATTCGGTATCTATTGTATGTTGTTTATCAAAATTCAATGAAACTACTTGCTGATTCTCTACAATTTCTATGAGTGTATGTTGTACTGGAAAGGTTATGCCTGGTCTCAAACTTTGGAGCTTTGGCATTAGGAAATAAACTATCATACACTTATGTGAAAGCCAAAGAAGAAATCACTAAGAACATGTTAAAAAAAGATATCGTTTGTGGAAGACGAAATCATTTTTCTTTATTCAGTCAGTGAGGTTCAATGCCTGTTCATTTGTATGTAAATATCAGCCAGCTTAAAGTTTTAGCAAAGATCTGTAGCTCGGTTTGTGGATGAGGTTTTTGACTTGCTCACCGAGCTGGCTTGTTTTTGTTCAGATGTTTCATCATCATGCAAGATGACATCATCAGTGGAGTCTCCAATGAAGCGATGTTATTCTACTCCGCTTGGAATTTATACTGTCTGGTCCATTATGGTGAGTACTGTCATTTCCGGTTTTGATCTGTAAGGGTTTATATATGGGGTCCAATTCTATCTGTTTGTTGATTGAAGTATGGATGGAGAACCATGCCTCTAGGAATTCCTGTACATGTCTATGTTTGTCTTGGGCTACTATGGTTATTTCGTCCCAGTTAAGTTGATGGCCTTCATTGTCTGAATGTACAGATATTAAGAAGAGGTCATCATGCCATTTTGCTGCCAGCAAAGTTTCTAGACAGGACGGAAACTAGCCATCAGAATACACGAACATCAGCATCATATTTGCCTACACCACCACCTCTAGCAGAGCTTTCCAGACTCCTACCACTTTCTGTGTAAAAAACTTGCCTTCACATTTCCTTTCAACTGTGGGGAAAAGATTCTGATCATCAACCCAAACTATGTATCTCATAATTTTATAGACTTCTATTGAATGTCCCCTCAGCCTCCACCACTCCAGAAAAAACAATCTGAGTTTTTCCAGCCTCTGTTTATAGCTCAGTTTTCTGCTTTCTGTTTCCTTCACTTCTTGAACAGGGGAAACAATTGCAATCACAATTTTCCAATCCACTGCAACCCTCCATATTCCAACATGCTATACAATATTTCAAACCAATGCCTCACTCTCTTTGCAGCCACTTCTCTCAAAATCCTTGCATGCAGGCTGTCAGGTCCCAATGACTTGTCTGCCTTTAGTTCCGTTAGTTTGTCAGATAATTTGTCCCTCATAATAGAGACTATTACAAGATCTTTCCTCCCGTTAGCACCTTGCTTATCTGTTATCCTTGGGATTTTATAATATCCTGTACCATGAAGACCAATGAAAAATATTGGTTTAAATTATCCCCCATTATCAATTCCCCACACATATCATCCCAGGCTATTAAACTAACCTTAGCTATTCTCTTTCCTTTGAAAAAAAAATCCACAGAAGCTTTTGCTGCTTATTTTTATGTTTCTTGTCAGTAAGGTTTCATAATCAATTTTCTCTCTTTCCATTAGCTTTTTAGCCATTGCTGCTAGATCCTAAAAGTTTATGTGTTCATTCATTAGTTTTCACCACTTTGTATGCTTTAGGCTTTGAATAGACATCTCCTTGACTGTCTTTGTCAACCACAGATGGTTAATATTTCTCAACAAATTTATTTTAAGATTGGAATAAACTCTTGCTGAGTGTTATGAAATATCTGATTAAATGCCTTCCACTCTTCATCTACTGACATTCTCATTAATTTATTTTCCGGCCTGCTTGGGCAACTTAATCTTTATACTTATTTGCCTGCCCCTAATTAATTTGAGGACATTGTTTGAGGTCCAAGTTGCTATCCATCAGACTGAATTTGAAATTCTATCATGCTGTGATCACTAATATTGGAACCTGATTTGATTTGATTTATTGTCTTGCATATCTAAGTACAGTGAAAACCGTTGTTTGCGAGCAGTATAGGCAGATCATAGTAAGCAAGGACGTAGAGATCATAGGGTGTTTGGACAAAGTGAGGCATACAGGTTACATTGCACAGGAGGTACGCGAAGCAAGATCAACATTATTTGAAGTGAGAGAGTCCATTCATCAGTCTTATAACGGCAGGGAAGAAGTTGTTGTTGAACCTGTTGGTGAGTGTGTTCAAACTTCTTTATCTTCTGCCTGACGGAAGAGGTTATAAGAGAGCATTACGGTGGACGAGGGGTTTTTAATGACGTTGGCAGCCTTTCTGTGATTGTGCAAATGGAGTCCATGGATGGAAGGTTGGGCTGTGCATACAACCTCCTGTAATTTCTCATGGTCCTGGACAGAACAGTTGCTGTACCAGGCCATTACGCAATCAAATAGTATGCTTTCAAAGGTGTATCTGTAAAAGCTGGTGAGGTACATGCCAAATTTCCTGAGCTGCCCAAGGAAGAAGAGGCATTGTTGTGCCTTTTTGACCATCACAACTACATGGGAAGTCCAGGACAGAACAGTTGGTTATCATCACTCCTAAGAACTTGACATTCTCAACCCTCTCAAGCTCTGCTCCATTGATGTAGATAGGGGTATGTTCTCCTCCTTTCTTTCTGAAGTCAATGATCAGTTCTTTAGTTTGCCTGTGAGATCTCTTATTAATCATACTTCATTATATTACCACAAATTTGTCATCCATGTTTACCCTTGCTCATCTGAGTTGTGAACTAAAATGCAGGTTAAAATCACCCCCAGTAATTGTAGTGTCCTGCTTACATGCCTTCATTGTTTCCTGGTTTATTCTTAGTCCTTCAGTGAGGCAAATCTTTGACAGTTTATAGACAACACCCACACGTGATGTCTTTCCATTGCTATTTCTTGTTTTCACTCAAACTGGTTCTACATCACAACCTATTGCACTTACATTCACTACTCACCACCTTATTGGTATCATCCTTTATTACCAAAGTCGTAATTTCCCTCTCCACCAACACATCTTGAGAAAGATGCCATTTTCCCCCCCAATGTTTCCAAACACATCAGCTCAAAATCTACATCAAATGGTTTGGGACAATTCCCTCCTAAATATTTTAAGGTCTTTTATTTCCTTTATTTTTTTTCTATCTTGGTTACTGAGACCCATATTTACTTTGCTACTCTTCATATATTTGCAGAAACTCTTAGATCTGTTTCAATTTTTCTTGCTCGGTCATAGCCATTTTCTACTTTTTTGTTCATTTTTATTTTGATCATACTTTGCTGGTTTCTAAAACTCTTCCAAATATCAGACATACTACTCTTGAAAATACCATTTTTTTATTTTAATCTATTAATATCCTTCACCTCTTTGTGTTCTCTATTATATCCAACAACTCCTGCTCATGGTGAGGTATAAATCAAGTTAGAGTTTCATCCAAATAATAAGACACTTTATAGATTGGCAAACCTAGAGCATGGTTTGCCTGATGTACAATAAATTGGTTACCTAATGTGTATTAAGCACAAAAGAGATAAAGAGAAAGGTGGTCATTCAATAATTTTGTATTGTACCATTCAGAAGATGACAAACTAACAAAGTAAAGCTTGAAGTAATGAAATGACAATAACACCTTAAGTGAACTTTTTAATAGTATGTGATTAAGACAATTTTAAAAAGCCCCCTGTCAACCTGTTAATCAAATATGTTAAGTGCTGATTGATCATACAAATAAAATAATTACTATTTACTCATTCTACTACTGTTTGCCTGTTCAGTATTTATAGCCATAACTTAAATAAAGAAAATAGCTTGTATTTCAATAGGTGCTCTCCATAATCTCAAGATGCCCTAAAGCGCTTTATGGTAAATGAGGTACTTTGAAAATATCATAGTCACTATTTTAACACAGGAACCACTACTGCTTATTTGACAATAAATTGATAATCTGCTTTAATTATCTTTTTAGAGAGCTAAATATTGGTCATGACACCAGGAGAACTCCTTTTTGTTCTTCTTTAGAATTTGCCTTGGGATCTATTTTCCCTGGAGCATCTGAGGCTGAAGAGTGATATTATAGAGGTTTATAAAATCATGAGGGGCACGGGCAGAGTAAATAGACAAGGTCTTTTCCCTAGGGTAGGGGAGTCCAAAACTAGAGGGTACAGGTTTAAGGTGAGGGGGGAAAGATTTAAAAGGGACCTAAGAGGCAACTTTTTCATGCAGAGGATGGTGCATGAATGGAATGAGCTGCCAGTGGTGGTGGTGGAGACTAGTACAATTACAACATTTAACAGGCATCTGGATGGGTATATGAATAGGAAGGGTTGAGAGGGATAGGGGCCAATGCTAGATTTATTTAGGATATCTGGTCAACATGGATCAGTTGAACCGAAGGCTTTGTTTCCATGCTGTATATCTCTATGACTTTATGACTCTGACTGTGACATTGACCTGAGATGTAGTCGGAAGATTGGTTTGTTGTGGCTGAAGGAATATGGCTGCTCATTTTAAAATGAATATATTTCCATTGATAGTTGATCAGTGCTTCGCTGAAGAATCCTAATTGCTTAACTTGGTGAAATGTTGAGGCCTTTGCTCAATCCACAGGTCATAAACTATAAATTGGATTGTATTTCAGTCGATGGAATTGTTAGAAAATACTCCCTCACCTGTAATACTGACCTCCTACTGACTGTTAACAGTCACTCTAGCAACAGGATAACTTTGATATGAACACCTGCACGCAGTTAGCAAAACATATTGTGCACAGTGAGCTGGAATGCAGCCATTAGGCTGGAATTACATAAACTGAAGTTTATCAAAGGGTATTGTGGAAGATATGGAAACTAAAAAGCACTTATTTTGTTGTCAATCTAAATGATCAAACTTGCATGTAATTCACCTCAATATTTAAAACAGGAACCACAATTAACAGTTTCTTAGTGTTCTATCACATAATGGCCCGAGCCAAATGTTCTAAAATCCATTCCAGTGCAAAACAACAACATGCTTGTAAATTCAACTTTCCAGATGTCTATAGAGTAAAAAAAGCAGCTTGTAATTTATGAATGATATTAATCTTTCTGGTGTGAGATTTGTGCTGCAATGCACTTGTGCAAGAAATGGATGGAGTTTGGGAGTTCCTTAGAATTCCAACATTGCAGCCAACGTTTGCTGCACACACTTGGAGCAAGTTGTACCAAATGTCTTCTTGGTGCAGACATTAGTATGCATTTAGAGCAGATAGATTATAATGTTAATCAATGTACAACACTAACTTAGTATCTGCAATGTTATTTCAGTAACAGGAAGGAATGCCCTCCATCATTAATTAAAAGGATTATCAACTTCTTATGGGTATGGTACTGGTTGATTGGGTCATGCTATTGCCACAAGTTTACAATTATGCAGTGTGTACTACAGTCATTTCAAGCTCCAATAATCTATAGCAAACAGCAGGAGCTGAACGATTTATAGCTAACTTCAGGTTCCATTACAAATAATTTATTCCCAGGCCTGAGTCCAACTGTACACTTTTTATGAATCTGGTTACTTTAAAGCTTGAACTATAGATACTTGTAAAATCTTGAAATGTCTAAGGTTTTGGAGTAGATTTGCAGCTTGGGTTGTGGGTGTTGAGGTTGGTTGGCTCGCCGAGCTGGTTTCTTCTTTCGCAGACGTTTTGTTGCCATGCTGGGTAACATCCTCAGAGCAGACTCCGACGAAGCGTTGGTGTGTTTTCCCACCTGGTTTTTAAACTCTGGGTCCATTGAGATGGATTGCCTCACTTCCGGGTTTCCTTCGTAGTGGAATGTATATGGGGTTGAGTTCAATGTGTTTATTAATAGCATGCTTTGTGGAGTGCCATGCCTCTAGGAATTCTCATGCCTGTCTCTGCCTATCCTGTCCCAGGATCTTGGTGTTGTCCCAGTCAAAGTGGTGGTTCTCCTTGTCCATGTGGATTGAGATGAGTGAGTATTGGTCGTGTCTTTTTGTAGCCAGTTGGTGTTCATGTACGCTTGTTGTTAGTTTCTTTCCTGTTTGTCCAATGTAGTGTTTCTCGCAGTCTCTGTGGGGGATCTTGTAGATGACATTGGTCCTGTCCGTGGCGGGGAGTGGGTCTTCAGTTCAGGTGAGCAGTTGTCATAGGGTTGACGTGGGCTTGTGTGCCACCCCGATGCCCAGCGGTCATAGGAGTCTTGTGGTGAGTTCCAACGTGTTCCTGATGTAGGGTAGTGTGATGACTGTGTAGGGGCATGTGGTATCTTTCTGATGCTGTTCGTGTAGGCATCTTCTGACCCAGTTTTTTGGATATCCATTACCTTTGAAAACCTGGAAGAGGTATTCTTCTTCCTCTTGGCATAGTCCCCTCGCCAATTCTGCGGCCTCCCTAAAGTGCACAAGCCGGAAGATGCCCTCAGACCCATAGTCCCTACAAGGCACTCCATCGCACAGATTAGCCAAAGAACTACAAAGGAGACTCAGGCTCCTTGTCAACAAGTCATCCCACTCTATCCACTTAGCCCAAGAATTCCTCAACTCCATCAAAGACATAATGATAGAGGACGAAGAGACCATGATATCGTTTGATGTCACCGCCCTATTCACATCAATAGACATACCACTATCAAGGGACACAATAACAACTCTACTAGAACAAGAGCACGACCCCAGTGAAACCATCTCCAAGACAACATGCTCAAACTATTGGACCTATGCCTCACCACACATTTCACTTTCAATGGCCAAACATATGAGCAAATCAGTGGGACACCCATGGGATCACGTATCTCCGGACTCATAGCAGAAGCAGTGATGCAAAGACTAGAATGGACTGCCCTTCTGCAAATCCAACCAAAACTGTGGATACGTTACGTAGACGACACCTTTGTCATCATTAAATGGACCAAATTAGAGAAGACACACAAACTTATAAACAACACCCTCACTGGAATAAAATACACCAGAGAGGAGGAGAAGAACAAACACGTCCCATTCCTGGACGTCATGGTACAGTGCAAGACAAATGGGGAACTGCAAACAAAGTACACCGAAAAACCCCACACACAGACCAGGTACTGCACTAACCAGTAACCATCCCCACACACACAAATGAAGCTGCGTGCGAACACTATTTAAAAGGGCAACAACACACTGCGGCAACACGGAACTACACGAAGAAGAAGAAGAAGAATGCCTCTTCCAGGTTTTCAAGGATAATGGATATCCAAAAAACTGGGTCAGAAGATGCCTACACAAACAGCATCAGAAAGAGACTACATGCCCCGACACACTCATCACACTACCCTATATCAGGAACACGTCAGAGCTCACCACAAGACTCCTACAACCGCTGGGCATCAGAGTGGCACACAAGCCCATGTCAACCCTACGACAACTGCTCACCCGAACTAAAGACCCACTTCCCGCCATGGACAGGGCCAATGTCATCTACAAGATCCCCTGCAGAGACTGCAAGTAACATTACATCGGACAAACCGGAAGGAAACTAACAACAAGGGTACACAAACACCTACTGGCTACAAAAAGACACGACCAATACTCACTCATCTCAATCCACATGGACAAGGAGAACCACCAATTCGACTGGGACAACACCAAGATCCTGGGCCAGGCTAGGCAGAGACAGGCATGAGAATTCCTAGAAGCATGGCACTCCACGAAGCATTCTATTAATAAACACGTTGAACTCAACTCCATATACATTCTGCTACGAAGGAAAACCGGAAGTGAGGCAATCCATCGCAACAGACCCCAGAGTTTAAAAACCAGGCGGGAAAACACACCGATGCTTCATTGGAGGCTGCACGGAGGATGTTACCCAGTATGGTAACGAAACGTCTGCGAAAGAAGAAACCAGCTCGGCGAGCCAACCAACCTCAATCTTGAAATTTGTCATCTGCTCTCATATGAAGAAGATCACAGATTTTTTAATCAAAGTGCCTTAATTGTTGCTTATGAAATGTAAGCAGGCATCACTTTGCTAGGATGAAGACTTCTGCATGGTACAAAGAGCTACTGGCTACTTTGTGAATGTCGCGTACCAAATTTCTCATATATCCAAAATACTCTCAGGTTTCCATTCCCCTCAGCACCCAACTGCAATGTGACCACAAGCAGATTATCCTACAGGCCAATGCCTGATGATTTGTGTAATGACTGATGCTACTGGTGCCATTTGTACAATGTATCATTTGAAGATGTATTCACCAAACATTATCACGCAAGGAAGGAATTCATGGACTTCTTTGTCTCCATAAGTAAGATCAAGAAACTAATTAACTCTGCCACTTTCCTCCCTTCCCCAAGCCCACCATGTCTATCTCCGTTAAGACTTCCCCTTGCTCTAATCTTGAACTCATTCTCTCTCTAGTTTCTGTTTCTCCTCAGGTGCTTCCCAAGCTCATGTTTCTATCTGATCCACCTCCAACTACCTCCGTCTAATTCTCTTACTGATTATTGCTTCTAAAATCTCACCCACCAGTGATGCTAATCTGATCTTTCTGTAATTACTGTGAATTTCCTCACACCCTTTTTTAAATAAAGATGTCACATTTGCCGCTTTCTAATGCACTCTTATTTAGAAAGACATTTTGAATTTTTTAAAAACATTTTGAAAGGTGGGTTCTGACATCTCATCATTGATCTGTCCAGCCAATGAGCAATATAGTTCATGCAGATTGAACACAGGGATCATTTCAATAAACAGGGAGCACTAAGTTGATGTGCTGCCGTACAACATGCATTGCAATCCCACACCCATTTTCAGCGTCTATCCAAATTAGCTCCTGAACTCTCTATTGCAGGCATTCTATGTACAGAAGAGAAATGAAAGTAGGATCTTTGCGAAACTTCTCCCAATCTCCAGCAATAACTTTGGTTGAGACCTCAAAAATAAAAACAATTCTCCTCCAACATAGTTGATGTTTTATTCTGACAGATTGTTTTGCCTCAGTGTGAGGGATGTCCGAAATTTGTGAAAAATATTGGTCAAGCATTGCTTTTGTAGTATGAATGACTGAAAAGGGCTAAAGGGAAGATTAGTTGTGCAAATGTTTTTACTAAAATAACTACTTTACTTTTTTCACATGTTAATGAAGTAACTTCAATTTTCTCTTTGCTGCAATTCAGAAACTAGTTCATGATTGTGTCCATATTTGAGCAGTAGTGTACACGGCAGGATGTCTTGTTGCATTCATGCAGTTAACTGTCAACTGCTGCATAGAACATAATATGGCATCTCTTTGTACTTGTAACTAATAAGCAAATGAGTGCTTGACTAGATTCCATTGAAAAACCACTTCCAAACAAAAGATAATTCATGAACAGTGTAAATTAGCACATTTTCTTTTTACGTTAATTGGTTGACTATACATATGCATATATTTCATATTATTAAGTTATCACGTGCATTTAAGTAAATACGTATAATTCTCTTCCTACTACACGAAGGAAACATTTCAAAAACAGTAGAGACAAGTCACCAACATTGTCCAGCCGCTTGGATGAAAACTAATTAAATGCATATAATGAATACTTGGATGTAATTTACAAGAATGTAGTTGGACCAAGGAATGTAAATAAAACCGTCAGAACATTTGAACCCAGACATCAAATCACATCCTTTATCACATTCACCCCTGATTTCTGTGTATATACAACTGTGAAAGTAGATAAAGTTGTTACAGTCTTGGAGAGAGATGATTGATGGTGGTTTAACCTGATGGTCACCTTGCCTCAGGTGAGGCACAAGGTTAAGAAGGAGAGTCCTTCATGGTAACCTTGGCTGGTGTGGGAATTGAACCCATGCTGTTAGTATCTGGAAATATCTTCATATCAGATTTTCAAAAACCTTCTTCAACAGCATCTTACAAAGCATAGATCCCTACTGACTAGAGGGAACAGACACGTGGGAACAACTCCTTCTGAAAGTTCCCCCTCAAAGCCAGGCACTACCTGGACTTGGAACTATGTCACTATTCCTTTACTGCTGCTGAATAAAAGCCCTCAAGTTTCCTTCCTCATAACATTGTGGGCACGCATATACCACATGGACTGAAGTGGTTCAAGAGTGCAGCTATTCACCATCTATTCAAGATCAACCATTGATGGGCAGTGAATGCCAACTGAGCCCACATCCATTGAAAGGATAAAAGAAATTTTAAAACATGGAAGACTCCAGGTGTTTCACTCGAAAGAGCCTCCATTCTTTCAGTTGCGGATGGATCTATTGTGTATGAAATCATTCGACCTGCTCCACGTCTTGGTTAATTTTATTTTTCGGAGACTTAAATATAAAATGGGTCATTAAATTGTTATGAACACTTTTTGCGCTATGGAAGAGCAATTTCAGCCTTGCCACAAAATTCCAACATCCTCTGTTTTACTTTCGAAGATTCTGAATTTCCAATTTTTCTTTGGTCTGTTTTACAATTAACATTGTTCTCCTGTTTCATGATTTGTTTTCACTGCCTAGTTATAGTGATACAGAATACTATTTCTGCAGTAGGGTTATCTACGCACGGTGGCTCAGTGGTTAGCACTGCTGCCTCACAGGACAGGAACCCAGGTTCGATTCCACCTTTGCGTGACAGTCTGTGCAGAACTTGCACATTCTCCCCGTGTCTGCGTGGGTTTTCTCCAGTTTCCTCCCACAGTTCAAAGATGTGCAGGCTAGGTGGATTGGCCATGCTAAATCACCCGTAGTGTTCAGGGATGTGTAGATCAGGTAGGTTATAGGGACGATGAGTCTGGGTGGGGTGCTCGGCGAGTCGGTATGGGCTTGTTGGGCTGAAGATCCTGTTTTCACACTGTGGGGATTCTGTGCTTCTGTGAAAATATCCAATAACTGTATAGTATAGGGAATTTGCTATTTAGTGCTGATTCAATCTGGCAGACCTAATGTGGAAGTTATACAACAAGTAATATTGTCATCAAAATGTGCAGAAGGTACTTCACCTTGCAAAAAGATCACATTTCACTGGCTATCTAATTCCACATACAGTGGTGATTAATTCCTCATATTCTATAATTTTACTAAACCTATTAGATTTTAAAGTTTATTTATTATATATGACAATTCTAAAATATAACATAAGAATATAAAAACATATATATCTTTCTTGTAAATTCCACAGTGGCAGTAATTGGACAGAGAGGCCTAAGACACACAAGCATAGCAGGAAGCTCATTAGGTTTGTAAAAACTTTAAAAATCTGGGGCTCTCCAGAAGTGCATAAGAGTATAGTGCTAATTTAGAACAGATGCTGTAAATCCTTGGGATCCTTATTTCGTTATCTAACGTTGTAAATAATCATGCAACACATTGTCTAATTTTCTATTCCTAGTCGAATACAGGAAATCCCCTGATTGTTCCTCTCAACTGGTATGTTTCTGTTATTGGCATTTGCTTGTAATTAACAAAAACTGCTGATCAGAAGAGCACATTAAAAGATCTGAAGTCTTTCTGTATGTGTTGCCACTTGAACCTAATAAATACTGTATACACTATCATACAATATTGAAATGATGTATGTAAAGGACTTTGAGTTATGAACACCTTACACATGAGTAACAGCTAAATACGAAAGGTGGTCACAAGAAGCAGTGTCTGTTCACCATGCAAATTCTGTGTTCAATGCTTGCCCACATTCACCACCTCCCCGTCTCCCAAGGTCATAGTTTCCAAATCCAGGACCTCTGTAGGATTGCTAATCTCCATCTTCCCAGTTTGCCCTTCTCTTCCTCAAAGGTCAGATCCCAACCTAGAATTCCTCTCATCCAAGATCACCTTTGTCCACCTCCAGGACAGCTTCCACCATTGTGTTCACCTTTCCCTGACCTTCCCATAATTTATTACTGCACACAACAGGTTTGTCTCTTCTTCCTATTCATCCCCACTTCACAGGGCATATGCCTATTCTTTTCTTCTGAACACTTTCACTCTTTTCACCTTTTGTAAGAAGTGACGCTTTCTCTCTTTCCTTCACAATTGTTTCTCTCTCGCTTTACTTTGATGAATTATATGGAGATTTTGTTCTGTCTGATCAATCCAGGTTGTTTGATTGGCACCCCAACTAACAGCATTAACATTAATTCCTTCCACCACTAACTGCAGTGACTATGTATGTATCACCTACAAAATGCACTGCAACAACTCAGCAAAGCTCCTCAGACAGCTCCTAGCCTGTGATTTCTACCACTTAGAAGAACAATGACATAGATGCATGAGAGCACACCAAGTGGAAGTATCCTGATTTGGAAATATATTGCCATTTCTTCATTCTTGAGGAATCAAAATCCTGGTACTCCTTCTGCACAGCTTATGGGTGCATCTACCCAACACATAGACTGCAGCCATTCAAGAAGGCAGCTCACCACCAACATCTCAAGGGCAACTAGGGATGGGCAATAAATGCTGGCCGAGCCTGTGCTGTCAACACCCTCAAAATGAATCTTAAAAATGACCTCTTGGAAATAAAGGAAAGTGACAGAATTGATTCACTGCTAGCTGCTGGCACAAAATACAAAGCCATTGTCACCAGACAGCAACATCTGTAAGCAGAGATGGTGCAGCCAACAGTTTTGGGACTGTAGCCAGGCCACAAAAAGCAAGCAAATGTATACTAAATGCAGTCTATTGTACCCAGTGCAAAGCCATCCTGCATTCCCTGATGTGTGCAAGGCCTGCATACCAAAGGACACTAAGGCCACCTATACAAGTACTCCGACACCAACAAACAGAAGACCGATGCAGCAGTATGAAAACAGCAACAAGGAGAGCCCCAGAATGTTACCTAAAAGTAAGTCAATACATGAATTTCATACCACAATGGACCTGAGACACGACCCAAAATGGAACAACATCAAAATGTACTGGCTTTCCACATTGTGAACATTGTCTGAGTTCATCTGCACAACTAGGAGCTTTTGCCACAATCAATTTGACTTATCTAAAGATAACTGGTAAAGACACACTTAAAGCTAAGATTTACATGGCAACTAGTGTAAATAACCCAGAAGTCCGAATGCTGAAGGACATGTACCAAAATTGTTAGAACTCAATGGTATAAGCAACAATTGCTACATTAACAGCATAGAATATGACATCATTTGTTTTGCATCAGTTTTTGTTTTGCAGTTACAGCATTTTGACATGTAAACTATAAATATTTCAGGTGGTAAACATGAGTGGACCAGCATGTATGAATCTGTGACCATCAATGAGATTGCATGGGTGTCCATAGCAGCAAAAGAACCAAGAATTCTCACCATGAGTCATTCCAGAACTTACAACAATTACACCTGGACAAGTTCAATGCCATTGGTGGTTTCAAAGGTATTGTACTTCAGAAAATACGCAATTCTATTAACTAAATCTCACAGTGCAGCATTCTCAAACAAGAAAAGCTTAAATATTAACTGGGTACGTACTTGCATCATCAACCACAAGGATCAAGACATAGACTGAGTTAATTCAATTACATGTGTAGAAAACAAATATCAGTGCCATCAGGGAATGTCTCGATATGGGACGTGTAAAGCTCTTCCTAAAGATATGCACGCACAAGATTCCAACACGAGAGGAATTGAACACCAAGAGTCACAAGAGCTAAATTATTCTCTAGCTGCATGCTAAACATGGATTTTGGCCAATATACTTAGCTAAGAAATCTCAGGAAGTCACTTCTTCAGAGCACCAACTGGAAGATATCATTTCCAGACACTACCATTTAGTTTGTCTGTCAGTCAAGATCTGTTCCAGCTACACTGGACAAAATTACAGAAAATGTCTCTGGAATCCTATGCAAAATTATTATATTGCAGCAATGAGCATAATCAAATAAAAACTTGTTTGGAATCTTCATTCATTAATATGGATATGTACAAATGGCAGGCGCTCATCACAAAGTGCCCTTGTGCAAGGAATGCCTGTAGTCAATTATTTTTGACTCCATATATTCAGGTTGTGGAATGAATTCTGATTCAAGCAAAGTCAAAGGTGTAAGACAAATGACTACTCCATAATAGAAAAAAGGCCCACCAAACTTGGATTCTTCAATTTCTTGTCACTATACAAAATGCTGAACTCTAAAACATCATCATTGAGAGAGAGCTCCGAAAAAAAGATGTAACACATGTATGGCATCTGGGCCATCAATGTAAGTATGAGCCTGTCAAACAAGCATTGTCAGCAAAGCACTGTACCCTACGTATAATGACCCAAGGAAGGAGATAATCCTGAAAGTCAAAATTTACCCAAAAGGACAAGAAGTGCGAACATGCAGTATGTAAAACTGATTGCATTTAGATACAAAAGTCAATCTCAAGTACAATTTGCTCCAATATAGGGTACGAAATAGTTTTTCTGGTATTTGGGACCGCAAGATTTTACACCTACCTGTTAGGGAAGCAGGTCACTGTAGAAACTGATCACAAGCTATTGGAGATGGTTTGGTGCATCCCAGTTACAGAAACACCACTCTGACTGCAATGATCACTAGAACAAAATATAAGAATGCAGCTCCAGTTTCTGCTGCAAATGTAGTGACAAAATGGCCACCTTGAAGAGACTGAGCAGGTTGCTAAATCTGAGCAAAGGTGTAGATGAGCCATTGGGTTTATAAGCAACAATCCCCCTGAGCTGTGCAGCCGCACTGGGAGGTTCTGTGCATGCTGATCAACATGCCATGCATTGGCTTCCACTGCCTGAAAGTGCTGCCTTGCACAGGCTTTGGAAGGCCTGAAGCAGAAAAATAATAACGAGAACATGGTTTATATATCAACAGCATGGATATTGTACATACACTTAGAAGAGATGTTCAAAATCAATCTATTGCATTTTTGTCAACACTGAACAACCAACTTTAATCAGAAAAGACTGATAACCTACAACTGAAGGCACCATGAAATTATATCATAGAAGGATATCCTGACATGATAAAAAAAAGTGCCAGACCCTCTCATGCTTTTGGTCTCACAGAGATGGACATGGTGACTCAAAAGCACAATTTTCAAAAGAAAATAATTATTTATGGCTCCACCAAGACCCCATATTGTCATTAGTATTTGAAGGAGATGACTGGCACATGACACAGTCTATTGGCTATGGATCAAAGGTGACATCAAAAAAAAATAGTGAGGAGCTATGAGGCATGTTGGAGCTACCAGCCACAGCAACGTTAAGAATCTCTACACTTTCATAAGATTCCAAAATACCAAAACTGCTGTGATCCAATGACCATAAATGGAGATTTTTTTTTTTTTTAGTCATCTACAATTTCTCCAAATTTCTAATTGTTAGACAGGTAAACAACACTTCAAGCATGTCCATGGCAGACACATTGAATTTGGAACTCAGTCTGTTGGCGCACCTGAAGAAATTATTTCTATCTATGGGCTACAGCATAGAGACAGACATTTCAAAACCATGTGTGAATCCTTATCGCATTACCACAAATCAACAGGCCTCAGCATGCAAACAGGTCACACCATAAATTACTTATCCCAAAGTAAAGGACAATTACACAAGATTTCCATGTTACCATATTACACATCAGAGCTACTCTTCTGTTCATGGAGTTACCATTCCAGCAGTGATCATGCTTGGAAGGCATGTGAGAACAATCATGCCAAGCCATTAGCTATCCAAATTTCCAAGATGTAGTGTGCACCTGTCAAGAAACAAGGGAGGATGATGACAGCCATGACCAATGGGCAATTGTGGAACGAGATCAACTGCACATAGAAAAAAAATCAGGGTTACATGACCTATGATGGGAACCTGTTACACATAGAGTTATCTAAAGTGTGGCCAGTCCAGAAATTCTGAAGTTACAACATCTAATGGAGCAATTTTAGGAAGGAACAGAAAGTGGCTAAGGATAATGCACAAGAAACCAATTCTGCATAGCAAACTGAAGAGAACCCAACCCCAGATGATGTCAGTGCAAGAGAAGAGCAACAAAACAGCCAACACAATAACAACATATCTCTGAATCAGGCACAGCCAAGAAATTCACATCTCTGAAGGTTTTACTACAATGAGATTTAGTAGAACTGTCAAACCACCAAAACAATATACAAACTCTTAGAATTTTGTTCCCGTATGTTTCATATTTTAGAATCCCTATTCCTGGAGAATTAATTTTGCTATTACACAATGTTTATGTGCTGACACTTGTAGCATACGGTAGCTATCTTTGATAAAAAGGTTTGTTGTATTATCATTTTAAGAATTATGTGCCTTTAATAAGCTGAATATACAGATAAGCTCCGAGTACCGTGATATGACCAAGTACCACAGCCACTCTGTATTCATGCTGCCTAAGCAAAGGTTGTGTTGACAGATCACTCTGTACTATTTGTACTGTTTTAGCTGCAAATAAATATACCAGAGATTTTCAAGAAAATGGACTCATTGGTGTTATATATAGATAGCACAAAAATTAGTACAGGCAAGCTTGATTGGCCAAAAGGCAATCTTCTACAAATGTTTCTGTCTACTTCTACTAGTATTTCTTATTCCCTTATGAGCAATAATAATGTTGTCAGCAGCAATAATCACTAAAATATTCAAAACAGCTTTTGCTGCTCAGCTAATAAGCACCCACTACCTCATAGTAAATATCAGATATCGTACCCATTTATAATGTTACCAGATGAAAGTTTAAGTCAATTCAAAGACATCATACTTTCTGCTGAAGACATTTTCTAATACTGTTAATTTTTAGAGAGATGCTTGTTCATTGTGACCCTATCACATACTGGGAGTTCCTCTTGTATCATAGAGATTTCAAAATATGCTCTGCAGATCCTTGAGAATCTGGAAGGAAATCCTAAGCTGGTTGTGATCTCATCAAATATCTGTTTTATCTGCACTCAGGCATATCACAGGCACATGTTTCTCACTCATTGCTGTGGTATTTGTATTACTAAAATATTTCCTGCAATGACTGCATTATTTTCCATTAGGTGACTGTGCCGTCTATTTAAAATTATGGCAAGCTATCATGGAAACATGTGATCTGGCCAAAAACTGGAAAACAATTACTGTAGAAAATACAGGGACTCTCTGCAATCCATCTGGAATGTGATATGTACTATCGCTCCCTGTTCTTAAGCAGTCGCTCAAGGTCAAGGATGGCTTGCTTCCATTCTGGGTCGTCAGGTTCATAAACGATTTTCAAGCCTAGCATGTGCCATAGATATTCAGTGATATCAGCAAATAAGAAAAGCTCATTGCTCCTTGAGTCAGCCAAGCTGTACAGACCTCCTTTCAGTCTGAAAACAGAAGGTTATGTATTCAAATCCACGCCACAAACTGCAGCTGATAAACTAGGTTAACACCTCAATGCTACAAAGATGCTTTCAAATAAGAGATTAAACTGTTGTCCTGTATGTCTTCAGGTGGACATAAGATATCTTAATAAACTTTTAACGAATAGCAGGGAGTTTTCCTAGTATTCTGGCCAATATTTATGGAGCCCGAATAAACATCACCAAAAAATATCACCTTCCCATTGATCTCATTGCTTTATCTGTGCAAATTGGCTACCGCATTTCTTACCATTATTACTAGTAGAGCATCATAAAGATATTCAGTTGTGCTGCGAATATCATGGTAATACCAAAAGCATGGTTCATGTGTTTTAGAATGTGCTTTTTAGTCTTGGAGACATAAAATTTTGAATACTTTGAGTGGTTTTTGTCTCCTTATCTAGATGAGGATGTAAATACATTGAAAAAGGGTTAATAGATTGATATCTGGACTGAGTGAGTTTTGTTTTCATGAAGAATGGTTGGACGAAGAGGACTTATTTCTAGTGGAGTTTACAAGAATGAGTAGAATTTTAGTTTTGATTTCTAGTCTTTATTTCTAATACTTGAAAAATACCTGAATTTATACTGCATATTATAATCCTAAAATTCTACAGGCTCTTCCTGCTGTAATACTGAGATTCTTCAGAATTCCTAGGAGACTCGGTGAAAACAACCAATTCCACCATCTACCTTATGATACATTCACCTTCCACAGACTTCAGGAAAGGCTCATTGGGCCCGTGTCATAAAGTCATTTCCATTCAAGCTGAAACTTAACCTACTTAATGGGGAATAATGAGATTGATTAAAAAAGAAAACCTGACTTAATTCACCCATTACCATGTAATCAGGTATGTTATATAGTGTTTAAGGATTAGTATCAGCATAGTTCTGAGTAAGAGTCTCTGGACCTGAAATGTTGACTCTGCTTTCTCCCCGCAGATGCTGCTGAGCTTCTCTGGCATTTTCTGACTTTGTTTCATATTTTCAACATCTACAGTTCTTGGTGTTTTTCTTTAATGTACTCTTTTCCTTATTTAAGAAAACATTATGCCATGTTTCAATGCTAGTTATCAATTTCATCGATTAATGGCTTAAACTTGGTGTGCATGCTGCATAAAGTACTAAAGATGCAGAAATTCTTCTCAAAAATTATCTTAAATAATGCTTAAGAAGCATTGGGAAAGATCATGAAAGAGGAAGTAAAATCAAACAGAGTTTTCAGCTTTTGTTAGAAGCATAACCTTCCTATATATTTTAAACAAAAGACAAACCCATAAATTGTATTAAAATACCTTCAAATAAACTGTTGAACAATTGGTTAGAGAAACAAATATTATACATTCATATTTTTCTAGCTGTGTTACTGACAGATTTGTGAATCTTCATTGTTGCTAAGGTGACAAAATAACTTTATAAACAAAGATAGTGGTGCACCATGATTAAATGAGCTCAGGAATAATTTAGAAAAATACAAAACACATGTGGGTAGTATTTTCTGTTTGTTCCTTGAGATTTCCATGGCAATGCAGAGGTTGTGGTATTTGTTACGTGCATTCAACAATTCATAGGAATTTCATAACAATAAGTGATAAATAAATTTGACCTCAAATTTCTGATCGACTGAGATAACTTTTATTTTTGTTGGTTAATTGTTCTGTCAACTCTATGTTATGAACCCTAAAAAAAAGACCTCAATTATTCTGCCTGTCTGTGTGTGGAGGAAGAAGCAAATTCGTTTTCTGACATTCGCTGTAAGGTGCAGGCTGTGTCCAAACCAGAGTCTGCATCTGTGCAGAAGATGTGGAAAATGCTGCCTTGGCAATTACCGAGAGAACACATTAGTTATGACACAAGATTAGGATCAACCCAGGAGAAGAGAGCATTAGCAGAATGGGCCACAGTCTGAAGGCTAATGTTAAAAACTATTTTTTCCATGTCCTGTCATGTGATGGAAACTCTACATTCCTAAGGTTATGAAGTACTGCAGTGAAGTGACCTGGTACTGGAATGGATTCATTTTTAGTCTTTAGTTACAACATTTAACACCTTTTGTAGCAATACTTCCTTAAATCTGATTATGGTGATATTTTTGGAGATGCAATACAGCTTGTATTCTCTGGTTCCAGAGCACAGGACACTCCATTCATCAAACAAATTATAAATCTGAGTCACAGGCCTGGGAACTGAGTTATCATCTCCAAATAGGGTGCAGTTAGAATGGAATGTGCTTCGAACCATAAGACAAAGGAGATTGATTGTTAGAGAGTTCTTTGCTCTGTTGTAAATCATAGGGGTCTCTTCTGGTCGACTGCACATTTGCCTTTCCTTCCTCTGTTATTGAGATCAATATGAATCTTTCCAGAAAAGAGGGATTTCTTTTTCTTCAGGGTATTTGCCATTTTTTCCTGTGATTCCTATTCCCTACTTCCTAATCTTGCTTTCTCAAAAGGGGACAGGCATAGGCCTTAACCTTAACTCACAGCTGGATAGGGCAGGCTAAAATGGCCAACCCATACCCATTCCCCTGACCACTACCACCACCTCCCACTATCTCCTCCTTCCTCACTCAGGCCTCATTTTGAAATTGAATATTGAGCTCCAATTCCATCATCAGACTATCTAGAGTGGCCTCTGTTAAGTTAGGGTAGGTGTCAAACCCATCTTCAAAATTAAAATTTTACATCAGTTTGGGATGCAAAAAAAATGGGTAACTCCCCACACAGTTTCAGCAGCTCCCCCTACAGGTTTCTATCAAGTTGTATGAATAAAAATCAAGACTTTTCTTATTTTAACCATTACTTCTTCCATCTCTTCTTCTGTTCATTAACAGTGACATCTTTCAAAGAGCAGACATAAGAATTTGAAACATAAACACTTACTGAACCCCTAAGCTGCAGGTAGAGGCCATTTAGCCCATCGAGTTTTCACTGACCCTCTAAAAAGCATTCCACTGTATAATCCCATAGCCCCACATTTACCATGGCTAATCCACCAAACTGTGTAGTTCTGGACTGTGGGAAGAAACCAGAGCACCCAGCAGAAGCCTGGCAATGGGAGAATGTGTAAACTCCACACAGACAGTTACCCAAGACTGGAATTGAACCTTGGTCGCTGGTGCTGTGAGGGAGCAGTCCTAATCACTGTTCCATCCCAAATAATGGCCTTGGGAATCAGGCTTTGCCCTAATCTTTAATTCAATACTGATATCTGTACATTGAGATGTTGGACTGGAGGTATCTCTGGGCAGTGTGTACCCGCATAAACTGTCCCTGAGGTTATTTACTCCTTATCACTAAGTAAAGATCTTCAAATTCATATGTTCTGCAGCAGCAATTTATTTGAATCTCTACTGAGAAAGTTACAAAATATAGTTCTCTCTTCACAAGGTCATTTTCAATCAGTGTCTTTTCTCATATTGGTGTCAGTGTCATGTAATCAATTACATCACATGATTACATTCAATCTGATTAAACTGCATCTCCTCTCCCTCATGTCTGTCTCTATTCATCTACATTATTCCAGTAGTTTACCATGCACTTCCAAGCACTCCACAACTATCATCATTAATAATGGGCTTTGAAATGTTACCTATGACTGAGGTCAGGCTAACCAGCCTATTGTTTCTGATCTTCTTTTGCTTTTATGCTGTCCCTGACTTTCCTTGACAGCCAGGTTGCCTGATTTAACATGTTTCTTCTGCTTTGGTATGAACTTAGAACATAGTACATAGAACTGTACAGCACAGGAACAAGCCCTTCGGCCCATAATGTTGCACTGAACATGACGTCAAATTGAACTAATCCCTTCTGCCTGCCTTGGTCCATATCTGTCCAGTCTTGCATATTCACATGCTTATCTAAAAGTCCCTTAAACGCCCCTATCATATTTACCTCCTCCACCACCACCCCTGGCAGCGAGTTCCAGAGTCCTACCAATTCCCGTGTAAATAAACTTGCCCCTCACATCTCCTTTGAACTTTCCCCCTGTCACCTTAAATGCGTGCCCCAAAGTATCAGACATTTCAACTCCGGAAAAAAGATTCTGACAGACAACCTTATTTATCCATCTCATAATTTTATAGCCTTCTATCAAGTCTCCCCTCAGCCTCCCCGCTCCAGAGAAAACAATCTGAGTTTTTCTAGCCTCTCCTGAAATCTCATACCCTCTAATCTAGGCAGCATCCTGATAAACCTTTTCTGCACTTCTTCTCCCACTCTTCTTGTAATGTGGGAAACAGAACTGAACGTTATATTCTAAGTGTGACCTAACTAAAGTCTTATAAAGCTGCAACACGGCATCCTGACTCTTGTACTCAATTCCCCTAACAATAAAGGCAAGCATGACATACATCTTCTTTACTATCCTATCCACTGCGTGGCCACTTTCAGGGAGCTTTAGACTTGAACCACAAGATCCCTTTGTACATCAATGCTGTTCAGGGTCCTGCCATTAACTGTTCATTAAGTTTAAGGCTTGTGTTCTGTAGTGTCTTTAACACATCCCTGATCCTCTGATCATGATCTTTATCTTACCATGCACTAGAATGTCATGCACATGGCAACATATTTCCTGCTTCCCTTCCAGGATTCTAGACATTGCCCATTGGAAAATCTCTAGTTCAGAGGAGATCACAAATGGCACATTGTTGAGGTAAGACCACTTGAATAGTGTAATAAATGTAATTAGTAATCTTGACTCTTGGTTGAGGGATATCTGCAAGGACCCATGGTTGGCAAGTCATTTTATGAAAACAAGCTTGTTGCCAATTTGCTAAACTATTATCAACAGACAAAATAGGATGGATTTCTCTCCTAACTCCTTTGTCTAAGTTATTGGGATTCACAAAAAAAAATCCAAAATATATGAACAAGAGTAAGCCACTCATCCCTTTAAACCTGCTCCGCCATTCAATAAGACCATGGCTGGTTTGATTTTAACCCCAACTCTACATTCCTGCATTTCACCAATAATCTTTCATCTCCTTGGTTATCAAAAATCTATCTACCTCAACCTTAAAATATTTCTCTTGAATTGTTGTCCCCAACATGCTCTGACACACAGTCTTAATTCTCTATTTGTTCTTGAAAGAATTACTAGCCCTGAGCACTCCTGTGTTGGTTCTAACACTGGGGAGATGAACCCACTTTCAAACATGCTGTCTAACTGAGATTTTATTTTTCCTATCAAACAATGAGGAAACTTCCTGGCAAAGTACAAGCAGGTGACTTTAGCATATTCTTGCAGAGTAATATGATACTGTTGCCTCAATCTTTGAATCGCTTTGGAGATTCTTGCCGAAATTCTTTCCTGTCTTCATTGTATCCACTCTCTTTTGAGAGATGAATATGAGCATTTCTGATCAACACTGAGGTATTCTGATGCTTCAGTATATATAATCTTTCATTCTCATTTTGTCTTCTGTGACTAAGCTTCCTGGTGATTTACCCACACACCTGAGCATTTGTGCCTCCTGGCCTTTGGAATATCATATTTGCTCGTATAAACTCTAATAGTCTTCAATCATGGCAAGCTGTCACCAGTTTTGAAACAGCTCATGTGCCAACTTTATGTTGTGATGGAAACCTTTGTTCCTTGAAGTTGATGCCTCAGAATCTGTTTTGACTCTCTGACCTCCCCTTGGAATCTTATCTTCACATTTTGCTTTACAGCTTTAAATTCTTGAACTTTTTCTTTGTGGCCTGATTTCCATTTCCGTGGATTTTTTTTTCTTTTGAAGGAACT
Source organism: Ginglymostoma cirratum (assembly GCA_024137785.1). Taxonomy (NCBI): domain Eukaryota; kingdom Metazoa; phylum Chordata; class Chondrichthyes; order Orectolobiformes; family Ginglymostomatidae; genus Ginglymostoma; species Ginglymostoma cirratum. Next base: position 10,790,631 of record JAHRHZ010000017.1, on the reverse strand, counting down.
TTTTATTTGTTTTTGACGTGATAGGGGGCTGTTGACTTAGGATATTTTCTCACGTTTCAGAACTGGCTGTTCTTATAGCACTCAGCTCCCCCTGCTGGTCATTTGTTGCACTTGCGGCTGGCCGTTCCCAATTTATGCACGGGTGCCCTTCTTCAGTCTGTTCACAAGACGCAGAGTCATAGAGATGTATAGCATGGAAACAGACCCTTTGGTCCAACTCATGCATGCCAACTAGATATCCTAAATTAATCTAGTCCCATTTTTCCAGCATTTGGCCCATACCCCTTTAAACCCTGTTTAAACATGAATAGGAAGGGTTTAAAGGGGTAGTATGAACTGCTGATGCTGGAGAATCTGAGATAACACGGTGTAGAGCTGGATGAACACAGCAGGCCAAGCAGAAGAAGGGTCTCGACCCGAAACGTCAGCTTTCCTGCTCCTCTGATGCTGCTTGGCCTGCTGTGTTCATCCAGCTCTACAGCGTGTTATCTCAGATTCTCCAGCACCAGCAGTTCATACTACCCCTTTAAACCCTTCCTATTCATGTACTCAGTTAGATAGCTTTTAAATAATGTGATTGCACCAGCTTCCACTTCTTCCTGGGGCAGCTCATTCCGTACTTACACCACCTTCTGCGTGAAAACATTACCCCTTTAGGACCCTTTCAAATCTTTTCCCTCTGACCTTAAACCTATGCCCTTCTAGTTTTGGCCTCCCCTACCCTGTGAAAAAGACCTTGGCTATCAATGCCCCTCATGATTTTATAAACCTCTATAAGGTCACCCCGCAGCCTCTGATGCTCCAGGGAAAATAGCCCCAGCATGTTTAGTCTCTTCCTATAGAACAAACCCTCTAACCCTGGCAACATCTTTGTAAATCTTTTCTGACCCATTTCAAGTTTCACAAAATCTTTCCGATAGCAGGGAGGCCAGAATTGAATGCAGTATTCAAAAGTGGCCTAATCAATGTCCTGTACAGCTGCAACATGACAACACAACTCCTATACTCAATGCACTGACCACTAAAGGCACACATAACAAATACCTTCTTCACTGCCTTGTCTACCTGTGATTCCACCTTTAAGGAACTATGAATGTGCACTTCAAGGTCTCTGTTCAACAAAACTCCCCATGACCCTACCATGAATTTAACCTGCCCTGCTTTGCCTTACCAAAATACAACATGTTGCAATTACTTAAATGAAACTCTATTTGCCACTCCTCAGCCCATTGGCCCATCTGATCAAGATCCCATTGTACTTTGAGATAACCTTCTTGACTGTCCGCTACACCATCAACTTTGATGTCATCTGCAAACTCACTAAAAATACCTCCTTTATTCACATCCAAATCAAAAAGGCAGTGGACCCAGCACCGATCCTTGTGGCACACCACTGGTCTCAGAGCTCCAATCCAAAAACCAACCCTCTACCATCACCTCCTGTCTCCTAACTTCAAGCTAATTTTGTATCCAAATGGCCAGCTCTCCCTGGAATCCACGTGATCTGACCTTGCTAACCAGTCTACCACACGGAACCTGGTTGAATGCTTTACTGAGGTCCATATAGACAATATCCACCACTCTGCCTTCATCAATCGTCTTTGTCACTTCTTCAAAAACTCAACCAAGTTAGTGAGACATGACTTCTCACAAGCAAAGCCATGTTTACTATCCCTAAACTCTCCTTGCCTTTCCAAATACATGTAAATCCTATCCCTCAGAATCCCCTCCAAAGATTTACCCACCACTGGGTATTGATGTTTTGTTGATTTTTTTTGCTGCACCACACTCTGGCCTGCTAGCTAACTGAACTAATCAGATACCCAGATAAAAATTACACAAAGATTTTATGGGAAAGCCTTCAAGGACAGTGGAGAGATTATTACTATTATCTGTAAAACCTGCTGTTACACTTACCTAAATTTAATCAAGGCCTTTGATCACTTTATTTTTGTAAATTAGGATTTGCCGAGTTCCATATACTAGAATTTAGAGAGAGCATTTTGAAAATTATCAATATCCATTGCTCAAATAGAAGGGCAATGGCGACACTTACTCTCAGCACAGCGGAATAAAGTAAAGATGCAACCAATTTCCTCCCCACAGCTCTTTGTGCAAATCTGCCCATACATTAAAGTGAAATAAAAGTCTCTGAAAGTCAGGGAATAGATGAATAAATAAGAATGTTACATATCCTTATATTGAAATGATGTGGCTAATCCTTTGGTCGAAACCGGTTGTCAATGGTTTGTGTGATCAATGACTTCTAAACTCTCAATCTACTTCAAATTAGAATCCTACTGAAGTGGGAGCTTTCACGATTCTGTATTTGTATTTTGAATGTTTCATTCTATATTGCCAAATGGTTTATTTGCAGTGATTCCAATCAAAGAATTCAAAGCATTGTGTAGGAATTCTCATCTAACAAAATAGCCGGTAAAGCATAGTCCTGCTAAAGATCCTATACTTCTATTAAGTACAGTGGGACTAAATTTGCTATTTTGACCTTTAAAGTGGCATTGAATGCATACAGATATAACCCACAAAGGGGTAGATCCAATTGTCTAAAACATGGAATTGCCCCAGTAAGGTATTATCCCAGTCAATCTCTGCACCAGAGAAGGAGAAGATGACCTCAGAGGAATGCTGCACTAATCTTCCTATCTTACATTAGATTACTATAAAATGTTTTTAGTACTTTTAGTTCTTTATGCTTCTCTTTGCCTTTTCTCCCACATTACTGATGTTTTCTATGCCCTCCCTCTTTCTAAAATCACTTTGCTTTTTCAACACAGAGTATGTTGTGTAGGGCCCTTAAGGGAAGGTATAAACATCTGACATTTGCTGAGGAGAACTGCATGTTCTCTGATGATAACACTCTGTACAATGTTGTGACTTTTTGTTCTGTAATAATAAAATACAAAGCCTGATCTTTTATTTAAAAAGTTAAAAAACTCAATTGCAGCATAAGATTTATGAACACTCTCTTGGTCAATTCTGATTTAACTAGACATTAACAAAAACATATTTCAAACCAAAATGTCATTGTTTCAAAAATGAGACTATTAGCATGTTTGAAATATGAAACTAATTGGTCAATTTACAGTTTTATATTAAATATATTTAATTAAAAATGAACCAAAGTAGTGATTGATCAATTAAATCTGCCGAATGTATTCAAAAATTTAAATTAAAAGAAATCAAGAATGCAAGTTGATTTATGAATGAATTTTAAATGACATATTTTGGTGGGATAGGTTTACATTTGAAGTATAAACATATTTATGTGCAACTGTATTCATCACTTAAACTATTATTTACAAATTAATTAATTCACAATTTACTATGCAATGGCAATCACTGCTGCAATTAGACACATTTCAAAGCAAATATATGTAATGCAGTCAAAGGCTGATTGCCACTCATACAAACGGGGTTACAGTAGTTTGGAATGATAAAGGCACATAAATAGCGATAATGGGAAGAGGGATTTCTCCTGAGTGACCCCACTTTATATCTTGTGGGATCATTGCTGTGAATGGGCAGTGACGCTACCATTATCTCACTTCCCCAGCCACAATTTCTCTATTCTTGTCTCCTCAGAGTCACTACTGGCTTCTCCTTTTTCACACATCACATATAGGAACAGGAGCCACAAGCCTGTACCACCATTTAATGAAATCATGGCTGGATCTGTGGCCTAACTCCATATACCTGCCTTTGGCCCTTATCCCTTAAAACACTTCCTTAACTACACTTTATCTAGCTCAGATTTAAAATTATCAACTCATCTAGCATCCACAGCCATTTATGGAGGTGAGTTCCAAACTCATTACCATTCTTTGTGTATAGAAGTGCTTCCTAATATGCGCATAGGTAGTATGAAGTTGGAGGAGTACCATTACTGGAATGATCAGGAAATTTCCCTCTCATCCGTCTAACCTCCCACTACTTCCCAGCACTGTTATTGGTAAGTGACAATGGACACCAGGAAGTACTGGTAAAGGATCTGGGTTCCTCTAACAAAGGGAGAGGTTACTGACTCAAACCATTTGCCTGCTAACGTTACTAATTGTGGTCAAGGCCTTTAGAGTGATATATATCCTAACCTCTCTTTCAAACTCCCTTACCACCTCTTCTGATCATGCAGCAGTATCCTGTCGTAGCACTAGCAGGAATTTCTGCCTTAATTTACATAGTGGTTAATTCTGCCTTAACAGTGAAAATGATGAAGGGAACCTTCCTTTTACAATGAATGATTAAGAAGAAGAATGAATGAACAAATAAATTAATCCACTTTAATGTGTCTAAGTTTTCAGACACCTCTCTAACAAAGAGATTTACATTTCTAAAGTGCTTTTCACAACCTCAGGATGTACCAAACTGATGTACAGCCAATTAAGTATTTTTAAAGTGCAGTCCCTATTATAATGTGGGAATGACAGTAGCCAATTTGCACACAACAACCTCCTAAAAAAAGCACTATAATAATGATCAGGTAGCTAGCAGTATTGATTGAGGGATAAATATTAGCCAGCATACCAGGTATAACTTCATTTATCTTCAAAGCTGTGCCAGGAGATCATTGTGAAAGAGCAGGCAGGACCTTGGTTTATGTTTCATCAGCATCCAAAACAGCACAGCTCTATGTCAGTACGGACCTGGTTTCAGCCTTGATGTGTGCTCCGGCATGGGTATTGGACACACAACCTTCTGACTCAGACAGGAGGTTGCTATGAAATAAACCTTGTCTGGTATTAACTCTGTCAATTGTAATTCCCAACATGCATATGGCATGTATGATTTTATCAAAAAAATTCATGAACTAAAATGTATTGCAGATAATGCAATTCTGGAACAGTGATGGTAGGAGCACTGCTCTCTGGGGTCTGTGTGCTCATATCTTTGCTTCCGGATGACCTTACATTATAATGAATAGAAGCCAGCAGCCTCTGATAATGTATGGAAGGAGTCAAGACTATGTGCAGTGTCTGGGTGAAGTGGGTTCAGAGAGCACGAATGATCAGACCCAAGTATGTAGATGTAATTCAGTTCCATTTTTAAAGTCATACAATGGACTGCTTTGCAATTGTAATGATGGGAAAATTGTCAGTGTTTGTTCTTATTATAATTGTGATTGGAAACTGTCATAATGCAGTCTACGTTCAAAGGCAACCACGAATGCCAATATCACTTTTTTCTAAATGCAAATCAGCTTTTCTCCTCCAATTATGCAGATCTCATCTCATTACATGTACATGCATGAGGAGCATGGCAAATCCTGTAAACAGGGCTAACTGGATGTTGGCGCTTTGCCTTAAGCAGTTAAATGTTCTGCAATAGTATTTAAGACACACCAGGACAAGCATTAATTCCTTGCAACTGACATTTCCTCAAATTTATTTTTCCATTATATAGATCTGTAATGTCCGTGTGTGGCAACAGCTTCTGTAGTAAGAAGCCCATGCATTGGCTCGCGAATTGACCCTCACGCAATCTCCCATCAACCATGCAGTCACACAACCTAGAGGAAATGTTGCCTGCAAACCAGGAGCATCATTCAGGCTTTTGGAGTGGACACCTTCAGCTGAGCCTTCTGGACCTTCCATTCTTCCCCAGCCTGCCTGTCTCTCTTGGCAGGTAGACTTCTGTCTTTAGCCAACCTCCTTGACCTGTGTCTATTACTCCAGCCTCCTTCACTCAGACATCCTCTGTAATTTAGATTACTACCGCATGATCTCAATCATGGCATAAACAAACACTCCCCAAAGAGGACAAGCTGTAGTTACTCACTCCAAAGTTTGGGCAGCATTATGCCTTGCCTGTTATATGCAATCAGGAATCAAAAGGCATGTATACTTCACACCCAGACACTTTAACTGGGAAGGGAAATTAATTCGGGTGAACTAGCTGTTTGATAGTCATATGTGACGTGCAAATGCTTGCAAAAGGTCTTTGTGATTCCTTCTGCAGGGAAGCTCAATTCACATTTAAAGTTCTGACATTTTAATTGCAAACTCACAGAACTGTTTCCTTGGCCCCTGTTCCAATTAAATTCACCTGCCTGCCTTCTTCCTAGAAGCAGCACAAGATTCTTTCCTATAAAGCTGACAGCAATTTCTGGCATCTGCAAATATGCCATTAAATGCAGAAATTCATGTTTTTGGAGAAGTGGGGAATTTCTAACAAAGGTGGCTGTTGAAGACATTGTATGTTAAATTCTTCTAAATTGGATATGAACCTCCACTTTTGGACAATTGGATTTGTGGTAAAAACACTTCAAAAAGTTATATTTGTTGAATGAGCTAGAATTGGACCCTTTATGGTGCCATAAGTTCATAATGTCATGATGACAGATCAGGAGTTCAACATACTACAGGAAATTTTTAACATTTAATTTCAAAATGCTTAATTAAAAAGAGAATTGCTACAGATGAAATAAAAAGCACTGCAGATATAAATTTAGTACTGTCTGGCAAATTCCTGTGTGGGCCCCATGGAAAGAAGAAGAAACGTTGAGAAGTCTGACTTTCCCTCACAGCGGAAATCTATCTCTAGCAGACATTTTTTTGAGCTTTGCCTTCCCAGAAATATTCAAAAAAAGGGTTATAAACCAAAACACTGGACGGAGTGTGCTAGTGGACTGAGGTTTGGGTGTACTAACCTGGGTTTGAGCCCAAATATTATATTAAGCTCAGTGGAAGAAATACCCACTAATCACATCTGCATTGCAGGTAAAATTATTGTTTTCCTGAGACCTAGAAGCCAGCTAGCTAACAAATTAATTCAAAGGAAACCGAACAACAGAAGGATTCTCTTGTTCTGAATGCTGCCAACCAACTACTGTCAAAAATGAAACAGGACAAAATGATTTCAACTAACCTGTCAAAAAACAAAGAATTCTGAAATTGACTGTTCAATTATCAACTGCTTCATTATCTATTCTTCACAAAAGACCCAGAGAAATTGATCTCTGTATCTTTTAACTTTTATCCTTTTTGGATTAAATTTTTATACAAACATGTGTACATGTGCTGCATCAGTAATTCCTTTTTGCGCAGTAACTGATAAACTCACTTTTCTGTTCACTGAAGGAAGCCTTGTTAAATTGGCTCCATCTAAAATTTAAATTCATTTGGTCTGGAAGAAAGGCATCAATAAACAAGGGATCTGTTTTTGATTAACCTTGTTGTAACCAAACTGAGGGGGAGGTAAATTAAAAACGTGAGCCAGTTTATCCCTCCTCATCTGAGATGTTAATCAGTTGGAACATCCAATGGGAACCAAAATAGCGTAGAGACCCTCAACCATGGTCTGGTTGAAGCAATAGTAAAGTCCTAGGCACCATCATCATTAACCCCAAGTGTATCCTGTCCCACTGAAAGTGACTAAAAAATGACAGATAGCCTGCAGGGAGTTGTCCTTAGAGTCCTCAGCATTTAGTTCAGACGTTATGAAGTCTTATGACGTCAATTCTAACATAGGCAAGCAAGCCCTCTTATCCTGAAACAAAAACAGAAATTGCTGGAAAAGCTCAGCAGGTCTGGCAGCATCTGTGCAGAAAAATCAAAGCTAACATTTTGGGTCCAGTGACTGTTCCTCAGACCTGATGGTAGCTAGGAAAAGCTTGTTTTATGCAGAAGGTAGGGGGTAAAGAGGAAGTGATAGGTGGAGATAGAGCCCAAAGAGAGAGAGCAGTTGGGCAAGGGTTAGATTATGATCAGCCTGGGAGAATGAATAACTACTAATGGGAACAGTTAGCGGCTAACAATGTGTTGAGTACAGTAGCAGACGACGTGATAACAAGACCCGAAGGTGTGGATGTTGGGGTAAGGACATTTGAGAAGGTGTGACAAAGTCAAAATTGTTGAACTCAATGTTGAGTCTAGAAGGCTGTAGAGTTCCCAAGTGGAAAATAAGGTGCTGTTCTTCCAGCTTGCACTGAGCTTTGCTGGAGAAATGTAGCAAGCCTGAGAGAGAGATGTTGGCCAGGGAACATGGTGGTATGTTAATGTGGGAGGCAAGTAGAAGATCACAGTCTTTTTTGTGATGTTCTGCGAAGTGATTTCTATGCTTCGGTTACCCAATGTAGAGGAGATCACATTGTGAGCAGTGAATGCAGTAGGTTAGAGTATGTGAGATGCATGTAATGTGCTGTTTCACCTGGAAGGTGTGTTTGGACCCTTGGATACTGTGGAGGGAGGAGGTAAATGGGCAGGTGTTGCACCTTCGCTGGTTACAGGGAAAGGTGCTGTGGGGCTTTGGGGGGATTGTTGGGAGTGAAGGAAGAGTGAACCAGGGTGTCCTGGTGGAAATGGCCGTTGCGGAAGGCTGCCAAGAGACGGGAGGGGAATATGTGTCTGGTGGTGGCATCTCACTGGAGTTGGCTAAAATGGCAGCTAATGATCCTTGGGATGTGGATGTTGGTGGGATGGTAGGTAAGATATCTCTGTTCTGGGAGGAAAGGGAGGGGTTAAGGGCTGAAGTGCGGGAGATGGGTTGGACCCGACTGAGGGCCTTGTCAACCAGAATGCTGGGGAATCCTTAGTTGAAGAGGAAGGTGGACATTTCAGAGTCCCACTTGTTGAAGTTGGCATCATTCAAACAGATATGATGGAGATGTAGGAACTGGGAGAATAAAACAGAAATCTTCACAGGAACCAGGGTGTGAGGATGTATAGTCAAGGTGACTGTAGGGGTTGGTGGGTTTATAATGGATATTGGTGGCCAGTCTATCCCCAGAAATGGAAACAGAGATGTTGAAGAAGTGAAGGAAGGAGTCAGAGATAGACCAAGTGAAGGTGAGAGTGGGATGGAAATTGGAAGCGAAATTTATAAATGTTTCCAATTCTGGAAAAGAGAGGGAAGCAACACCGAAGATATCATTGATATACTGGCAAAACAGATGTAGATGGGAGCTAGAATAGGACTGGAACAAGGAATGTCCCATGTACTGCACAAAGAGACAAGTATAAGTAGTGCCCTTGCGGGTACACATGGCCACTCCCTGATCTGAAGAAAATGAGGAGTTAAAAAAGAAGTTGTTCAGTGTGAAAAGAAACTCAGCCATATGGTAGAGGCCTTTCATTTTTTGTTTATGAGATTTCTTCAATGTGATTTGTTGTGAGAATGAATTTTAAAAGGTTAATGACCCAATGTTATGTTGTTGCCAAGACCAGTTATATTGTTCATCCCTAATTGCCCTTCAGAAAGTTGTTATATTTATACATTCTGTAGAGAGATTCACTTATCAATGGAAATAGATTTTTCTCTATTTACCTTATATAACATCTCTCATGGTTTCAAATGGGTCTTATCAAACATTTGACCGAATAGGTCATTAAATGTGACAACCAGTAAGTACTGAATTATGTTTTAAATTCCTTGTTTTTGGAAATAAAGTCTCTTAAAATAAAGTGATTTATTATGCACATATTCTTCTAGTCCCTTTATGAATGAAGAAATCGTGCATCAATAATAATGCAAAAATGTTTGTTTTTTCTATTTTACATTTTACATTTGTTCAGTTTGGTTCCACCAATTTGGTTCATCTCAACTCCACAATTATGAAAGAGTTGTTTACTGGGCAAAGCCCCAGGCACAATCATCTGTCATTGATTCACAAATAACACTCTGCATTTTCCCAGAAAGGAGGACATTTTTTGCCATTCACATGAAGCAGTGTCTGCTGACACTGCAAATGTGGGGCAAGGGTTCCTGACCATTTACGTCACTGCATCATACATAAAGTCCACATTGTGCATGTTACAGAACAGTGCAACATTGACATGGTGGGGTGAGGGAAGAGAGAAAAGATGGGACTGGGTTTCCCTCAGTCTCCTCCGTCCCCCCACCCTGGCTCAATCTTGTTCCCCTGCACCCCTGAGTATGCTGAATGTCTCCCCTTATGGGAGGCTCTACGACCAGAGGACATAGTCTCAGAATAAAGGAGCACCAGTTTAAGACTGAGACAAGAAGGTATTTCTTCTCTCAGAAGGCTGAGTGTCTTTGGAACTTCTTGCCACAGAGCTGTGGAGGCAGAATGCTTGTGTATATTTAAGGTCAAGATAGATAGTTGTTTGAAATGTTTGGAAATAAAGGATAACAAAGAAAACATAGGAAAGTGAACTTGAGTAATGTTGACTCAGTCATGATCCAATTGAATTGTGGAGCAGGCTCAAGAGACCAAACAGCCTACTCCTGTTCCTATATTTTATGGTCTTATTAATCATGTCGATCCACTCGCCCCACTCTCTGCTCTTAACAATCTTTACCCCCTAGTCTTGGATTTAACAACACCCTTCCCCACCCAACCAGGCTCAATCCTCTCTTCCCCACCACCACCTCCCTCCCCTACAATGTTCTTCCTCCACCACCATCTGGTCCTTCCCTAACATTCCTTTTTCACAGTTGCATCTATTGATGCTGATGCACGTGCACATAATAGCAGGAAATAGAGGCAATGTTCTGCATTGTCAGCAAATGCAGGTTTTGTATAATGCATATAGCTCCAATCACAATTTTTGCTATAATGAAACATTTAAACCAAACCTGGAGAACATTCAGACTTTGCCGATAGGTGGTAAGTAAAGTTCAAACACATCAGTGTCAACCAATGACAATTGCCAGCAAGAAGGCAGCTAAATACCTTCCTATGACCTTAATGGCATTATCATTGTTGAATCACCTATTACCAACACCTGGGGAAGGAAGTGGAGGGTCACAATTTACCAGAAACAGCCAATTAAATGTTAGAGTTAGTAGTCTAGGTCAAAGGTAGTCTAACTCCCCTGCAAATAGTTAAATTCATGATTCTACAAAGTCACTTTACCACCAACAGAACAGGAAGGGTCACCAGACCCAAAATCTTAACACTGATTTCTCTTCACATATGCTGGCAGAACTTTTCCAGTAACTTCTGTTTTTGAAAGTAGTGTATTTGATTGTCACTTTATCCACTAGCTTGGATACCCGGCTTTATGTCCTGCGGTCACAGTTTGAACCACAGAAGCTCAATGTTTCTTTGGCAGCAACTCACATACATACAACCTCCACCCAATGGAAAAACAATGTCGACAGATGCATGGTTTTGCCATCACTTTCAAGTCTTACACCACCTTAATTTTGTCATATATTGCAATTTCAGTGCCATCACAGTATCAAAATCCTGGGCCAGTGTATCAAACAGAACTTTGTACTGCAGTGGATGGATCAGTTAGCTGATTTGTGATGCAGTGATACCAACAGTGTTCATTCAATTCCCATACCAGCTGAAGTTGCCATGAAGAATGCTATTTCTCAACGTCTCCCTTGCCCGAGGTATAGTGATCCTCAGGTAAAATCAACACCAATTACCTCTCTCTCATGAGAGAGGGCAGCCTGAGGGTCTGATAAGTCTCTGGTGACATTTCCTTTCCATTGCAGTTGTTCAAGAAGATGGCCCATCACCACCTCCTTTAGGCCAATTCAAGGTGAGTAATTAACGCTGACATTGCTAGCAATACAGAACATGAATATCCTTTTCTTAAAATTTCTCTTTTGACTTACATTAGTGATCAGAAAAAAATGCATGTATAACCATCATTCTTAATTAGAAACTTTCTTTAAAAAGACGTTTACTTTATGTATCAGTGTTTAATGAGATATTATTTTAGCAAAGTAATTTAGAAAAGGAAGAAAGATGAGCTCACCAAAACCAAAATTAAGTCTGATGAGCAAATATTTTGAGAAAACATCAATTATTTTACTTTATTAAATTAAATGATAAATGAAATGCATTAACTAATTGCCGTTATTTAACACTGGCACCGACACATTAAAATTATGGGTCACAGCAAGCATTAGTGTTGATCAAAAATCCTGGTCAATATCATTTACAAAGCTATTTGTATTGTATTATCAAAATAACATTTTGATACACAGAGTAACATCACATTGAGTACAATGTGTGCACCTTCACACTGTTCCTGATTTGCATGCATTCAGTTGGGTGTGTTCTTCAGTCTGTCACATATGGTTCCGCTTTAGCCCAGACTTGTTTTACTGCCTGGAGAGATTGTTTACTGAAAAAGGAATGTCAGTTCAACCTGATGGATTAAAGTATTGTTTTTGAACTGAATTGGAGAAATGTTTCTTAACTCTACTGCTACTGAACTTAAAAATACATATGCTACTACGGAATATTTCTGTAATGTAATACAGGTATTTCTCCTATAACGTGATAGTTGCATTCGTGTGTGACCTTGCACTACAGGAAAATCATGCAATGGAAAATCGCCATAGAAAATCGCATTTTGGGAAACCACTATAGAAAATCATTATACCAATACAGTAGAAAGTTCACATTATCCAAACAATGTCCACTATTCAACAATCACGTTACAGCCAATTCGCGTTAACATAACATCGTTATAGCAGTAATACCTGTAATGCGCTTTGCTAATATATTCGGTTATCTAGTGGATGAGAGAGTGGAATAATCTTCGGACTAATACACAGGCTGTGCTAAATTTGCTGATCTCACTTGAACGTTAGTGACAACTATCTAATTGACGCACCTTGACTAAGAAAGGCAGCTTTACTATTTATGATCAGTATTGAGTCAACTCTAATTGCTTGTTTGTGAATGCCAAGTAGGGTACAATAGGATTTGGCTGTCGTTACAACATAAATATGCCAATCCCCTACACACCAACCACTCTTCACACCCAACTCACATACGCCTCCATACTATCCACTGGAGTGGCTTGCTGCTGCTTACCAGCTAGGGTCTAGGCTCAGAGTTAGGATTGACCACAGATGAAATACCAGAAGGTTTCATGCATTGAAGAACATTTACCTCATTTCAAATCAGTGGACCTGATTTTGATCTGATTTTTGATTGTCGTGCAACATGACTTTCATCTGGGAACAGAGATAAGGGCCAAAGTTGCAACATACTACTTACCATCATCTTTCCACCTGAGCCCTGCCAGCTGCCTTTTTTGAGTAGGCATTGAGATAGGCAGTCAGCATTCCCCCACTGAAAACATACAAAAACCTCATTAGCCAGACAAATTGGCCATTTTTGACTGTAAATGCAATAGTGCTCCTCAGTGGGTGCTGGTTAGCTCAGTTGGCTGGATGACTGGTTTCTAATGCAGAGGGACACTAACAGTGTGGATTTAATTCCTGTATTGGGTGAGGTCACCATGAAGGTCCCTTTTCAACCTTGCCCCCTGCCTGAGGTATGGTGACTCACCAGTCATCTCTCTCTAACGAGAGAATAGCCCTCTGGGACAATGGCGGCTTACTCCTTAGTAGGGGATCTGCCCATTTCTCTCCAACTGAAATTGCTCACAGTATTCCCTTATGAAATTGTTGGAGACTGCATATTAAGACTTAGAAAAAGGGATTGGTGAAGATTTTCTAGTAACTGAATATGCATTATTGCTGTTCCTGAGACTAGGAAGTCTTCAATAAATCTGCTCTTCTTGCATTTTGCTGTTACCTTTTCTGTCTATCATCATCTTCGTTCCCTGCCTAAACACCCATCAGCTTTAGACTCCCCTCTAATTTATTTTTCTACCAACTTAGCTGTACCCTGAGCCACTTCATGTCCCACTCCCAAATTGGCAATCTGTGCATCAATACGTGGATTACAACTGTTACTTACCACTTCCACGGAATTTGAACCTGATCATCAAATTGGTTTGGGCCATCTTTTAGCTACATCAGGCATGCATCCTGATTGCTCCATTAAATATGTACATGTAGGAAATGTCCCCAGGAGAGAAAATTAAAGCAATAAATGGGAAATATTCACAACTACAAGCCTGCTCTACTCACAAGGTTATCTGTAGAAACCAAATGTCCTTTTAATTAGGTTTAGCCTATGGTATGACTAGAATCCTCCCACGGCCTTAAAAATATCATAAAAGCACAAATCACAACACAGACCTTCTAGCACACTCAAAGTGCAAACTTGGCAAACAAATAAATGTCAGATTGGGTTTTGCTGGCTGCATTTATATTTATCCCCTGAGATACATTTTAATTAGACTACTGTCTTATTTCTTTTTTTAAATGTCAAAGGCAAACATCAGAATTAATTCCAGTGAAAAAGATATTCAGGGTTGAGTCCCATTTTGGCTTGCTATTGAATGTGACTTCAGTTAGCCTATGTGGAGAATAAATGAAATAAGAGATGTGACCCAGGTGACTTTAACTTCATGACTAAAAGAAGGCAACATTTGATGGAAAACAGTGAAACACTATTGAATGGATAATTTAAATTAAATTGTCATCATCCTGTGTGCAACACAGAAGTTGAAATTTGTGATTAGAAGATGCATAGATTAGGGATGGGTGCGGTGACCACTTTTGTTTGTCATGTATATAAATGTTTTAGATGTGAAATAGAAGTCATGGATAGTAAGTTTATGGATGACTCCAAAATTGGTAGTATAGTGGACAGTGAAGAAGGTTATCTGAGATTACAAAGAGATTTTGATCAATTGGGTCAATGGGCTGAGGAGTGGTAGATGGAGTTTAATTTGGATAAGCGCAAGGTATTGCATTTTAGTAAAACAAACAAGGGCAGGACTTATACAATTAAAATTAGGACTTTGGGTAGTGTTATAGAACAAGAGAGACCTAGGAGTTCAGGTATAATTCTTTGAAGTTTGCGTCACATGTAGACAGGGTGGTTAAGAAGGTGTTTAGCACTCTTGCCTTCATTGCTCAGACCCTTGAGGAGGCTTGCTGTTACGTTAAGGTTGTACAGAACATTGGTGAGGTCTCTTCTGGAATACTGTGTGTAGTTCTGGTTGCCTGTGATGGGAAGGAAATTATTAAACTGGTAAGTGTTCACAGGAGATTTATCAGGATGTTGCTGGAAGTGGAGGGTTTGAATTATTAGGAGATGCTGAATAGACTGGGACCTTTTTCCCACTGGACCATAGGAGGTTGAGGGGTGGCCTTATAGAGGTTTATAAAATCATGAGGGCTATAGATAAGGTGAAAGGCAGGTGACCTGTCACTAGTGTGGGGGCTTTCAAGACTAGGGGGCATATTTTTAAGGTGAGAGGGGAAAGATTTTTAAAAAGTCATGAGGGCCAATTCCTTTACATGGAGAGTGGTTCGTGTGTGGAATGAATTGCCGGAGGAAGTGATGGATGCAGGTGAAGTTACAGTATTTAAAAGACACTTGGATAATTGCAATGAACAAGAAATATGTAGTGGGATATGGGCCAAGCGCAGGCAGGTAGGGCTAGTTCAGTTTGGGATTATGGTTGGCATGGACAGGTTGGACCGAAGGGTCTGTTTCTCTGTGCTGTACGACTCTGACTCTAGTGCAAAAACCATGGAGCTGCCCGTATTTTTCAAACTTATCGAACAGACCACCGACAGTTAAAATATTTCCAAATGAAATCCAGCAGCTTTTAACTAAACAATGAGTGAAGATACAGAGATTATTTTTTAATGTGCAACTACAGAGACAGACCAATACTGACTTCCACAAGTCCACATTGAAATGAGACTGGTCTGAGTTTATACCACAGAATTCCAGATGTCAATTTCTTGCATGACTAGTAATGAAAGTCAAAATGAGTTCCAGTACACAATAATATTTGCATAAGTGTTTTCAAAATACAGAGTTTGGTATCAAATAGGAATATAATACCATTCAAATTTAATCAAAGAACTGAGAATCAGCAACCACTGAGCAGTTCCCCACAGACAGCATTATTAATTGGCCTGATCTCATTATTATGGAATGACAGTAAAATATAGAGTTCTATGCAAATCAAATGCAAAATCTGTCAGACTTTGCAATTTAACTGTAATTGGCGATACATTATATTAATGCATAATGTTATTTAAATTACATTATGACATTGTAAAGAATAATTTCTTTTCCACTGAGATGAGCATCAGTACTAGTCCGTACATTATGTGGACATACTGGAATCATGTTCATGAACCTGACAGTGCCTCAATGTGCTCTGTGCTGATGAGTTAGTGCGTAAACCTGTTTATTCCACAATAATTGTTGAGAAAATAAAGATAGTATCCAAAATATTTTTGCGATGTTTACAGGACAAAATAGAGAAAAAATATTCAAAAGTGTTGCCTGTGACAAACAGATTTTAGTTTGTCTTTTGCTTTTTTTCTGGTCTGGATGTTATGTTTTTTTGTATATGAAACAATAACTTTGCACAGCACAGCCACAGTGTATGTTTACGCTGATCAGTACATACATTGCAAAATGTTTCACATTAATGTTTTATGTTAAGAAATTTAGTTCATCCAGAAATTTTGTGAATGAATGGGACTAATGTCAGTTGTCTAGTCATGCAGTTCATAGAGTAATGCTTTGGGGTGACTGGGTTCAAATCCAACAAGAGAGCTGGTGGAATTTATTCACTTAGTAACTTTGGAATATAGAGTTGGTCTCAATAATGGTGCCATAAAATGACTGTTGAACGTCCTTAAAATCCTATCTCATTCACAAATATTTTTTAAAGAAAGAAGGATGCCATCCTTAACTGGTCTCATGGCTTCAGATTAAACCTAGGGTTAGAAAACTTCCTGCTGATTACCACGTACTGTCCTCCTTTGGCTGATGAATCAGTACTCCTCCATGTTGAACAACACTTGGAGGAAACTTTGAGGGTGGCAAGGACACAAAATGTACGGTGGGTTGGGGATTTCAATGTCTTGAGGTTGAAGTTGGTTGGCTTGCCGAGCTGGTTTCTTGTTTCGCAGACGTTTTGTTGCCATGCTGGGTAACATCCTCAGTGCAGCCTCCGATGAAGCGTTGTGTGTTTTCCCGCCTGGTTTTTAAACTCTGGGGTCTATTGCGATGGATTGCCTCACTTCCAGTTTTCCTCCGTAGTGGAATGTATATGGGGTCGAGTTCAATGTATTTCTTAATAGCATGGTTTGTGGAGTGCCAGGCTTCTAGGAATTCTCATGCCTGTCTCTGCCTAGCCTGTCCCAGGATCTTGGTGTTGTCCCAGTCGAAGTGGTGGTTCTCCTTGTCCATGTGGATTGAGATGAGTGAGTATTGGTCGTTCCTTTTTGTAGCCAGTTGGTGTTCATGTACTCTTGTCGTTAGTTTCCTTCCTGTTTGTCTGATGCAGTGTTTCTCACAGGGGATCTTGTAGATGACATTGGTCCTGTCCATGGCGGGGAGTGGGTCCTTGGGTGAGCAGTTGTCATAGGGTTGACGTGGGCTTGTGTGCCACTCTGATGCCCAGCGGTCGTAGATGTCTTGTGGTGAGTTCCGACGTGTTCCTGATGTAGGGTAGTGTGATGAGTGTGTCGGGTCATGAAGTCTCTTTCTGATGCTGTTCGTGTAGGCATTTTCTGACCCAGTTTTTTGGATATCCATTATCCTTGAAAACCTGGAAGAGGTATTCTTCTTCTTCTTCGTGTAGTTCCGTGTTGCCGCAGTGTGTTGTTTTAAATAGTGTTCACACGCAGCTTCATTTGTGTGTGTGGGGATGTTTACTGGTTAGTGCAGTACCTGGTCTGTGTGTGGGGTTTTTCGGTGTACTTTGTTTGCAGTTCCCCATTTGTCTTGCGCTCTTCCATGATATCCAGGAATGGGAGCTATTTGTTCTTCACCTCCTCTGTGGTGAATTTTTTTTCGGTGAGGGCGTTGTTTATAAGTTTGTGTGTCTCCTCTCATTTGGTCTGTTTAATGATGACAAAGGTGTCGTCTATGTAGCGTATCCACAGTTCAGGTTGGATTTGCGGAAGGGCAGCCCATTCTAGTCTTTGCATCACCGCTTCTGCTATGAGTCCGGAGATAGGTGATCCCATGGGTGTCCCATTGATTTGCTCGTATGCTTGGCCACTGAAAGTGAAGTGTGTGGTGAGGCAGAGGTCCAATAGTTTGAGCATGTTGTCTTTGGAGATGGTTTCACTGGGGTCGTGCTCTTGTTCAAGTAGTATTGTCATTGTTTCCCTTGCTAGTGGTTTGTCTATTGATGTGGATAGGGCAATAGAATACAACAGAAAATGGGAAAACTATGATTTCAATGTCTACAAACAAGAGTGGCTCAGCAGCAGCACTACTGAGTCGGCTGGGGGGTCCTAAAGGACTTAGTTGCTAGATTGAGTGTGATGCAGTGGTGAGAGAATAACATACTTGACCTCATCCTCACCATACTGCCAGCTGCAGATGCAACTGTCCATGACAGTATTGGTAACAGTGACTACGAACTGTCCTTGGGGACCTAAATCTTGCCTTCACGCTGACCCTCCATCATATTGTATGGCACTGTGCTATATGGAACAGACTTTGAATAGATCTTGTAACTCAAGGCTGGGCATCCATGAGACTCAGTGGGCCATCGAAAGCGGCAGAATTGTACTCCAGCACAATCTGTAAGCTCATGGCCCAGCATATCCTCTACTCAACCATTACCATCAAGCCAGGGGATCAACCCTGGTTCAATGGAGAGTGTAGTAGGGCATGCCAGGAGCAGCACCTGGCATACCTGAAGATAAAGTGTCAACCTGGTGAAGTCACTAAACAGGACTAGTTGAACGCCAAAAAGCATAAGCAGCATGTGATAGACAGAGATAGGTGATCCCACGACTAAAGGATCAGATCTGCAGTCCTGCCATGTCCAGCTGTGAATGGTGATGGACAATTAATCAACTCATTGGAGGAGGACACTCCACAAATATTCCCATCCTCAACGATGGAAGAGCCCAGCACAGCAGTGCAAAAGATAAATCGGAAGCTTTCGCAGCGATCTTCAGCCAGAAGTGCTGAGTGGCTGATCCATCTCCGCCTCCTCCAGTGATCCCCAGAATCATTGATACCACTCTTCAAGCAATTCAATTCCATGTGTTGTCAAGAAACAACTGGAGACATTGGATAGTGCTAAGTCTATGGACCCTGACAACATTTTTGCAATGGTACTGAAGACTTGTGCTCCAGAACTTGCAGCAACCCCTAGCCAAGCTCTTCTAGTACCATTACAACACTGGTATCTACCTGACAATGTGGAAAATTGTCCAGGTATCTCTTCTACACAAAAAGCAGGACAAATCCAACCCAGCCACCCTTCCCTGTTGTAAAGCAGCATCGGTGGAGATGTGGAAACAAGTCACCCGCCCCTTGTCAGGAGCAGGGTTATGTATTACTTAGAACAAAATGAAATGAATTTTTTTCAAACAATCTCTGCTGGTATTGTAAACAAAATGGGTAGTTTCAGAACAAATGCTTGAATATAAAATAAAAATTGATAATAGTCAGAAAAATGTGGAAGCTGAAATCACATGCAGCTTGCTTCAGGCTCATGTGACTGTGAGAATCTCTGCCTATCCAGGTGGCTGGGCTGGTTAGTGGCATCATCAAAAGAGTAAACCTTCCTGCCGACTGCACATTCCCCGCTTGGTGCCATCTGTTAATCCATTCCTCACTACTGCTTTGAAATAGATCAGATTCAATGGAAACATCAGCTGCAATATTGTATTATCTGTGAATGAGTTGCAGTGAAATGAGAACATTTGGTGTTACACACATAACCTCTCCCCAAACAAGATATATTAAACTTTGTCAACGATGCATTCATCATTGATCTATAGAAAAGTTACACAGGAACCAACCATTCCAATCCCCTCTCCAGCCCCTTGTCTGTAGCTTTGCAGGTTACAGCAATTCTGGTGCGGATCCAGATTCCTTTTAAATGACTTGAGGTTATCTGCCTCCACCACCAAACCTAGTAGTGAATTCTAGGCACCCATAGCCCTCTAGATAAAAAATGTTTTTTTTCATGACCTCTCTAATTCTTGTACCTTTTGCCTTAAATCTGTGCCCCCTGGAATTGACCGTTCTGCTAAGAGAAACAAGTGCTCCTTGTCCATTGTATCGATGCTCATCATGTACACTTCAACTAAACAGCCCTTCAGTCTCCTCTGTTCAAAGGAAAACAGCCCTAGCTTATCCAATCTTTCCTTATACCTACAAGTCCTGGCAACATTCTTGTAAATCTCTTCTGTATTCTCTCTACAGTAATTATTTCCTTTGTTTCTTTCCCTTCCCAAATGCATAACCTTGCATTTCTCCAAACCGAATTCCCTTTGCCATTTTTCCATTCAAGAAAACCATTGATAGCATCCTGCAGCTGGCAGCCATCATCTTCACGAGCAACTACTTTTGTGTTGATGACAAATTATTTGCTTCAAACCTTTACAACATAATTCACAGAAATCTGAAGAGACACAACGATCATACAGTGTTTAAAAGCAAAAAGGATGGTTAGGATCGTAGTACATGTGTTGTACACATACCAAGAAATCCTACACATCCATTTGCAGGAGTTTAATTATTACTTGTGCCATTTCACGCAAAGCTTGATTGTCAGTAACACAATGAAGATAAATCAATGTATAATATGCGCGCAAGAAACTTAGGAATGAATAAACAAAGAAGCATTGGATAAGTGAAGCTGATGAAGAATTTTTTTTAAATAGAGTCATGGAATCATAGAGACGTACAGCACAGAAATAGACCCTTCAGTCCAACTCATCCATGCTGACCAGATATCTTAAATTAATCTAGTCCCATTTGCCAGCATTTGGCCCATACCTTTCTATCACTTCCTTTCCATGTATCCATCCAGATGCCTTTTAAATTATGTAATTGTACCAGCCTTCACCACCTCCTCTTGCAGCTCATTCCACACATGCACTACCTTCAGTGTGAAAAAAATTGCCCCTTAGGTCCGTTTTAAATCTTTCCCCTCTCACCTTAAATCTATGCCCTGTTGCTTTGGACACCCTTACCCCAGGAAAAGACCTTGGCTACTTACCCTCTTGAAGCCCCTCATTCCATACACCTCCATAAGGTCACCCTTCAGCCTCCAATGCTCCAGAGAAAATAGCCCTACTAATTTAAACTTTGTTTTTACAGTAAACAGGATCTGAATGGATGTCATTAATTATTTTTTATCTTAGTGCATACAAATACAGGATTAAGATGTTAAATATACTTTTCAAATAAAGTCTAAAAAACAGAAGCCCAAATCTTACCTGAAAGACAATATTGGACAGGATAGAAACTGGCAAACTGTCCTTACATTGCCAGCAGAAGGCCTAAGTGATTTTTGAAAATATTCCTCATTTGTACAAGATTGACGGCTCTTTTGATCGGACCAGATGATGCCACTCTATGAGTTTTGTGCTTGAGACAGACCGGTCAAGGAGTATCATCAGGCATAGACTCAGGCAACCTCCTGCAATGCCACAGTGATGCCACCCGAAGGCTGCAGGAACAGCAAATCATATTCAGCCTGGGAACCCTGCAGCCCAATGGCATCAATGTGGATTTCACAAGCTTCAAAATCTCCCCTCCCCCAACCGCATCCCAAAACCAGCCCAGCTCATCTCCACCTCCCTAACCTGTTTTTCCTCTCACCCCAAGCCACACCCCCATCTCCTATCTACCAACATCATCCCGCCCCCTTGACCTGTCCGTCCTCCCTGGACTGACCTATCTCCTCCCTACCCCCCTACCTACACTCACCTTTACTGGCTCCATCCCCGTCTCTTCGACTTGTCTGCCTCCTCTCCACCTATCCTCTCCTCTATCCATCCTCTATCCGCCTCCCCCTCTCTCCCTATTTATTTCAGAACCCTCTCCCCCTCCCCCATTTCTGATGAAGGGTTTAGGCCCGAAACGTCAAGTTTTCCTGCAGCATCCTATGATGCTGCTTGACCTGCTGTGTTCATCCAGCCCCATGCTTGTTATACTGGAAGCTGGCTGGTTTGCAATGCAGAGAGATGCCAACAGTGTGGGAGCAATTCCTGCACCAGTTAAAGTTATCATTGAAGGACTCTCCTTCTCAATGTTGCCCTTTGCCTGAAGCGTGGTGACCCTCAGGTTAAACCACCATTAATCATCTCTTCCTAATGAGAGCGGCCTGTGATAGGACAATGGCAACTGTAGTGATTGGAATGAGGTTAGTCAGGTAGATCTTGTTGAGCATGTGATGCCTGATTGGGGTTGTAAACCTACACCAATCAGGGAGTGCTGGCTGACAGATATAAACAGGAGTCTCTGCCAGTCTCCTCATTCTAGGGACTGGCTTTGAGATAGCTGGTCAGAGTTTATGTACTATCCTTGTGTAAATAAAGGATGAGTGGGTAATGGGGTACTGGCCTCTGTGCATTTATTTCAGCATATTTAAATACACTAGGTTCTGATTTATGTTTACTTCAGGTAACAACTAATCTATCTTCTTCACATGTTCAATTGCATAAGTTCATAGGATCCCTACAGCATAGAAGCAGCCCATCAAGCCCACACTGACCCTACAAAAAGCATCCCACTGACTTACACGATCCCTGTAATTCTGCGTTTTGCCTACCCTACACATTCCTGGACACTATGGGAAATTTAGTATGGCCAGTCCACATAACCTGCACAGCTTTAGACTGTAGGAGGAAACTGCAGCACCCGGAGGAAACCTGCACAGAAACAGGGAGAATGTACAAGCTGCATACAGACTGCCCCAGGGTGGAATTGAACCTGGATCCCTGGTACTGTGATGCTGCAATGCTAGCCACTGTGTTGGCCATGTTCTCAAGATTCTTTCATTCTAGAATGTTCTAACTCTGCCCACACTGTGCTGTTTATGTTCAGTGATGCGGCTCTGTGGTATAATTTCAAATTGGGAAATGCTGAGCCATCACTTCTTCTTTGTGCAAATTTTAGCAATGGCCTGAGGCCTATTTCGAGCAGAAATTAACCTCTTTTGGCAACATTATATTCTCTATTTTCCTATGCTGTTGTCATACAACAACAAGTAAGAGGATCTGAAGAATGATCAGAGAGCTAGCTTGCAGATGATTCCTGGAGAGGAAGACAGAGATAGGAGGAAAGGCGTCCTATTCTTTAGAAGACCCGGTGTGACGATGCAGGAGATCCTGGCAGAGATGTGTGGTTCGTAACCTCCTGTATGCATCAGAAATATGCACCAAGTACAGCAGACTTCCTGGAGAATTATCAGAGAATTTATCCTGGAGAAGGCAGTATTGCCTTCACAAAATCCTGCAAATCCACTGGAAGGGTAGGCATATTAATGTGAGCATCCTCTCTTGAGTTAGTACGTAACTAGTAGAGTTGATCAGGAGGGGCAATGGATATGGTTTGTTTGGAATCTCAGAAGACTTTTGACAAAGTCCCACACAAGAGACTGATATGTAAAATTAAAGTAGAGTATTGAGATGGATAGAAAATTGATTAGCTGGTGGGAAACAAGAATAGAATGAATGGGTCTTTTTCTGAAGGGCAGGGAGTAACAAGTGCGGTAACACAGGTATTGGTACTCGGACTGCAGCTATTCACAATATATGGCAATGATTTAGATGAGGGAACTAAATGTAAAATCTCCATGTTTGCAGATGACAAAAAGCTGGGTGGAAGGCTGAGTTGTGAGACACGCAGGTTTGATGGAAGTTGTGAAAAATTGCCAGTCAAGGAAGAATAGTGCTGCTGATGAAAGAAGGGAGAAGTGAAAAGGGAGGGGTAATAATAAGAATGGGATTTGTGTAGCAACATTGGAAGATTGAATAGAGTGTTACTATAATTCCAGGAGAGTAATGGAAAGTTGAAGGGGGTAGTTTTGTATTTAGGAGAAACAGGTGATGAATATTGTCATTAAAAAAAACAAAACAGTGCATTAGGGGTCTTGTGGCACAGTGGTACAGTCTCTACCCCTGAGTCAGGATATCTGGGTTCAAATCTCATCTGCTTCAGATGTATGTAATAACATTGCTGAAGGGGTTGATTAGGAAAACACCCAAAGGGTTGTAAAATGTACTGTTGCAACCAGGATTTTGTTTCAGTTTTTCTGGTTCACTCCACTGAATTTACAAATCACATTTAATGGAGTCATCAATGTGTTTCAAAGCTATTGTACCTAAAGAGCTTGTTGACAATGTTGTTTGGGTTGAGAATGGAGCAGTTAACTGTATCACATTATATTACACTGAAGAAATCCTTTTGGAAAGTCAGTGTGATTTCCGACCAAACTCTGGAGCTATAAGCTTGATTTTCACTATTTGATAACTCCAAGAGAAATGCCAAGACCTACATAACATTCTATGTGACTTTTCTTGATTTGACCAAGGCTTTTGACTCCATTGGAAGAGTTATAGAAGACACTGTCAGAGGCCAGCTGTCCAGAGAAATTCATTACTATCCTCCATTTCCCTCACAACAAGACGTCAGTGATTGTGCACAGTGACAATAGCAAGACAGAATCCTTGAGGTCAAGACAGTGATCAGGCAAAGGTATGTCATTGTCCCCACCATTTCTCTATCTTCAACCCCACCCTTTTTTATCTGATCAAGAGCAAACTTCCCTGTGGTGCAGACATTGTCTACAGGATGGAATGAAAACTTTTCAACCTCAACCGATTGAAATCCAAGAAAAAAATCATTAGCATTGCTCATGGAACTTCACACAAATGTTCATGATGATCATGTCAGTTCTTGGAAGAGATTCTTCAAGTCTGGTCTCATGCCTTTGCATTAGAGAATTGGTCTCAGTCTCAACCTCAAGAAGACTCAAGTCCTTTACCAACCCATCTCATGGCAAGTTCGCATCTATCCTTCTGATAAGATCAACAGAGAAATCTCCAAAATGCGGAACATTTCTCCCACCTAGGGAGCTGGCTCTCATCTAAGGCTAACATCGATGCAGAAATCCAACACCCCATTCAATCAACAAGTCCTGCCATCAGATGCCTAAGGATGAAAGTCTTCAACAACTGTGACATGCTTACTGATAAGATTCTTGTGCATAGGGTCGTCAGCCTTCTGACTCTTCTAAATAGTTTCTAAATTTGGGCTATGATGCCTCAAGGCCCTGAAGAAGTATCATTAACACTGTCTGAGATGGATTCTCTGCAAAATCTGTGAGGAGAGATGTATTAGCATCTGCATCCTTGAAGCATCTAATAGCACCAACAGCAAGGTCATGATTATTTGAAATGACTGGGCTTCAACTCTGTTGGGGCTGGTCATGTGCTTAGGATGCCTGGGTTCCAACTACCAAAGCAAATCATCTTTGCTCAGCTCATGGAAGGCACTCAACTGAGAGGAGGACAAAGGAAGCATTTCAAAAACTCCCTGAAGGCTTATCTCAAGAAATGCAACATAGATGTCAATGCCTGAGAGATCTTCATTGAGAAGAAACCAACTTGGAGGAATATCCAGAATGAAGGGACACAATTCTTCAAGAACACACTTTAGTAAGATGAAGTATAGAAAAGGAACCAGAGAAAGAAATGCTATTGATCTTGAAGTAAAGGACTGATTCCACCTCCTGGAAACACCTGTCAAATGTGTGGTTGGAGGGCTGGCTCTGGGATTGGGCTCACCAGCCATGCCAGGACCCACAGAACGTAAGACCAGTCACACAGAATCTTCTAAGTGAATAATCGTACTCATTAGCGTGCAACTGCCAACAATGATTATATTTAATTGCATTTAGATTTTAAATTGTGTAATTATTGTTTGTGGCTCATATTGGCAGCAATAGCTTAGGACAGATATAACCCTTGCCTTGTATTTACAAAATGCGCAGTTAAGTTTTTTTTAATTGATTGTTTTTAGTCAAAATTAAGTAGCTTATCTTTAATAATGTATTGACAATACCACAGGGTGAAAGATCTTACGGACCTCAAATTCCTGAGGTCTATTGATTAAATGGCTATTTCCCTTATTAGGGGCATTCCCAGAGTAATTATACTCAGAAGAATTGTTGATTGAGAAATCACAGATCCGACAACCTTTAGGTTCCTACTTATTTAAATTGACCAAAAATTATTTTGTCTTCTCTCTTCCTTTCTTCTTAACATGAAAAAGGTACAAATACAATTGCTTGATAAAGCCTATTCAATAAATATCAACTTGAAACAGAGTTTAGCGATTCGTTCAGCTAGTTCAGCTAGTTTAATGTGGTGTAGGGACGTTATTAGAGAAAGATGGGCTTCAAATGGGGTAGAGTGTCTTCTTTCAACTCTGTTTTGATTTATCCCTCTCCCTGTCTCCATACTTCTCATGTTATTGCAATGCCCTTAATGGGCTCTGCATGTAAATTGAACAACTGGAAACATGGATAATTTGACGGTGGTGGTTAATAGATGAAAATTGCCATAGGTAATGTGGTGGTGGCAAATGTCATTCAGTTGTGTATGGTAGAACTTCTGGATATAATAAAATCTAAATCAATGCAGGAGGCATCTTTTGGTGCAGTGGGAGGGCTCCTACCTTTAAGGCAGGCAATCTGGTTTTAAGCCCCAAATGTGCCAGAAGTGTGTAATAGCATTTCTGACCAGGTCGATTAGGAAAATATCTGAAGTTGTGCTGGCTAACTATTCACCAGTAGTACTATAATTCAAACTCAAGTCCTTCCTGTAGCCACAAGCCATGGAAATAAATATCCAAAACAAATGAATTTGGAACACCAGCATAAAGTTTTATAACTATTAGATGATTAGTTTGCAAATGCCTGTAGCACAATGCCTTGGCATTCCAACATACTGGGCCATGGACTGATAGGGAATGGTTCTGTGATCATGTCTTTCTAACTTCTAAGGTCTACCCTTAGGGTATTAGCTGTAAACAGGGAAACATGGTGGATGAACCATTTAAGGCAACCGTTACTCATCTTCCTGTGGACAGCACATAACAGTAACATTGTGACCTGGCAAAAAAATGACTTGTATGCCTTGACATTGGGAACGATACGTTACTCTGGGAGTTGGGAAATAAGAAAAGTAAGTATGCAACATTTAAAAGGAATAGTAGAACATCTCAAACTTTGTAATTGCCCTTTGAGTCTCTGACCTTTGGCAGTGAACAATTAAAAACATCTGACAGGATAATCCAAGCAACAAGCTTCTGTTCGAACTCTCAGTGGGATGTAGAATTCTGGATGACTGCATTTTTTATTGATGTGGCTTTGACAGCATTAGCCTTGGTCAGATCTTTTCCTAAGTATTCTTTATTGATAAAACCTGTAAGCATAAGTTAAATGACCATCCAAATTTTATGTTACATTACAATTAATGTCCAAATCAAATCAGTTTCTTCCAAAACTGCATTTTACACACTATGCTTACAATTACAGTTAACATTTAGAGCATTCATTAGCTGACAAATATACAGCCCCAGGGTTTTATTAATTTTTAACTTCGTACAGCTGAAGAACCTGAAGCAGCTGTCCTAAGTTTTAGTATGCTTTGTGTAATTCTGAACTTTGGAATGTGCAAATCTGCAACACTTGGCCATTGACAAATCTTTGCACTGGAAGCCAAGCATGTTTTTGGCAGACTGAAGAGCGTTTTTCACTGAGTTGATGGTCCTTCAGCCAGAGTTGATGGTTATCTTGGTGTGCATTCCTGAGATTAGCCCACAGAGCACAAAGTCCTGCATCACGGAGCTGTCCAGGCAATAGCCTTAGTCAGAGAAAATCCATGCTTTATATTTCAAAAGTGTGCAATGATATATTAGATAAAAGCCATCAGTGAAAAGTATCTCACGTTGACATATGTGCTGACAATGCCATAGGATGAAAGACCTTAAGGAGCATGGATTCCTAATGAAAGACTTTCATCTAAATGGTTAATTCCTTGATCAGGCTCTGAGTAATTGTACTCACTGGAACTGCTGGTTAAGAAATCACAGACTGACAGGCACTGATGGACCAAAAATTAAGGCTTTTGGCCAATTATTTCTCAATCAATATTCTTTAGAAATATTTCTTGCCAGGAATAACTGATTAAAAAATATGTTCATAACTGCGGGAGGAATGATCAGTGCTCAGATCAACAAGAAGAATTTTGATTTAGTCTGTGTTTTACTGGGCAGATTCTATCCATATTTTCTTGGGTTTTCTTAAACAGTCTTCTGTTTCAAGCAGTGATATTGCCTTGACTGATTCCTGCTCTATTATGTATGCAGAATTGCTGCTGTCCTGAAATTAAGGAAAATGGGTCCAGTTTCATCTCTTCCTCATCTTAGCCTCTCCTCATGCCCCTTTTTGTCATTTCCTTTAGTCCCTTAGTTCTCCTAATTTTCTGCAGGATGGGAAGAGGCAGAAAAGATGGATGATGAAGAAATACTCCTTCCCACTTTCACTTTCACTAATTCAGATAATGATACTGTGCATACTTTACAGGACTGAGTAGAAGCAGGATCTGCAGTAGTGAGCTAAAATGACCTCCACTCAAGGCAGGGAGAAAGGGCCCCATATCTCGGGAAGGATGTACTGGCACTGGAGCAGGTTCAGAGGAGGTTCACAAGAATGGTCCCAGGAATGGAAAGCTTAACATATGAGGAATGTTTGAGGACTCTAGGACTATACTCATTGGAGTTTAGACGGATGAGGGGGGATCTAATTGAAACTTTCAGAATGCTGAACGGCCTGGACAAAGTAGATGTTGGGAAAATGCTTCCATTAGTAGGAGAGTCTAGGACCCAAGGGCACATCATTAGAGTAAAGGGAAGACCTTTTAGAACGGAGATAAGGAGAAACTGCTTCAGCCAGAGAGTGGTGAATCTATGGAATTCATTGCCACAGAAGGCTGTGGAAGCCAGGTCATTGAGTATATTTAAGACTGAGATAGGTAGGTTCTTGATTATCAAGGGGATCAAGGGTTACGGGGAGAAAGCAGGAGAATGGGGTTGAGGAACTTATCAGCCATGATTGAATGGCGGAGCAGACTCGGTGGGCCGAATGGCCTAATTTCTGCTCCTATGTCCTCTGGTCTTATGGTCTTAAAGGGTACCCTGGGTCATGTATCAGTGACGTTGCATGCTGATTCTATTACAGAGGATTTAGTTGAACAATTTCATGAGAATTGCACAGAAAAAGACTGACAGTTATGCTCAAAGAAATGTTTGGTGCATTGATAGGCTTGTCAGCTGTGATTTCAAAGAGCATGGTATGATTGTTACCACTTGACAGAAAGGTTTTAGCTGAGTCACCAATGTCTGAAAAATGTAGTGGAAGTACAGATGAGACACAAAGTCCCAGACTGTTGCATTGCAGCTTCAGACTGCTGCAAATATGTGGAGGTCACTAACATTCAAAAGGGTCTCACAGCAGTCCAGCAATTGTTCTTCAACAGATTACGAGGATTGCTAGATGCCAGTGCTCCATGGATCACAAACCCGCTGTCCTCTCATCAGTTGCACTTTGACAGTGTGAGTACCTTTGCCTATCTGCCAGGCTCAGCAAACTGCTGCCACTCACGTTGAGTTGTTTCTGTCTGAAACTATAATTTTCACGGCTAGAGCTCTTCAAGGGCATCTGCAAGACCATCTGCAGCCCAAACCCACTAAAAGTCAGTAGCCTTCCATCTGTCACAAAGGTAAAGTTACACAGATGACAGATGTTACAGAGTTATGTGTTTTGTCACCTTACATGTGGAATATTAGACGGTTTGTTTGATAAAGTTGCTTTGGAGTTATTGCTTTGTGGAAACCTTTACTTCAGCAAATGTGGCAAGAGCATGATGGTCAATGATTGTGACAATGGGAAGATAAGGTGTGGGACTTTTGACAATGGGATATATAGTTCATGTTCACTGGCATCACAGACAGATGAATTGATCACAGACAGTCCAGCTGGAAAGTGGATGTCTTGGTTAATTCCTTTCCCTCAACTTATCCCCGTATACCTGGTAGCAGCTGGTATATTGTTATGAAGGTGAGATTCGAGCAGCAGACCACAATGAATTGTGATATGTGCTCTGAATACTACTGCAGACTCTTCCAAAATGGTCAGGGAAGTGAAAGCATTGATTAAGCATGTCAATGGTCTGGCTCAGTGGTGTTTGATGTTGCAGCATCACTGTCATTAAAAGTGTACTGCCCACATGTTTGGGTTGTGCCTCAGAGTTATCGATCAGACGTCAGTAGATTGTCCTTGTAGCCCTGCCATGGTTTGATGTAATGTCCCAAATACTGACGGTGCAGCAAACTGGTGCTCAATAATAGCATCATCACAGTTGTTAGGATACCAGACAATTATGGAATGCAAGCCTTTCTGGTCTGTATTTTTTCTGAATTTTGCTCTAATATTTGCGAGGCCACGTGAATGTAGGTGATGGCACCCACTTCAACAAGGAGTCCCGCTATCTTGGCAAAGCCATATGCACACTCCACCTGCTTCTGTGTGGCCTGAGAGAATGAAATGTACACCCCTTCACTGGCATAAAAGGGTCAATTTGGAACAAACTGAGAGCTATTAGTGACGTTTCCTGCTCCAGCATATTTAGCCAGTCATGTGAGACAATGAGATCATGGATGATCTGATAATCCTCAAGTCCATTTTCCCACCTTTTCCCATACCCCTTGATTCTCTGATTGATAGAAAATCTGTCTATTTTGGCCTTGAATATACTTAACGAATGCATTCTTATTCCACTACTGCCTCAAGGTCAATTTCATCCCTGTTTTTGGTTAAAAAAAATAGCTGGGCACTGAGTATTTAATGAAATGCATATTTTCCTCTCATTCTAAAACTGTTGATATTTCCATTGACATACCTGAAAGTAATTTTCATGATGCCTGCCTGTTATATGCCTGGGAAAAAGCAATAACTCCTGATTTAAATTGCAGACAGAAAGAGCAAACTGCCACCTGGTGAAATATTGAAGTGGTTCTCCGGTTGCAGCTGAACTGGAGTTACTGATCAATCTAAATTATAGTTTACAGTAAGCAGTATTAGGATAGCTATTACACAGACACGCATGTGTATAACTAACATATAAATACTCCTAATTGAAAACTCTCAACCATATATTGTTATGAACAAACAGAAGTTGCTGGAAAAGCTCAGCAGGCCTGGCAACATCTTTGAAGAAAAATCAGAGTTAATACATCGGGTCTGGTGACCCTTCGTCATGTATTGTCATGATCTCCTTTGTGATAAGTATTTAAACAGAAATTTGAAATCCCAGTTATCTATTGAAAGAATGAAGCCATAAGATTCCATGGTTTAAAACAAATGAATTCTGCTGTACAAAAATTAGGTAAAGCACTGTTGGGTACTTATTTGTAACATTAGAAAGTACAGCATAACACAACCATATGTACTTTAGACTAAATCACCAACTGAAGAGCCCCATTTCCATTATGACACTCAATTAAAGTCTTTGGTTACTTAACAAGTTCATGAATTATCCACTTTCTTAGGACCAACTTCAAACTTTTTCATCTAAGGTCTTAGATTTCTCATCTCCACCATAACTTCAATCATAATTCCTGTGCAGTGACTTGAACAGAAAATTAGAAGCACCCTTGGTTTCTAATAAATCAATTTTCCTGGTCTATAGCGCTTGTGAATATTTTCCTTTGTCTTCTGAACTTGGGGTTTTAAACACCAACATAGTGCTTCCAGCTTCAAGCCCAAAAAGTTTCCAGATTTCCCAAGCTAAATGCCTGTTTCTGTGAAAAAAACACACGAGTAAATCCTACACCAAAATGGCAGTTTGCTACCACAAACGTCCGTGGCAACATGATACCAGGGATGTTACAAACAAAAATTTAAACTTAATTCCCAAAAAATACTACTTTGAGTCCATGACCTTTATGAACAATTTAAAGGCAAATGGAGTTAGCAGTCCTTTTTCTAGACATGCTAGTTACATGAAGAAATTCTGATGTAAAGGTGCTTTTAGATTCTTTGATTTGGGAACTACACAAATAATCTACATTCCTTCTTGAAACAATGGTAGACTTCCTGTCCCTATCAAACACTTAGAGGTAGGTCATCCATGGCTCTATGTTTTCTCATGTCCAACACTGATCTATGAACTAAACAAGTGATTACCAAAGATAGTAGGAACTGCAGATGCTGGAGAATCTGAGATAACAAGGTGTAGAGCTGGATGAAAACAGCAGGCCAAGCAGCATCAGAGGAGCAGGAAACCTGACGTTTCGGGCCTAGACCCTTCTTCAGATTACCAAAGGTCCCTTTACACTTTCTAAACGAGAATTTCAATTTAACTTATTTTCAAATTCAATTTCAAAATGAAAATTTATTTTCTGCAAGACAAGAACTATGAGATCAGATATTTGCAATGAAATGCAAAGTTATGCTTGCTTTCACCTAACATGATAGACTTTTACGGTTGATGAGACATCAGCAGTTTCAGATTTCATAAAGGACAAGATAACTATATGAAATAGTTACAATACAGTTATGGTTAAGGGAGGCTATTTTGGCCATCTTGACACATCCATCTAAAACAATCCAGTCCAAAACTGTAGCATTCAATTGTTTTGATGATTCTGGAAACATAACTTGCTTTTTTTGAATCCTGCATTATTCTAAGTGATCACCATTTCTGTAAAATATTTCCAGATATTTTACCAGTCCTAAATTTACCTTTAACGTGTTTGAACCCATGTTCCAATTTCTGACTTTGACAGGAAAATATTCCAAATTTATTTTTCCATTCCCCTATCATGTATATCTTAATAAAGCAATCTCCCAGATGTCTCCTTTGAGATGTAGAAGTCCACTTTCCTCCTTATATTCTAAGTACGTGAGGACAAACCACATGGCTTTTCTCTGGAATGCCTCCACTAGCTGAACCTCTCCCCTGTTCAGAATTATTGATATGAATTGGTGAGACATGTTCAGCATGAAGTCTCAGACTCCTTGATGTTCCCCAACAATTCCAACACTGTTCAACATGGAGTAGGTATGTTTCTCTTCCTATATATACACCTACATACACTGAACAATATTTTAAATTTACCTGCACCAGCCCTGTTGTATACATATATTGTCTAATTTCTGGTTTATCTTGAAATGCATCTTCCAAAATATTTCCAATTCAACACCTCTCAGGATCCAATGTTTCCTCAAATTTTGATTACTGAAAGACTTACGGATATAATTCGCTGCTGCAGCTGTGCTTTTCCAGGTCTCTATGTCAGTATTACAACAGAGACTCAGGGGTGGAGATGCTTCAGTGGTATTATCACTTGATCATTAATCCAGAGACCTAAGTGATGCTCTGGTCACCCAAGTTTGAATTCTGCCATGGCAGATGTTGGAAGTTGAATTTTATACACATCTGGAAGTCTAACAATTACCAGGGAACTGCTCTAAACAAAACCCCATCACTTTCATGTCTGCTGTCTTTGGCCTACATGTTGACTCCAGACCCACAGCAATGGGGTTGACGCTTAACCCCAGCCCCCCATCCCAGGCAATTAGGAAAGTGTAATAAATGCTGGCCCAACGAGCAGCACCCACATCTTGTGAATGAATTTTAAAATTTACTATATTGATTCTAGTGATTTTTTTTCTTGATGCAGCATTTTTTTCTCAACCACACAGCCACTTATAGCACTAAACGTGGAAAATTGCCTGTGCTTGAGATACAATCAAGCCAAGCAAACATAGAAAATATACACAAGTGGGAAGTATCAGGTGAGCGAGGGTTCTGATAGATTTTAGAATTTTAAAAGGTGAAGTCAGAACACTTTAGGAAAGGAATATCAGAGCTTCAGTAATAAAGGACAGAACTGGTGGTATAGAGTCATAGAGATATACAACATGGAAACAGAACCTTCAGTCCAACTCATCCATGCTGACCAGATATCCTAAATAAACCTAGTCCCACTTGCCAGCATTTGGCCCATATCCCTCTAAACCCTTCCTATTCATATACCCATCCAGACACCTTTAAATGTGGTCATTGTACCACTTCCTCTGGCAGTTCATTCCACACACACACCACCCTCT
Source organism: Ginglymostoma cirratum (assembly GCA_024137785.1). Taxonomy (NCBI): domain Eukaryota; kingdom Metazoa; phylum Chordata; class Chondrichthyes; order Orectolobiformes; family Ginglymostomatidae; genus Ginglymostoma; species Ginglymostoma cirratum. Next base: position 10,756,846 of record JAHRHZ010000017.1, on the reverse strand, counting down.
GCATGAAAATGGTTTCCCTTAGGGTTTTTATAAATCTTTTCTCTCTCACCTTAAACCTATGCCCTCTAGTTTTGGACTCCCACACCCAGGGAAAAGACCTAGTCAATTCAACCTATCCATGCCCCTCGTGATTTTATTAACCTCTATAATGTCACCCATCAGCCTCCCATGCTCTAAGGAAAATAGCCCCAGTCTATCCAGCCTCTCCTTATAGCTCAAACACTCCAACCCGGGCAACATCCTTGTAAATCTTTTCTGAACCCTTTCAAGTTTCACAACATCCTTCCTATAGAAGGGAGGCCAGAATTGCAGTATTCTGACAATGGCCTAACCAAGGTCTTGTACAACTGCAACATGACCTCCCAACCCTTACACAAAATGCACTGACCAATAAAGGAAAGCATACCAAATGCCTTCTTCACTAACTTATTTACCTGCGACTCCACTTTCAAGGAACTCTGAACCTGCACTCCAAGGTCCCTTTGTTCAGCAACACTCCCCAGGACCACACCATCGCATGTATAAGTTCTGCCTTGATTTGTCTTACCAAAATGCAGCACCTCACATTTATCTAAATTAAACTCCATCTGCCACTCCCTGACCCATCTGATCAAGAACCCATTGTACTCTGAGGTAAACTTTTTCACTGCTCACTATACCTCCAATTTTGATGTCATCTGCAAACTTACTAACTATACCTCCTACATTCACATCCAAATCATTTATATAAATGACCTTGTGGCACACTGTTGGTCACAGTCCTCCAGTCTGAAAAGCAACTCTCCACCACCACCCCCTGTCTTCTACCTTTGAGCCAGTTCTGTATCCAAATAGCTTGTTCTCCCTCTATTCCATGTGATCTAACCTTGCTAACCAGTTTACCATGAAGAACCTTTTCTAACACCTTACTGTAGTGCATATAGATCACGTCCACTGCTCTATCCTCATCAATGCTCTTCACTGCTTTAAAAAAATTCAGTCGTTAGGGAGACATAAATTTCCACACACAAAGCCACATTGACTATCCCGATTCAGTCCTTGCCTTTCCAAATACACATAAATCCTGTCTCTCAGGATTCCCTCCAACAACTTGCCCACTACCAATGTCAGGCTCACTGGTTGATAGTTTCCTGGCTTTTCCTTAAATAGTGGCACCATGCTAGCCGACCTTCACTCTTCCAGCACTTCGCCCGTGGCTATCATTGATGGAAATATCTCAGTGAGGGGCCCAGCAATCACTTCCCCAGCTTACCATAGAGTTCTATGGTACAGCTGATCAGGTCCCAAGGACCTGTTTTATCCACCTTTATGTGTTTGAAGACATCAGAACCTCCTCCTGTGTAATATGGAAATTTTTCAAGTGATTGCTATTTATTTCCCCATGTTCTTTCTTCCATATCCTTCTCCACAGTAAACATCAATGCAAAATACTCATTTAGTATCTCACCCATCTCCTGTAGTTCCACACATAGTTGGCCTTGCTGATTTTTAAGGGACCCTATTCTCTCCCTAGTTACCCTTTTGTCCTTAATATATTTGTAGAATCCCTTTGGATTCTCCTTAACCCGATTTGCCAAAGCTATCTCATGCCCCCATTTTGCCCTCCTGATTTCCCTCATAAGTATACTCCTACTGTCTTTATACTCTTCTAGGGAATCATTCCATTTCTGCTGTCTTTCCCTGACATATGCTTCCTTCTCATTCTTGAGCAAAATCTCAATTTCTGTCATCATCCAGCATTCTCTACACCTACCAGCATTACCTTTCACCCTAACAGGAAAATACTGTCTCTGGACCGTCGTTATCTCATTTTGAAGACTTCCCATTTTTCAGCCATCCCTTAACGTGCAAATATCTTCCCCAATCAACTTTTAAAAGCTCTTGCCTAATACAATCAAAATTGGTCTTCCTCCAACTTATAACTTTAACTTTTAGATCCCGTCTAGCCTGTTCTGTCAACATTTTAAAACTAATAGAAATACGGCCACTGGGCCCAGAGTGCTCCCCATGAAAGGGAGTGAGACATTTGATCAGGGGTCACAGATACTCAGTCATGGAATCACAAGTGGTATGAGAATCAATACAGCAGAAGTTCAAACATGACACAATCAGGCCAAAATAGATATCCGACCTATAACAACATGCCAGTTCCGGAACAGACACACATGAACAGGTGATCTGACTCTCATAATACATGATAACAATCTCTCTTTTGGTTCAATTTCATGCCGGATGGAGTTATCAAATCTTAGCTGACATGGGCCTATCTCAGTGGGTAATAGTCGAGCAAAGCATTGAACTGAAGGCAGCACGGATCAACCTCAAGAGAACAGTTGTTATGTCCAATATGATTGTTTCTCCTCCATTGCCTATTTGCTTTTTTTGAGAGCAGGTGAATACCTTAAACCAATCATTCACAATTTCATTTTTCTGTTAATTCAGGAGATAAGTGCCTAAGGTGAAGCCCTCCTATGCCAGCACCAGGGCATGTCACCCCCTTGTTTATCTCTTCTAAGCAGATAGTGCACTTTCTCCCAGTTTATTTTAGACATATTGACAAAAGGCTGTCTTATCTAGGTCAGGAACATCTACACAAAGGTCGACACCAAGCTACGTCCTTGACTTGATCACAGGCTCAAGAAAAAAATAATCCCAAATCTATCTTGGCTCTGCAGTTCTGTCAACTCTGGCAAGCTGCTAAAACACCTTAATTAGAGACAGAAAGATAATGTAGGAAAATTAGTCGTGACGAGGACATAACCTATCCATACCATTTAAGTGTGTGGATAATGATTTAGCAAATGGAGTGTAATGTTGGAAACTGTCAATTGTGGCAGAATAATTTAAAGAAATCTACTTGGTGAGAGGTCACAGAGCTTTCAGATTGGACAGAGATCCTAGTACTTGAATTGCAGTAGGTTAGTTTACAGGTATAGATGTAGCTTTAACAGGAAAAACTAATAGCATATTCTGTCTTCCTATGAGGGCAACTGAAAATGAAAGTAGAGAAGTTATGCTTCAATTATACAGAGCATTGTTGAGAGTGCACCTGGAATATTGTGTGCAGTACTAGTCACCGTACTTAGAGAAGAATGTTAATGCATTAGAAGCAGTTCAGTGAAGGTTCACTAGACTGATACCTGGAATGAAAAAACAAAAAGAACTGCGGATGCTGTAAATCAAGAACAAAAACAAAGTTGCTGGAAAAGCCCCGCAAGTCTGGCAGCATCTATGAACGAGAAAACAGAACTCAAATCCTGGAATAAACTGATTGCTTATGAGGAAGGGGTAGACGAGCTAGGCCACATTCCCCTGGAGTGTAGAAGAGTCAGGAGTGAGTTAAGTGAAATACAAAATCCTGAAGACATGTCTGGGTGGATGTTGAGAGGATGTTCCCTATGTAGGAGAATTTAGGGCTAGAGATCATTGTTTAAGGGGTCATCTATTTGAGACAAGAGAAACACATTCTGTGGATGCAGAATCTTTAAATATTTTTAAGGCAGAGGTAGATAGATTCTTAATTACCAAGGGGTGAAAGTTAATGTGGACTATGCAAGATTGTAGAATGGAGGTTAAAATTGGATCTTATGGAAGGGCAGTGCAAGTGACTCACTCTTTTTCCTTGTTTGTATGTTTTTAGACATTGAGAATTCTTTCCACTGAATTTAATAAGGCCATTAGACCATCATTTCTTAAAAAAAACTGTCAAGTTGAAGTCACAGAAGGTTGCACAGCTTTTGGATAACTACCTCCTTCTACGAGGGCCCCACTTTTTTTTTTCCTCTCAAGTGCTACTTTAATTTCCAGGGTCTTTTTTTCAGTCCCATTAACTGGGTAGTGCAGCCACTTAATAACATTATTCTGTCAATGCAGAGGGAATTTGGTCAAACACAAAAACAGAATTAGAACATTAATATCCCAACAAACATCACTGCTCCATTATACATCTAGCCACACCAAACCAGTAAAACATTAATTGCAGACATCAGTGCTTCTTAATTAGGCAGAAGACAACAGGCAAAAAATCAAAGCACTCTGAGGGATTCCATTCATATCATATTAATCAGAAAAAGACCCATATATGCATACTTTCTACTTTCCATCAACCAATCCTCTATCCATAGGAGTATGTTACCTGTTTCACCACGTGCTTCTACAGTGTGCAATCAGCTTTCACATGGCATCTCGTCAAATATCTTTTGGAAATCCAAGTACAGTATTTCAAAGAACTCTCTTTATTCATGCTATTGCATCAAAACACATTGAATTTTCTAAAGGTGCAGCAATGTCCTCCTCCATGATTGACTGCAACATTTGCCCCATAACAGAGGTCAAGCTAACTGGTATATAGTCTCCCTCCCATTTTCGATACAGGATGTTTATTTAATACTTGCCAGTCCCAAAATCTAGGGACTATTAGAAAATTAACACTAATTGAGCTACTAGCTTATGAAACACATTCTTTCAAGACCCTAAGATGACATCCACCAGCACCCAAGGACTTGACAGTTGCAACTGACATCAATTTATACAGTACAACTTCTCTGGTGATTGAAATTTCAAAGTCCCTCTCTTCCCCCTGACTTTCAACTACTACTGGGTTTTTGGTTTGCATCTTGCATAGGGAAGGCAGAAGCAACATATTTGTTTGCCTGCCATTAACTCCTCAGTCTCTTGAAATGATCAGCACTCTAATTAATGTTTTCTTCCTTTTTTAAAAACCTGTAAAAGGGCTAGCTGGCTTCTTCTCATGCTCCAATTTTCTTTGTTGCCCTTTTTGGCATTTTGCTTACATATTCTTTCAAATCACCAAATTACCTTCACGTGTTCTTCCTCATACTTAATGCTTCCTTTAACTTTAGTCAAACACAGATAGGAAGTATTTTTATAGCAGGAAGACTTTAGCCTGAAATATCCTCAAATCCACCACTGATTCTCTATAGATATCACAGCCAGCTCACAGTCCCATTTCACAGCAGCTTGCTCAATTTTCATACCCATATAATTGATCTTGCAAATTGGATGCAAAATGGACCACTACAGTTGCTGCTGTGCAGAGGTGCCTTTACTGAGGTAATTAATTCAACTTCATTATATAAGTTTAATGTAACTCACTTTTCAGTTTCTCATACACCTTCAGGAGATACACTATTCTGGTACTGACATGGGTAGATAACTAAAACCTCCCCCCATCCTACTGCAAATTCTGGTCCAGAGCAGATCTCAAATAGCCTTGCAACACAGATGCCTGGCCTCACTTTCAAAAACAGCATCAATCCCATTTACAATACAAGTCCCTGCCATTACATCCCTTTTTGCTCCCATTTCTTTTGACGAGTTCCTTCACTATAGCACGTGTCAGTTAGTCGATTGATCCTACAGCTTTTATGCATCCTCAAGTTTTAAAAACCTCAATTATTGAGACAATTCCAAAAGGTCAAGACTGTTCCCCTCACCTGCAGCTGCATCCTGTCTCTGGCCAAATCAAATGGCTTAAAAATGTACAGTTGCAACGCATTACCTATCCTACAATCTTTGTGTTGATTAAACCTTTAAATTTATAATTACCTCCCATTTTAATACTGACAGCAAAGCTCTTTAGTGTTGGTTAAAGTTTGCATTTATTAATAGGTGGCATTTTAAATGGCTTAGAAATATGGTTTTCCAATATACTGTCCCCAACAGCCGCAACACAAATTAGTCAGCCCATCTGTGATGTCACTTTCTTTTTGCTCTTCTATCATTTGAAAAGCTGCAGCTAATGAACCCCACCACCTTTTGTTGCTGGCCTGAACTTCAATTTATCCTCAGCTACTGAATGCAACCATTAATGAAAGTACAAGTTGAACTGAGGCATTACACACCACAGGCTCTTTCATAAGCAAAATAACGCTCTATTAAGAAAACTGGAGCAAAAATCAGAAGAATTTTCTATGACTAAACTGCTACAAATGGAAATTATGATAGAAAATTCAAGAGAACTGCACAACTCTCAATTTAAAAGAATGGGATTAGAAGATTCGATATGGCTTTCAAAAGGTGCAATGAAATGAAAAGTCTTGTCAATTTGAGCGAGCACATTAATTAAATTTACTTAACAAAACAGAAATTGCTGATAAAGCTCAGCGGGTCTGGCAGCAGCTGTGAAGAAAAAAAGTTAACGTTTCGGGTCTGGAAACCCTTCCTCAGAACTTTTGTTTCCTGATTTACAGCATCCACAGTTTCGTTTTTATTCAACCAAATTTACTTGTTTACTGTAAATATTCTTGGACTTCAACTTAATACAAATAACAATACACAAGCATTTGTTTTTTTTATTTTTCTGTAAAAAATGTATGACCACATGCAGACTAAAAACCAGTCTAACAAAGTAATCACCACAGTTTTAACAAATGAACTCATTTAAATATACCCGGTGTCCATTTTCATTGTATAAAAATAAGGTATATGTCTACAGCAATCTCCTTTCAAATTCTGTAGAATAGAGAAAAGTTCTGCATACATAAATTTGTCCATGGTTAACTATACAGTCAAATAAAGTATTTTTATATTTCTGAAAATGTGCAAAAATTTTTCCATTAGTTTTTCCATTAATGATCTTTGCATAAACCAAGTAACTTTTTAAACAAACCACTTATAAAAAGCATCATTTACAGGTCAATATTCTACATGTTGAACGCAATTACATTTAGGCATTATAATTAAATTAACTTAGTATCTACCGACGATGCCTGCTATGTCCTGAGTGACTACTGCTATGATGTTTACTTTTATGGGATCTTTCATAAGAACGCGATCGCTCATGTCTATCCCTATGGTGTTCTTTTTCATGACGTCGTTTCTTTACGAGATCACAGCGGTCCCTGGACTTACTACGGCTGTGGGATCTACTGTGGGATTTCTTCCTTTTGTGACTATGCCTTATAGAAATTTTTGTTTCCTCACTGCGATGAGGTTTTGATTTGATGTGTGGTGACACATGATTATGACGTCGACGAGGGGACATGCTGTGACTATGGGATCTGCTCCTTGATCGAGAACTGTATGTCCCAGATCTACTTCTTCTATTGTAACTAAAAGAAATCAGAAAAAAAATGAAAAACATTGCAAAACCAAACAACCAGCATTACTGAAAACAGACTCAGCTTCATTAAGAGAAGAGCTTCTAAATCCATCAAAAACAAGTGTAAACACAAGGACAGAATTTCATTATGTCTTCCTTAGCAATATATCTAACCTCAATTAATTTAGAATTGAATACAAGGATGGGGAATAATAGAGAAAGGTTACTGATCACTACCCATCTTCATACTTCAGGTGTACATTAACCAGGTACTACCAAGGAGCTGTGATGCTCCTGCAAACTCTTTATCTGATGTTTCTATGAAAGGCATTGGACTTCTCATATTTGGACACTGTGACTTTGTAGCTTTTCTGGGTAATTACAAAGGGATGATATATTTGGCTACCACCACTACTACTACAACTTGATAAAAAGACAATTAAAGAATGTAGGGTATAGTATCATGGTGGTCATTACTATAGTAATCTAATGGCCTGCAAAGTGACCTGCAATTCAAATTCTGCAACAGCAGCTGTGGAACTTAAATTTAATTAATAAAACGAAAGACTAATATCAGTAACGCCAACCGTGAACTAAGATAAACTCTGGTTCACTACATGTCCCCTCAGGAAGGGAACTTCGTTATCCTTATTTGCTTTGGTATATCTATGACTCCATACCCACAATAATACATACCACAACAATACAGGTGATTCATAACTAACCTCAAGCATCCTAACAAACTATTCAGTTGTATTTAAGGCAATTAGGCATAGTCAATAAATGAGTAAATGCTGGTTTTACAGCTTTGCCTCTAAATAAAACAAAACTTGGCCAATGGAGCAATAATGATTGCTAGAAATCCAACAATACCCTATCACTTTTACCAGCTTAAGATTTTCATGCACATCCCCAAAATGTGAAGAATCTTAAATAGGCATGCATGTTTTATCACACTATGCTTACCTTCGAGGTTTTAGTTGAGTATCCTACTTATATGATCTCACTATTGTGCCCAACAAATTGCTCACCATCTTTTGAATTTTTTCTCTAACTTTAATTTCTAGTGTTCGAAATGAGGTTTAAAGTTAAAAATCCCAATTAATATTTACCTAAATTGTCTTTTGATGCCTTCACAATCTTGCATATTTAAATTTTACCCAAACTCAATTCAGATTATACAGTATACCCGAATGCGGCGTCAGTCAAAAGGTTTTTTTTAAAAACAAACCTTAGTATTTGCTTCCCTACATTTATTAGTTACTAAACTATACCTTTAAAAATGCTACATTTTAAACTATACAGAAGAGTGCATAAAATGTTAAATATTCTGCTTGCACAACTGCTATATGTTATACATGTATATATTGCGTCCGAAAAAAATTGGGGGCAAAAGTTTAAGAGAAATATATATAAATAGGAGAAGGTCTTGTAAATACATCAAACTAAATGCTCAGAACAGGAAAGGAAGGATAAGGAAACTCTTTTCTTTACCTCCCACCCAAATACTGCTTACTGTCACTGTAATCTTTCCCTATCTCAATAACTCAGGATACACTGGCTACATACCCTACAACAAGCAATGCAACAGATCAAGTAACGTGTTAAATCTTTGGTATACATTTCTTGTCAACATTTTGTGCTATATAGCAGAAATGTAACAAAAAGCTTATAACTGTTATTACCTCGACCAAGTGTTTGTGTAAAGGATCATCACTATTGTTGAGATTTTGACATTAGAGCATGTTTGCATTTACCATGGAAGCTTAATTATACAAGCAGAATACAATTTCAGAATAAAGGAGCAAAATACATTAAGCAACATGATCCAATTATTCTCACTACTCTTGGTTAGTTCTGTATAAAATTACAATACCGAGCATTGGATTACTGAATAAATACTGTTCTATATAACTGAATGCCAAAAATCAAGTTATAGCATATACAGCAACTGGATTCATGCATTTTAAATCCCATTTCTTAGTCATTTACTTTCAGTAACAGATGAGTTATAAAAATGCTAATCCTGGAATAAGGAATTTCACCAAATAATACAAGCTACAATCTCTTAGACCCACTAAATCAGACACGATTACTTACTGCCTTCGTGGTGAACGGGACCTTGATCTTGTTCGAGACCTTGAATGACTGGCACTCCTACTGTTTCGGCTTTGTTTACTTTCTTTTCTCAGCCTATATATTTTAGGAAACAGGATTTTTGAAGTATTATGCTGACATGGTTGCGCTGATATCAGATCTATAAAGTGACAATTTTCAGTAACAGCACTTCAATAACCAAAATTTGCAATAGTATGTAAAGTGTGGGGAGTGACACTAAACAATTAGCTCTTTCAAAGATTCGGGCGGGGGGGGGGGGGGCGGGGGGGGGGAGGAGTTGGTGGTGGTGCTAACATCCACTTATCCATCAAGACTGCGATGGAGAATTTTCCCCCTCACTTCGGTCGCCTTTTGACACTTCAAACTCCCATTTCTAAATACACTGAAATACTTAATTACTAACCCGTTGTACGGGCTTTTGGAGTTCAACTGACGGTCTTCGGGCTCCTTTTTGATTGCTTTAGGATTCTGAATTCCAGGTGTCTTGTCTTCAGCCTTAGCTTCTCTGGGTGAACCTAAACACAAAAAACCTAATTTCATTTGAAATTCCAAGCATTTTAGACAGCACGTTAATACTGAAGAATATTTAGCAATATAAATAACTTCAAATGCTAAAAAGTCAAAATGTTTATTAAACTCAATTTACAAATGGACACCCAAGTAAGTAAACTGGAACAGCTGTTTGTAAGTCAACAGAAAAGCCTGGGACTGGACAATTAGCCTGCCAGAATTCATTGGGCTGTGTTTGGATATTTAATCAACGTCTAATGTCTTAAACAGAAATCTGCCACAGATTAATTGTTCTGCAGTGGTTAATTATTGAGTCTCTCTCCTGTGTAGTATTAACTCAGTGCAACGAAAGCGAAGTGGTCTCTCCAGGTCACAAACCTGTAAAAGAATTACAAACACCATGGGCTGCATAAATATCACAGCCAACCTCAACCATCCCATTTTAATCAAAGGAATGCCAAGCACAATGCCCGCCTTCCGCTAAGTGTGGCAACTGCTGGAAAGATTACACCATTATATATTAGCCTGACAATGCATTCAACTCCAGACCTTTTCTGTCAGGGTTTATTCCATTAGCCTTCAACTCTCAGAGCTTTGTTGTCTTACGAATACCTACTACTGATAAACAAGAGATCAGTTCATGGGTGGCAGGGAATGTCTATGTCAGCCTGCACACTACATGGCTGGGATGGGGGCAGCAGCAAACCACCTCAGAATTCCTCTGAAACTTTATCCTAGGGCCATGAGGGACCCAGTTTGTGTCTCCCTGTGAGGATGCTTAATCAATTGAAAGACTGAGTACTCCGTGAAAGGAAGAAACTCAGCTGAATATATATGTTCCTTACTTTGGTCTAGCCAGTGGAGCAAGATGATAATGAGAAGCAGACCAGTGCAAAGATAGAAAGCATGAAAAATTAGCATGTTTTTCATTAAAGAAATTTGATACCTAAACATGCCCTTACATTTTATATACTTACAGGGTTTAGAACCTGGAGAGAAGCCTCCCAAAGTTGAAAGTGCAGGAGTTCCATCAGGGTTCAATCCTTTAGCTTTTAACTTAGCTTCTTGTAATGCGACTTTCCTTTTCTCTACTTCTTTCTCCACATGCTCGTAGTTGGGCTGTTAAGAGATAATTTGCTATACTTTAAGAGAAACTAAAAGTTACCAGATTCAGCACTATGTATTAGAGAGACCTCATGTTTACCAATAACATTTTCTCAAAACTAAAGTAATATTTAACTGACCTTCTTTCGGGTATAAAGTTTCAAAGTCGTGATGCAAATATCCTGGATTTCCTCTTCTCTTGCACCAAATAGCACAAACCAATGAGGGCGATTTGGTAAAACAATCTGAGTAAAGAAAAAAATAAACTCAGGAACACCAAATACATCAACCCATACAACACTGGATTACAACTGTCTATTGGTTAAGTTATTTATTGCGAATTATGGGGATTCCTAACCATTCTGTAATTTTGTTTTGCTCAGGGATAAACAAAAGGAGAATCATTTAGATTTATCAAGTTCTCATCTGGAAAGCACTGAGACCTAAAACAGGCACTTCTCTGCCTTTAGATTAGCATGGGGTAAAATATCAGCATTTCATCAGGCATTCATGCAACTGGGTGTTAAAATTAGACAGCTCAGATTCAAATTATCGGGATCTGATTAAGCTTTAACCATCTAAATAATTTGGGAATAAATTGTAACTATTTCCAGATGCTTTTTCTTTTAAATCAATCTCTCTGCACTCACTTGTAAAGCTCTAGCTGCAAGGTAGATGCATGCACATGCTATGGTTTCTGGCTTAAATCGGACAAATACACTTGTGCGTAGACTGTCATTCATGTAATTCCTGAAAGACATTAGAGATAAGATTTATTAGAAATTAATCAACTTCAAGTTTACAGAAGAAAGGAGACTCGTGACATTGTTCTTTTTTCTTAGTTGAAACAATATGTCTTCTGATATATTAGAAGTCTGCGCTGAAGATATCTAAATATTAAATATTTAGATATTTAGAATACAAAATAAAACTAAAAGAATACTAAAGGCATCATGTGAAACATGAAACATACAATACAGACCATTATAAAGCCACATTTTGATTCTGTAAGTACAACTTGAATAAAAACTGTATGTAATGTTCCAAAGTAGTCAGCTGACATTCTCTGGCAGCTATCAAGGAAAAGCAGCATTCAAATTAAGGTGAACCCCAGGAAGAATACATGCAGCTCTGGAAACTGAGCAATAAAGATGAGAAAAAATACATAATGTGTGCTCACACTCCATGACTTCCCAATGGCACAATGAATTACAACTACAAAATGACCTTATATTAAAGGGACCAACTTAATCAGCACTACATTCAATATTTATTGGAAATGCATAATGGAACATCAAGATTAACTCACGTTTTTCTCAAGTTTCTTCAGTGGGAAAATGCATCATGAGAGACAACAGGGCACCATGCAAAGTACAAACATAATTACAGTCAATCCTCAGTGTGGGCCTGTCAGAAGCAATTCAACAAAAGCAAAGAGCCTCTCCAACACAAAAGGATGTGCAGTGCTCCTACTCTAATCCCTTACTAGAAAGATAAATAATTGCAAAGCTCCACTGTGATTATGTTTATGATACACTGCACAAATTCACATATCAAAAAATGTCCACTGGCCTTAGTGCCTGCCACTTGACAGCAAAGGGATTTTCAGTTAATCATGCCTTGTAAGTGTGGATCAATCCAGAAATAACTACAGGGCTCACAAGGCCTCTACTTTATCTCCAAAAACATGCTGTTGTATAAGACAAAAATGCCATCGAGACTCATCTAGCAGATCTTTTGCGAGTATTCAATATAAGCTCTGTGGATAACTATACTTGTAAAGTGACCCGTTTTAAGTAACAAACCAGGTCGTAAGCCTCTGTCATTGCAATAACATTAGAGTGTACAAAAAAAAAGTAGAACGGGTAAAGATGCTTAATCTATCAGAGCTACAGAAGCAAAAGCATTTATTCAAAACATTTTCAAAACTGAGGATAACTGCCAGCTTTGATCTGATATTACAACACATACAGAAAGCTCAGTTTCAATGTCTTCACACCTTTGCACGTCTAAATGTACAGATTATGGGGCACTCAGTCCTACACTGCACAAGTCCATTTCTGAAAATTCACATTGATTTTAAAAAAAGACAGACATTCACAGGATGAGGGTGTCGCTGGCCAGGTAGCATTTATTGCCCATCCTTAATTGACCAGAGGTCAGTTAACCGTCAGCCACATTGCTGTGGGTCTGGAGTCACATGCAGGCCAGACCAGGTAAGGATGGCAGTTTCGTTTCCTAAAGGACATTAGTTTTTCTAACAATCGACAATGGATTCAGTGTCATCGTTAGACCCTTAATTCCAGACATTTATTGAATTCAAATTCCACCATCTGCCATGGCGGGATTCAAAGCCAGGTCCCCAGAACATTATCTGGGTCTCTGGATGAACAGTCCAGCAATAATACCACGAGGCCATTGCCTCCTCGTCTAAGCATGGGTTTTCTTTTAAAGCTTTCAATTCACCTGCTACTCACTATCTCAATGCTCATGTTAATCAGTGATCATACCCGCAATCTGAACACGTATTGTTTGCTACATAGGTGCAATGTAAACTCACAGCATGCATTTTGCCTAGAGAAAGTTGACTTGGTCGTGATTAGTTTGAATTACAGATTGAGATTATCACACTAACATTAAATTTAAATTTTTTAAACACTAATAATACGTATTGTTCACAATGACCACAATAGCAACACTCATTATCTCAAGAAAAACTCTTATTGATTGGGGGTACACCTTCAATCAATTGGGAGCAACCATAAAAGGAAAAGGTCAAATCACAATCTATTACCTGAACCGTTTAGGTCAGAAAGAGTAGCAGCAGAAACAAAAAGTCTGTTGAGATTAAAAGAATGCTGTGGATAAGCCTGCACATTGCATACTACATCCAACTCTAATTCTGGCCAAATTGTATGTGATGACGAGGGAGAAAAAATAGTTGCTTGGTTGTGTAGAACGTAATCATTGCTAGAAAATGTCACGATCATGAAACCTTTCAGTTTGCATGCATCATGACAGATGAAAGAATACCAAATGGAATAACAATTTAATGGTGGCACAGTGCCTTAGTGATTAGCACTGCTGCCTGTCAGCGCCAGGAATTTGGGTTCAATTTCAGTCTTGGGTAACTGCCTGAATGGGGTCTGCAAGTTTTCCACGTCTGTGTGGGTTCTTGCGGAGAAGTCTAGTTTCCTCACAGTCCAAAGTAGTGCAGATTAGGCGGAACAGACAGGGTAAATGTGGGGCAATGGTAGGGGGGAGTGCTGTTCATAGGGTTGGTGCAGACTCACAGGGCCAAATGGCCTTGTTCCACACTTCAGGGATTCTATGATACTGTCAAACAGGGTGCTAAGTGGTTGGCAAAGCTTAATGGTCGAGGTACTGCTCTGGAGACTGCACCAGGGAACTGTAAACACCACTTATTTCATATGCAGACGGTCAAGCCCTCCACGAATACATGTAACTTCAAGCAATTATACATAAGCCACATTGCTTGAGGAATTGAATATGTAATTGGTCGACAGTGTGGCAAGAATTGCACTTCAGATTAGCACTGCTCAAATGCATAATCACATCAGAAGTTGGACACTGTGGTCAGTTTTCCAAGCACAGGATGGAGGGGTATGGACAGTGAATAGGTGTGCTGCTTGATACAATCCATCTGTAATTAATATATGTGATCCATGGAACTGGCATCACACAGAAATTCAATTTTACTTGCGTACGCTGTTAGAGAATACTAACCATATCAATACTGTGTAAAATGACTAATATCACTTTCGGTCACACCTTTTTCATGTTCTTTATCCTTCTAGTGTAATTTGATGTAGACTGAACACAAGTTTAAAACATAGCAGCTGGGATCCCAGTCATCAACTTGCACAATATTCAGTAAGCAATTATCTCACCGAGATAAGCTGGAACTGTTTTAATGCACCAGAGTTCAACATCAAGCTGGCACAGCAAGCAAATGGCTTGTGCTCCATTTACAAGGTTGTTGATAAGGCCAACTTTATAGCACATGCAATATGTTGTCTCAGTGTAATTCGCTGTTCCCTTTGAAATTCAGTATCTTGTGTTGAATGCAAGACAAATAGATTCAATGGCACCTCCCATTTATCAAAGAATTTGCATTAGTATATAGGGAACTGGTGAAGAAATAACTCAGCAATCTACAAACTAACTACACCAAATAACTAAAACGAGAGATTAATTAAAAACATTAGGAGCAATTGCATTAGAAATCTCACTTGTCAGATTCCTAAAGCCACATCTGCTTCCCTTCCACCCAGACCACGCTCAGGCAGTGAGCTAAATTTACGTTCATCCAGGAAACATCCACAGAATTCTTGGTTGGAAGGTCTAATCAAGTTTAGATTGCAGCCCGTAAAACAGTTTAAAACTGGGAATAATGAGAATGCTGCAATATCTATCTGTACCAGTTAAATATTTACAGTGTGCTGTAGCAATTAACGTGATTTAGGTCCTTCTCTTCAACATGCTTTAAAATTTCACATTCTAAAACTTAGTTGACTAGAAACATTCGATATATAATCTAAATTACTGGAAGTACGTGATGAATATCCAGAAGTCAATACAAATCCTTCAAAACCCCGCCAGAACTAGATGATGTTGCCAGATGTTTTGTGACCACTTCAGTGAATAGCTGTCTCGGATGAGAGCTTGCACTGGATTGGCTGAAGGGGTAGCCAATCAAAGGCCATCCTTAGGTCATGAAGTTGAGAAGCAGTTCAGAGGGCAGAGTTCTTTGAGTTCTATGACTTACCATCATGGACTACCCTTTAATTAAAAAGAGTAGAAAAAAGAACAAAGTTAAATTGAGTTCTCCTTTATGATACTGAACAAACAAGCCATGAAAACAGTATGCAGAAATTACAGTACCATGTTCATAAGTTTAAGGTACAAATGTACACCTTTGAAAACATACACTGAAACGTGCACCCAATTCTGTACGGATACAAAAGTCAGAACTTTTAGCTGATTAAATTTGATATACACTACAAATCTTAAACACATTATTTCAATTCCACATACAGTTTCCATGGCTTTACCAAGTCAAAGAAGCAACTTACCAGGCAGTTTGGACAAGTGTTTGATTCCTTTCACACTCGAGCACTTGAAGATACATAAATATTATCTAGAAATAAGGAGAGGGGGAAAACAGGTTATTTTTTTTTTAAGAACAAAAAAAACCTTACATTTCCAGTTCTATACAAAAGAAAATTCAAGTATCTACCAACTTACCTTGTGTGGATGCTTTACATGAACACAAAATCCCAATTCCTTTAGCACTCGTCTTTCTGCTTTGATCACTTGATTTTTGGTGTTAATGTAGTTTTGATCAAGTATCAGTGGTGTTGGAGTCCTGGTTTAAAAAAATTAAAACTATTTGCAGTCTAAAACAGAAACACTTGCAATTAGTTTGTACTTCTAATACTCTATTTCAAAAGGGCCTTTTTCCTTTCCAACCAACCATCAGAAGAAACTCCTGTAACTGCCTCCAAAGCCTTGGTCTTGTGCTGTCCATTTCAAACTGAAAATTATGCAGCAAATATGCTGAACAGCCTGTTTTGCAGTTACCACCAGCAATGAGGGAAATAATAGTCTAGAGTAGTTGAGCCTATCCAAGAAATAAGACTATTAAATTAGATTGGTGGTTAGTAATTTTTGTAAACATATACTAAGAATTACACAGCATATCTACATAAATTCAAAACTAAACCATTTGCATTTTCTTAATTTTCACATTTTAATCAACATCATACTCATATGCTACAATAAATATCAAATCGCTGAAGACCTGCCAATTAGGATACAATTCAAGTGCACAATGCAAACGTCATTCTGATCATAATCTCTTCACGTAACTTTATGCTTTTGTTCTTTCTTCTGATGCCAATCTGCTCAAAAAGGCACACAACTAGAAGTCTTTTTTCCAATGTTGTCATCTTAAACCATGGAAAATACATTTTGTAAAACACTTAAAATTTAGAATACTCTTACTTTTACTTTGTTTGGACATGGACTGCATCATTCACCCCATGGAAATCATCCAAGAAAATCAACTGTATTTTTTGACCAAACGTTTCCAAGTCACTTAAAAAAAATAAAGCTGCTATTCACCTGCAAGCTACACCTGCCTAAACTCCAAATTTATACTATGTAGAGGTGCACTTGTTGACATTAAGGCTTGATTGTTGTTCCTTCCAAGCGTGTTTTTAAAAAAGTTAACAGCGAGTATTTTTACACTGTACGCAGCTACACTTACTGATGCTATACATTAACCATGGGCAAAATAGCTCAGGTTAGCTTTTCAAGAAGTTGGCTTAAAACTCTGTTTGAATCAATTGAGCTTGTAGACACTGCATGTTAGATTTCAGTGCTGTGGCAGTTCAACATGTGGTTACGGCAAAGCTCTCAGGATTAATTCAAGGGCTCAAAATAGATCGGTTCTAAGGTCAACATTAAAAAGCAACACCTACATTTTATACCCGTCATAGCCCTACAGATCTATTATATAAATCACTTCTTCGGATGTGTTTTTAACATTATTTCCTACAGATTCAACAGTTACAGATTCATAATTAGAAAGTTATCCTATCTGCCTTCTACTTCTAAACAAGATTTTTCAGAGTCCTCTACAGAATTTTAACATTCAGAAAATGCATACATTCATACGCACTGGAAGGTGCTAAACTGATTGTTGATTTTAAAGTTACCAGTTGAATGGTCAGTGAATCAAAACTGACCTTTACATGAAAGGCTAGCACATTAGGAAGAATAATCAGCAGCCAACTAGCAATACTGGACTTCAGGACAGTCTCATTAACACACTCCATCCAGGCAGCAACATTTAAGTTGGTAATGAAATACTTCAGATAGGAAAAGTTACATTTTATAAATTTATGCCCAAAATCTACATGAAAGGCTAAAAGCATTAAGGCGCTACATGCAAGGGCACTGAGGAAAGTTACTAAACAGAAAAAGCCACCAAAAAGATCACATACATTGGCAAGTTAGAAATCCAGGCCGTAGAAATTTGTTCGCACTGAAATATTTGTTAATACTTTTTTTTAAAAATGCCTATGATACAATGACCTATACATTTCTACATTACATGACACAAACTCTAAAAGGCTGTTTGTATCCCTGAAATTGGATTCATTCTCTTCTGCCAAGCTGAAATTAAAAGGTGGCAGAGGCTAATACTGTCAACAGTGCTTGTCGAAATGATTTTGTAACTGCTATTTAGGGCTACTCAGACTGGCTATTCTATTTACTTCTAAGCACTAAATCAGTAATTTGTAAAAGAAGTAATTCAGTGAAAAGCTCTCTCAATAAAATTTGCAATTATTCACACTGACAATACTTTGGATTTTGGAAACTTTACCGGAAGAATTTCACTTTCCACACATTCACTTACCTACTATTTAAATTCATAAAGACACGGAAATGCGTGAATGGTTTTTCAGATACAAACTGTTAAACTACAAAGTTTATCATAATTTCTTAACTTTTAAAGCTGAATGGTTTAGCTAGAGACTTGTGTCCAACAGTTTAATATTTACACAGGTAAATAAGCAATTTTCCAAGTAGCACTGACACTTAAACATTTACCAGTCATCAATATGGAGCTGATATGCTAGGTTTCCATCAATGTGCAACAGACTGATGAGCTTACATTATAGATAACAAGCATGGGGCTGGATGAACACAGCCGGTCAAGCAGCATCATAGGAGCAGGAGCAGGCTTACATTATTTCTTCTTGACTAAATTAATTGTCTAATGCTGAAGATTGATAAAACCACTACCTGTGTGCAACATTGGGAAGTACACACCAGCAGCCCTGTGGTTTAAAGCTAGGCCGAGCTCAGTAAGACAGTATTTGCAAAAAAATGGATTTGGTAGGAAAGCATGAGGAAAAACAAAAATATCAGCCTGGGTGGGTTCTTCCTTATGATTTGGGTAAATATTGGCAAAGATCTCACTTGTTAGTAGTGCGGTCCCCATAGCCAATTCATCAAATGTCACTACCTGAAGACACTTTTAGGACACAAAGTTTTTACTCATGGATTCACTCCCCAAAAGCTGAAGTGAGAAAATGAAAAATTCATAGCAAATATGCATAACGAAAGTTTTAAAATCAATTTTAAATAACAGTTGCACATTTATCCATCTACCAGTAACTATCTGAAGAGCTTGCTTTGTCTTGTCAGTGCAAAGTTTTCTGTTTAGAGGAATGTGGGATGTGCAATCTATAATGGAAACTGTCCATGTTAAGTCGCTGTGCAGTAATTACAATTTCTTTCCCTACAAGTTATTTTCCCTGTACTTTTCAATCCGCACTGCAAATGATCTCAATATTGTCTTAAACTGTTACACATTCAAATAAATAGATTTAAAATATATACCTAAAAAGAAAGCAAATCATATCTATACATACACTTGTCTTAATCCTCACCCTTCAGGAATCAGAAGAAAATATGCTGATACTTAAAATGCAATTTACACTTTTTGTATTGGATTAAAAGCATTAAGCTATTTTTTTCTGATTCCATGCAAAATGTCTGTGATATACAGACTTCGTTAAAATCCAAATCTACAAACAACGCATTTAAATAAAACTGGTAGTGCAGGGCGCTACAAACTGATTCGCCACAAATTCTATTTTACCAATGAACATTGCGAATGGTAGATACTCTGGGAACATAATCTTCCAAAATTTAGTGCGCTTTGATGTCAATTTTCTTGTTGCTATTTTGGTCTGAACAAGTTTAGGTACATTCCTACCTTCAGCCATTTAAGTTTCTAAACCATTACTTAACACCATTTTCAGGGGTATAGGTTGAAGTTTGCCTACACCAGTACTAACATATATCATTTCAATGCCTCCAGTCTTCCTAACTTATTGACCAGGATTTTCCAGGCATTGGCTTACCAATTTGAATTTGAAAACTGTTTGATCTAGCACCATTTCTTCATTAACTCAGGTAAGATTTTATCAACAGAGATTCAACACCAAGAATAAATCTTTTCAAGATAACGATACAATAAAGTTTGATTCAGCAAACTTAGGTACATCTCTCCACGCTATTGGACTTTCATTGCTGGACAGTCTTTCTGTAGTTCTGACACTCCAAGGAAATGTGGCTGCACTCACAATAAGTTTAGTGGCAGTGTAAGATGGCTATTAATCGCTCAACCATAGTAGGAAACATCGATTCCACATACAATCAGGTCTGTTTGGCATCTGATATACTTCAAAAAGTTACCTGTCACTCTTCTATACTCCAGTGAAAACAAGCCTAGTTGCTCCAATCTTTCCCTGTAAGGGGGCCCATTACATACAGGTATCAATCTAATAAACCTCTTCCGAAACACTACCATGCACTCACATTCATGGGCCAAAATCCTCCCTCATAACATTGTGGGTCAACCCACAGGAGGACTGTACCGGTTCAAGAAGGCAGCTCACCACCATCTTCTCAAGGGCAACTAGGAATGGGCAAGAAATGCTGGCCAGCCTGCGACACCCACATTCCACAAATGAATAAATAAAACACTTCTGACCTTGAGACCTAAATTGCATAGTACGGATGTTGTGGTCTCAATGTCTTATATAACTGAAACATAACAGCCTTATCTTTATGCTCAATTCCTCTTGCAATAAAGGGCTGCTTTTCACTCATTGCTCACTCATTAAATCTGCATACACCTGCATCTTCCTTATGACCTCTTCACAACATCGTTGCTTAACTATCTGTGTGTCATCTACTATCCCTTCACTTCCCCTATCCAGGTCATTGATAACTGTAAAAACAGACAT
Source organism: Ginglymostoma cirratum (assembly GCA_024137785.1). NCBI lineage: Eukaryota > Metazoa > Chordata > Chondrichthyes > Orectolobiformes > Ginglymostomatidae > Ginglymostoma > Ginglymostoma cirratum. Next base: position 10,736,200 of record JAHRHZ010000017.1, on the reverse strand, counting down.
CCCTGCACAGATGCCTGCCAGACTTCACTTGTTGAAACTTGTCAGTTGGCATTAAATATCCAAGCCTGACTCAGTAAAGATACTTTTTGCAAGATAAAAATTCCATCCAATTTGTCACCCCAACCAGAATCCATTTGCCATATTTTGGACAATTTTTGCATCGAACATAAAGCAAGATGAACCTATTTACGTAAGTTCAAAATGTATGAGGACATGTATGATGAATGACAGCCCTAGCAAATTCTTATTTTTCCACAAATTCAATCTTTACTCTCTAAACTAAGTATTAAAATTCAAGGAATGTATAAAAATAAGCACATTGATCTAACTTCTCCAGCACTTCACTAAATCAGGCTTTCAGAGGCCATTTTAAGAAGTTGGAAAAGAAAGTGATTCCAAGCTTTAAATTTCTGAAGAAGCATACTAACCTCCCTCTCATTCAGAATAGATGACTAAAAAACCAAGGCAAAAATGTGATGGTACCATCTGGACAGCAAAGACAAAAAGCTGAGAACCAAGTACAGGAGTTCCTAGGTTTTAATGGTGCTGTGCCCAACCTTCCAAAGCCCCCGATTCCAGTGACCCGTTCAAAGAGCACTGGTTCTCCATCGGGATCAAACGGCACTTCTTATTTTCACTGTTGCCATGTCGACAGCTTCATCTTTACGTACCATTCCACATCACCCAGTCTTTGGTAAATGTAGTTGGTCGCTGTTAGGTTGGTTGCAAGGGAAAAAAGAATAAAAGTCAATATTGCATTTTAACTTCATGCACAATAGTAAAAACGATCACAGTAAGAAGTAATCCAAGAAAAATTTTTACATTCGTGTTACTCAAGACAAAATTTTCTACCAAGGCTTTTTGCTTAAAGCTAGTGAAATTGTGCCCTGTCACTTTTTTTTTGACTAAACAAAGAATTCATCTCGATACACCACTTAGTCAATATAGTGAAAAGGGAATGCACTTTCCCAACATCCCCCCCCCACACACAGTGACATAACAGGCTAAGAATTTAAATTTCCGATCACGAGCAGCCTTTCAATTTCAAGAAATCATTTGTTCCATTTTCCCATTTACACATTTCTATGGAATTAAAAGTTACTAGCTTCAATTAATCAGATATACAAATTCTAACAATGCAGCATTTCTTACAACTCTTCGCACTTTAGAAAATCAACATTTGTAACTTATTTCTTGTTTTCCTACTACATGTTCATATAGTGGTAATGTATTCAGAGCAGTTTTAAATAGATTCAGGTCTAACACCCTTCTGCACCCAGACTCATACTGCCAAGTTTTTAGTTATGTGTTCCTTGTGCCGGCGTCTCCAGGCTGCCTTCCTCCGAGATGGGAAATAGCATCAAAATATTGCATAACTCATGAACACTTCAATGAGATCCAGAATGTTATCACAGTGTAAAGCTGGATGAACACAGCAGGCCAAGAAGCATCAGAGGAGCAGGAAAGCGGACGTTTCGGGCCTAGACCCTTCTTCAGAAAGGGTCTAGGCCCGAAATGTCAGCTTTCCTGCTCGGCCTGTGCTCATCCAGCTCTACACCTTGCTATCTCAGATTCTCCAGCATCTGCAGTTCCTACTATTCCAGAACATTGTCAGTTCGTTTTACTCGAGTTCCTCTCATCTATTTGATTAATTCTCAAACTTCCACACTTCAGTCAGCAATTTTGCAAGCTAAGTGAAGGTACCTTTATATCAGTTGTTTCAGTCTCAGTTACAAAAGAAACCAATGTGTGTCTGCTCCCTCCTTGCACTTACATTGTTATAACAAAATTCAAAGTCCCAGTGGTAGAGCCCATACTTTAGGTTGGGAACTTGACACTATACAAGAAGAGTGCAATCTTCAGAAGGAAACCCAGTCTCCCTCCAACAGCAACACTCCTATACAGTACTTAAAACAATTATACCTGATCACAACAGAACAAAGTTCATTAACAATGACACATCATTCTTGTCCACCTTATTTCAGAATGTTATGGCAAAAGAGAAATATTCTCTAACTTAATTTGATGTTCAGCAGCTATGAATTTAACAGTATGACTCAAAAGTACTATGACTTCCTACCTTAACTTTCTCATTTGTGCTAATTAATGTTTTATTCCCAATCTAAATTACAAAATTTCCTTTCACCAGACAAGCCATTGTTATTTTTGTTTTGAGTTCATGCTCGCTCCAATTTGTGTTCAAGGATTACAACTCACTAAGTAGAGATTTCTGTGAGAAATCACTTGCACTACACAAGTCACCATTTGTCTTCCACAGCTTAGGGCAGAAGCATTAGCAGGCTACTTGATCACAAACTTTATGCCAGCCCCAAGCATATTCTAGCAGGAATAACTGGGCAGTAATACATTCTTCCTGTTCATCCTTCCCCAAAATTTGCCACTGTGACCAAGTATAGCAGCAGTGGTACCAGGACTATGCTGATCAGTATACCTCATAGCATCACTGTTTTCCTCAATCGGTCAACAGTGAAGATCAGATACAAATGATGAGGAGGAACCCTGAAAGCATGGTCAAGTTAAGGAATTTTTTTTTGAATATTAAGAAACACTGGATTTGAAGAAAAGGGCTTACCTTTTGCCTCTTAGCTGGCGCAAATGATGAAATACATTTATCACATCTCTCACACGACGAGGTGCTTCCTCTATTTTGGATGCAAGATTGATACAAGCCATTGCAACAATCTGTAAAAAGAATCATTTCGATTACCAGCTAATTGACCAAAATATTAACTCCACAGTCAGTGGATACTTTGCAGTAAAAGCAACATACCACTTAAAACAATCCTTGTAGGCCATCTTTCAAAAGGCAAATTGATATTTGGGCGTCCAGAGATTAAGTAGCACCTTTTGTTCTCTTCACAACATAAGGCAATGTTAACCTTTTTCTTAAAGCTAAACATCTTGCGTCATGTGTTATACCACAGCATGAGGCACAACCCAAAGTTTGAAAGATCACTAACCTAAAGTAGCATTGCGTAGGAGTGAAGCTAAAGCAGGGTTAGAAGTCACAGCATAACTGTACAAAGATTTGCTTAAACTCTACACCACAAAACTGCATGTTTGAGGAAGTACGAGGAAGGAATCCTGCTGAAACTAGTGCTTAGATCAGCATCAGAAGACTCTTATTCTCCTGCAATGCAGGCAAACGTTTCCACTGTCTACATTTGAGGTTTATGAATAAAATGTAGTTCGAGGATCAATGATTACAGCAGAGGTCATTAGATCACTAACAGCAGTTCAAATTGTCTGACACCCCTGGTGGTTACCACTGGCATAAAAACTGAATCCACCTTCATTACCCACTCATTTCCCCCTTTCTGCTCTATTCCTTACTTGATGTCTAAAAGACAATCTACGGTATGCAAGCATGTGATCAGAAGCACCACGTCACAAATTGTGATGGAACTTTTAAAACTCACTGAAACCCATTCCAAGTAACTAATGTAAAGATCAACTGAAGATCGCATAAAAAACAGTAATCTGTCAGACAAGAACACGAAGGTTATGTAACCAAGGCAATGAAGAATTAAAACAAATCAGCGCCATCAAATTTAGCTACATCGCAAACAGCCACTTACGTTTACCACAAGAGATACTGAATCTGAAACGTTAGACCCATTTCACTTCAAACCTAATCTAACGGCAAGAATACAACACCACACGTATTCAGAGTATGTTTAAAAGTTGAAATTGCGATCCTCACGCTACCCCCACGTTGGGGGAAGATGCCTCTCCTATCCCCCCGCCCCCACCCACCCTTAAACGGTGGATCACTTCCATTTTGGTTGACCGACTCCACCCGGCCTCCATTTCCGGGTGGTTTCGGCCGAAGCTGGGCTAAAACGATCGAATTCAAACCATCCAGAAAACGGAATGGATCGGCCCAGAGGTTCCCCCTCCCCCACTTGACGCCGAGCGGCCCGCCCATGGGACTCACCTCGAAACTGTGTTTAACGAAGGACTTGGAGAAGAAGAACCGCTGAAAAAGAACCTGAGCTGTCGCCATGGCCACCTGCCGGGGGGAGGGGAGAAAGGACATAGAAAACAGAGTGTCAGCAACCAGAGACGAGGATAAGGCGCGGCCTCCGCGTCGCGGCCTGAGCCGGAGCCCGCCAAGATCCACCCACCTGCGGTAAACGCAGCAGGATCCCGGCCGACTGGATCAGTTCACAGCCCAGGATCCGCAGGTCGGTCTCCACCTCCAGGTCCAGGCCATCCTGCATGGACGGCGTGGGTGAGAGCTTCTCCTCGGGGATGAGGGAATTGTCGATAGTCAGGAAGACAGCCGAATAAACCTTGTCTCCGATCAGAATGCCCTCACCCGCCGCCATCTTGTCTTGAAACAAAAAATAAAATGGGGAAAAGAAAGGAGCAGGCGCAGTGCGCGGCGCCTAACCCCACAGGACAACGTGCTGTATCAACACGCCTCAGAATATAGATCCGCCCCAAAACAACAAAAACCGGCGAGGAAAACGCCTTGAAATCTACCTCGGAGGCGCCCAAATCCCGGGATCACTCTTTCGATTTGTTCCGTGATTCACAAACTCTGGCTGCACGAGGTGACACTCCGGGTTTCGCAACGGGGACGGGGAAATGCCGTGACGTAATTTCTGGGTAGTCTCTCGGCGCTTCACCACTGCGGAGGGAGCGAGGCCCGGAACCTGTTTTGCCGGCGCGCACATCCGAGTTGACGTCAGCCACAGCCTCTCCATTGTGACGCTGCTGGTCGATGCCTATTGGCTGGCGCACCGTGATGTTTTCCTGGAATCCAGAGACTATTTCCCGCGGTCAATGGGTGTTTCATTGAAACTACAGGTTCTTCTGGGTGAATGTACAGAAAGGCAGCAAAAGTCCAGTCACTAAAAACAAGATCAAGTACTGTACAGTGTTAACAGTGCTTTAATTCATTTATTCCTGTATTTAATCCTTATCAATGAATACTTCACAAACCAAAATTTGAGACAATAGAAACCAAGAGCCATTGCAAGTCATGGTGGGGTACTTATTATTTGATTGGCATTCTTTTACTTGGTGAAAGCTAAACCAATCTGTTGGAAATACCGAAGGAGTTGGGCAACGTATGTACATAATCTGCTCCTCATCTTCAGACACCCAATGCAGAAGCGGTAGTCAGGTCAGACACCATTCCTGTGGGCCTTTTACATGAGGGTTGCATACAGTGTCCATCCTCAAGCCAAGGTTTGATATCGCCACGGGGGTGCAAATTTTGCCTGCCTGCCTCACTTTTGCAGCTTAGTCTGTGCCCAGGGTGCCCTGTGAAGAATAACCCATCAGTGCCTGACACCAGTTTCCAGTATAACAAGCGTGGGGCTGGATGAACACAGCAGGTCAAGCAGCATCACAGGAGCAGGAAAACTTGATGTTTCGGGCCTAAACCCTTCATCAGAAAATGATTTTCTGATGAAGGG
>JAHRHZ010000017.1:10714178-10730350 GCA_024137785.1 Ginglymostoma cirratum | reverse complement strand
TCAAGTTTTCCTGCTCCTGTGATGCTGCTTGACCTGCTGTGTTCATCCAGCCCCACGCTTGTTATCTCGGATTCTCCAGCATCTGCAGTACCTTTTGTCTCTGATCCAGTTTCCAGCATAGCAGCTTCCTGACACCTAGAACAAATCAATTACACACGATTCAACAATGGTAAAATCTCAAAGTTCTCATGTTTCAGCATTGGAATGGTCTGCTTCTACTAAACACTCTAGGGAAAATAGTTTATCACATTAGATCAAAATTTATGTTTTTCTTGTCTATACTGGTTTGTCACAAGATGAGTTGGACCAGTATCTATCATTTTCCAGTTTTACTGGTTTTTCCTTCTGGGTAGGATCAAACAGTCTAAATTATGAAGACAGACTGGTAAAACCTCAGCAATTTAATTTAAACAATATTCTTGTTTAATCTATTCCATTGTCATGGATGCTTTCATACCTCTATATTACTATCTGTCAATCACTTTTTCAGATTGAAATGTGCAGGTTTTATCATTTCTCTCTTCATAAGAGAAACTGTTTGAATCCACCCAGAAGGGGAAAAAACCCAGTAAAGCTGGGGATGAAACATACTAGTCCAACTCACCTTGTATACTTAAAAATGGGAGGACCAATATGATTATGCTGATTTCCAAATATTAATGTTTATTAATTGGTTTGCCCCTTGGTAGGGATCAGCTTTGTGGCTCTACACACTTGTAGGGGCTTGAATTGTCTCCTTTGTCCTCTGCAATTGCAGCTGGATGGCAAAATAACAAATTGATCTTAAATAACAATTTAAATGTAATAAAGCATTGCTGTTAACTTCACAGGTTTTCTCTTCACTCCAAGGGGGTGACATTGTAGCCATTTTGCCTCAGACAAAATGTGTAGAATGGAAACAGCAGTACCCACTGCAAACCACCAGACTCCTCTAAAAAAAAAGCCAGATTACAACAGAGGACCTCCAAAAAAGCTGTAAATTAGGAATTTAATCTTAAAAGCAACCTCAGGTAGTACCTAAATATCAGTTATTATACAAGAATATTTCATATGTAGAATCCCTACAGTGTGGTAACAGGCCCTTCATACCAACAAGTCCACGCTGACCCTCAGAGCATCCCACCCAGACCCATCCCCCATGACCCACCTAATCTACACATCCCAGAACACTATGGGCAATTTAACATAACCAATCCATCTATTGATTTTAAATTTTTCAAAGCTTCCATAGGAAATTAATGATACATATAGTTACTAAGAGAAAGTGTTGTGACATTAGGACTGAAGAGGTAGATCATTTGAAAGTGACAATACTAGGTTTTTTGCACTTGTTTCCTAATCACATACCCAGTATTGGCCATTTTCAGTGGGGTGGGGGGGGGTGCAGTGGCTGATAGGCAATTAGAGTTTTGTCAAGAATAAGTTAAGGAGGTCAATAGGCTTTTTCCAGTCTGTTTCCAGTCAGTGCAATCAAGGACAGATCAACAGCCTTAAGGTGGGAACCCAGAAGCAGGCTGTGTAGCTGCTCCAGAGAGCCCTCAGGCCCTTCTTTGCTTAGAATCAGAATTGTACAACATAAAAACAGACCCTTTTGTTCAACTCATCCATGCCAACCAGATATCCTAAATTAATCTAGTCCCATTTGCCAGCATTTGACCCATATCCCTCTAAACCCTTCCTATTCATATACTCATCCAGAGGCCTTTTATATGTTGTCATTGTAACAGGCTCTACCACTTCCTCCAGCAGTCCATCCATACACACACCACCCTCTGCATGAAAAGGTAGCCCCTTAGGTCCCTTTTAAGTCTTTCCTCTCTCACCTTAAGCCTATGCCCTCTAGGTTTGGACTCCCACACCCAGGGAAAAGACCTTGTCAATTCAGCCCATCCATGCCCTCACCCATCATGATTTTATAAACTTCTATAACATCACCCGTCAGCCTCCGATGCTCTAGGGAAAATAGCCACAGACTATTCAGCTTCTCCCGATAGTGCAAACCCTCCAAACCTGACAACATACTTGTAAATCTTTTCTGAATCCTTTCAAATTTAACAACATTCTTTCCTATGGCAGGGAGACCAGAACTGAATGCAGAATTCCAGAAATGGCTAAAACAATGTCCTGTACAGCTACAACATGACCTCCAAACTTCTGTACACAATACACTGACCAATAAAGGCAAGTGCACCAAACATCTTCACCACCCTGTCGACCTGCAACTGCACTTTCAAGGAACTATGAACCTGCACCCCAAGGTCTCTCTGTTCAGCAATATCCCTTAGGACCTTACCATTCAATGTATAAGTCCTGATCTGATTTTCCCCACTTCCTAATTGCAAGGTCAGTGAAAAAGCCACTCTATAGAATGCCCTCTCCCCTGACAGTGACAGCCAACTGCTTTTACAAAGTGTCTGAGAACACTGCCTTACTGAACCACCCTCACAATCATTTATCTACTACTACAACTGGGTGCACCTCTGAAGCTAGAAGACCTTTCATTGGCCCTCCAGCTCTCATAACACCCTCACTTCCTTTTGTTGAATGGGAAGCTGGTTCCATACCTATTAAGGTACCATACCCATGTGACAATCTTAATTTCAATCAGTATCCTATCACAGGCAGGTTTGGGAATGAAAGCAGTCCAGGTGACTCCTGTTTCCCATCTCTATGGGGCATATTTAACTGACAATTTCTGTAAATATTCTGATCTCTTTAGCCACAGCCTCTCATTCCATGGAATAAGCCAAGAATTATTACTTTTGCCACATGGCAAAAGCCCAGCTGAGACCAGCATTAAAGGCTCTGAACTTCAGGAATATAATCAGACAAAAGAAATCAACACTGAGCCATAGAAGGAGATATTGAAACAGGTAAAAGCAAAGACACCATAGTCCCAGAGGAGATAGTGATGCTGTCATTAAAGGGAGACAACTGGCGATGAGTGTGAACTGAGGGTCTCCACAACTCAGGCAAGGTTGAGAAGGCAGCACATTCATGGCGAGCTCAACTAGCACAGGAATTGCACCCATACTGTTAGCATCACTCTGTAAACCAGCTGTCCCCTCCACTGTCAGCATTTTGTAGTGACCATTTCTTCTGTGACACCCTGGTCCATTCCTCCATCATTTCTTCACTCCCCGTTGTACCTTTCCATGCAAAGGCAGAATTGTAACAGTTGCCCAGTCACTTCCTCCTTCCTCACTGTCCAAGGCCCCAAACACATCCAGATAAAGCAGTATTACCCTTATACTTCTTACGATGTAGTCTACTGCTGCTCCTACTGCGTTCTCTGCTCACAATGCGGTCTCATTTATGCTGGTGAAACCAAAAGCAGATTAGGTGACCACGTCGTGGAACAATTCTGCTCTGTCCATAGGAATAACCCTGAACTCCCAAGTGCTTGCTACTTTAATAAACCAACTTGTCTACATGCTAATATGTACATGGACTGCAGTGGTTCAAGAAGGCAGCACATCACCCACCACCTTCTGAAGGGCAACTAGGGATGGCCAATAAATGCTGGCCAGCCAGTGACATCCTCATCCCATGAGCAAACTTTGTTTATTAAACCCTTCTGTCTTGGGCTTGATGATAAATCCAGGGGTGGGGAGATGTTGTCTTGGTAGGGATTACAAGGCTGACAAGTTGGGAAGATGTTGGGCCAGGTGGCAGGTTGGGGAAGATGCGGTGTCCATAAGTGTCAGGCTGAGAGAGGAGAGTATCAGGCCCAGTGACGCTTGTGGGATCCGGGGAATGATCAGGCCAGCAGGTTGTGGGAGGTGTCAGGCCCATAAGGAAAGGTATCGGGACTAAGATGCCAGACCGAGGGTCAGGGAGTGTCCGGTCCAAGGGGTTTGGTGTCACGTCCAGGGAATCAAGCTGGTGAGTTGGGGATGCGGTGGCAGATCCAAAAGGGAGTTATTGGTTTGGGGGGAAACAGTTCAGTGGCTGAGGATCCTGGGTATGGTACAGGATCATGTCAGTTGGTGGTGTTTAGTTGTAGGAGTGGGTCAGTGGATGGGAGGGCTGGTGGTTCAGAGGTTTGGGTGTGTAAGAGGTTGCAGGGCAGTAGTCAGGGTGTAAATAGTGAATTTGACATTTAGTTTAACATTTACGCAAGAGTTAGGATGGGTTTTAATCCTCTAACATTTCCTAGCTGGAACATTTAAAATTCTGACTTAAATGGACTCTCTTGGAGGGTTCCAGATGCAGAGTAAATGCCTGTCAGGATCTTCAATTACCCAGACAATTCAAATGGCATCTACTGTATCAAGGGTTCTGCATGTTCTCAATGAATAATTCCAGTCCTTTCCGCTGAAATAATTCTAGCCATCAGAGTATTATCTTCCCCTATTGTGTCCCTCTGCTTGTCCCCATTGAATTTCATCTGCCATTGGTCTGTCAATTTTTTTTTAATTTTTTTTCTTTTTTTTCCCTACAGCACCTGTGTTCTGTGTATGTATGTATGTGTGTGTGTAATTACAGTAACAAAGTGAAGATACCATGTGCAAAAACTTCATTAATATTTCCACCACCAGGAAAACAACCATGTGGCCAGTGAACCAGTAACAAGTTGACCTGTCCATATACACATTTACACAACTACCAAATTAATTCCCTAATATGTGTTCTTTGTTGCAATTCCACATGTACAGTGTGATTTTAAAATAGGCCGATTGCCTTGAGTTTGTGAATTTAGATTACTGACATCAATTAGAAATAATAATAATCTCGACGTCAATTCCTGAGACATTTGACTTCGGACCATTCCACCAACATTTGGTTCTTTGCCTTGATTAGATTGCTTCACACATTGTGAGAGTGAGATTGATATGTCTGTAACTGTTCATTTATTTTTCCACCCTTTTGCGGTTTCCCTAATAAACCTCCCCAGCATCGAATGTGAATGCACCAGAATAGGCTTGATGGGCCAAATGGCCTCACTCTGTTTCTGTGTTCTGTTTAGAATAGTTATTAATGGCTCATGAGTCTCACTGATCTCTGAAGATTTTGAACTTTATCCCTGGTAACCTTTTGATTTGATTCCTGTTGATCTGTATGGGACTTTGAATTCATTTAAATTAAAGTAACTGATTAGCTACTTCTGTTGGAGATGGCATGACTTTCGATGTAAATACTTGAAAGATCCAGTCATTCATAATTTATACCTTATTTAACATGTTTTGCATCCACCAAAACTCACTTGCCGTTATCGATTTATTTGTCATCACAATTTTGTGTCAGGCTTTTTTACGACGTAATTTCTTGCACCCACCTTTATAATGCAAGTTGTCCAAGCTCTGGTGATACTGTAAACACAACATGGACATGAGTACAAAAGTACAAGTATTGTCCGAAATTATTTTAATCTGACCACCAGGTGGCTCTCCCTCAAGTCACTGAAAATGCTTTCTGGAATTTCTTTGTCTGAAATGTTTTGATTCAATTTTTCTGTTAACAATTGAAGTTTTTAATTAAATTAATGCTTAAATAAACAAGTGTGTGCTGAAAATTACAGGTACCATTATCTTCCCAGGAACCAGTTTCCTAATCAGCGCCACATCTAGATGAGTCAGGAAGTGCGAAGTATGTAAGTCTGCCCATCTTTCCTGTGCACGCTTCAGTAATTGAACTATATGTTGAAACCCTCTGGTCACTCCTACTAAAAGTGTCAAAGTAACGATCTTCTGTTCTACAGGCCCATGGCATAACATCTACAGGCTCTACCTGTTTATAGAGAAAACAGTAAAAGGCATGAATTGCAGCTTTGATGAGGAAAAGCACTGATGTGAAGATATCTATAATTTTGAAATTACTTATTAATCTGCTCATTAATATTCCATAGTCTCATTCTATATGTAAATATGTGACACATTTTGACTGTTTTACTACATTTCTGAGCAAGTTACTATAAATAAGAGAGCATCTTTTATATTTTGGGGAGTTCGAGACCAAAACCTCCATCTCTTGTTCAGTTCCTGCCCTTGCTCCATGGGAAACTATCACTAGCAACACGTGCAACCTTTACTTGTACATCTCCAAATATAATCTGATGATACTTAGTACTTTTTTGGGATGAGTATTGGTTAAAACCCCTCCTGAAATTGGCAAGGCATCAGCACAATGGTAATACCATTAAACCTTGAAGGGAGACATTCAGACTATCTCTTAGGAGATGATCATTGCATGACACCTACTCATCAGTGGGATAATTTGGCTAATGTTAGAGATCAGATCCTGAAAACCTTGATAGATGGAAAATGCACTTCAAATGCTAAAATAAACCAAAGAATTGCAGATGCTGGAGATCTGACACAAAAAGAAATTGCTGGAGAAACTCAGCAGGTCTGGCAACATTTTTGAGAAGAAAGCAGAGTTAACGTTTCGGCTCCAGTGACTCATCATCTGAACCCAAATACTAAGGCCTAGAAAATAGTATATGTTTATTATACCAGTTCCATGTCTTATTGCAATCACAAGTGCGATCTGACTTTCCATCAAGGTGGGGCCCTGAGTGATCCTCCTTACTTCTCAGATGAGAATCTTGTGCAGATTGCAGTGAAGCTATTGTGAGCTTTATTAATAATTGCAGTGAAGCACTTGATTCCTTGATGCTGAAACCAAGGGCTGTTGACTTTAGCATCATGCTTATCAGCTGCCACATATCCTTGATTAATGACCTCAGAACAGTCACAGACAGTGATGTTCCTGGTTGGGGGTGTGGGGGCGGTGGGGGAGGTGTGCAACGGTGTCTGGCAGCACACTGCTAAAGCCACATGAAGCTTCTCAGTTGGTTCTGTGGGGAATTAGCACCTTCTCGCCTACTCTCTATTCCTTTATTTCTCTCACAAACAAAAGCAGAAATTGCTGGAGGAACTCAGCAAGTCAGAGAGAAAGAAAAATAGGCAGGCAGACAAAGGAATGGGTCAAGGTCAGCCTGGAAAATCAATAGCTGCTCATGGGAACCCATTAGTTGGTGACAATGGGTTGTGTGTGGTAGCAGCCCATGTGATAACAAGGCCTGGTGTGGCGGGGACACTATCGCTATTGTTGGAGGCAATAGAGGGGGTGAGAGCTGAAGTGCTGAAGATGGGTTGGATATGGCTGACGGCTCTGTCAATTCTGTTGCTGGGGAAGTTGAGGAAGAAAGTAGACATTTCAGACTCCCCCTTGTTGTAGAAGCTGGCATCATCAGAGCGGATGTAATGTAGACAGAGAAACTGGGAGAATGGAATACAGTTTCTACAGGAAGCAGGGTTTGAGGAGCTAACTGTGGGAGTCAATGGATTTGTACTGGATATTGGTGGCCAGCCTATCCCTAGAAATGGAAACACAGATGTCAAGAAAGGGAAGGGAGGAGTCAGAGATGGACCAAGTGAAGATGAGAATGGATTGGAAATTGGAAACAAACTTGATAAACTTTTTAAATTCTGGATGAGAAAGGGAAGCAGCTCTAATGATGTCATCAATATACTGGAGAAGGAGTTGTGGGTCGTGGCCAAAGTAGGGCTGGAACAAGGAATGTTCCATTATTCCCACAAAGAGGCAGGTATAACTGGGCCCATTCAGGTACCTATAGCCATCCCTCTGACCTGAGGAAAGTGAGGAGAGTTAAAGGAGAGTTTGTTCAATATAAGGACGAGTTTAGCCAAGCGAAGGAGGGTGGTGGTGGTTGGGGATGGTTGAGGCCTTTTTTACAGGAAGAAGCGGAGAACCCTGAGACCATCCTGATGGGGGATAGAGGTCTACAGGGATTGTATGTTCACGGTAAAGAAGATGTGCTGGAGCCCACAAACTGGAAATTCTGAAACTGGAGTAAAGTATCAGAAGGCTCCCAGATGTAAGTAGGAAGGCACTGGAAAAGGGGAGGAAAAATATTGAGTCAATATAGGAAGAGATGAGTTCTGTGGGGCAGAAGCAGGCAGAATCAATGTGTCTGAGATAATAGGAACTGCAGATGCTGAAGAATCCGAGATAACAAGGTGTAGAGCTGGATGAACACAGCAGGCCAAGCAGCATCATAGGAGCAGGAAATCTTGACGTTTCGGGCCTAGACCCTTCATTAGAAGGGTCTAGGCCCGAAACATCAAGATTTTTCTTTTCATTAGAAGGGTCTAGGCCCAAAACATCAAGATTTTTCTTTTCATTAGAAGGGTCTGATGAAGGGTCTAGGCCTGAAACGTCAAGATTTCCTGCTCCTATGATGCTGCTTGGCCTGCTGTGTTCATCCAGCTCTACACCTTAGAATCAATGGGTCTGCCTGAGCAGTCCTGTTTGTGGATTCTGGGGAAGAAGTGAAAGTGAGCTGTGCGGGTTTGGGAGACTAGAAACTTGGAGGCAGTCAGGGGGAGATCACCAAATGAGATGAGATTGGTGACCTTTGTGGACACAATAGCATGTGTTCCATGATGGAGTTGTGGTCCAGAGGCAAATAGGAAGAAGTGTCCAAGAGCTGGCACTAAGCCTCCCTAATGCAGAAATCAGTTTGCCAGACAACAACAGCACCGTTCTTGTCAGCAGGCTTAATGACAAGGTCAGGATTGGAGTTGAGAGCTTGGAGTTCAGTCAGTTCAGAAGGAAGTAGGGTCAAATGGGGTAAGGGTGGCAGAGAAATTAAGGTGACTGATGTTACGTCAACAGTTCTTGGTGTACTGGTTGAGTGCAGCTAAAAGGCCAGAGGGAGGGCTCCAGGTGGAGGGAAAGTATCGGAGGTGGCTGAAGGGGTCCGGGGGATGGGCAGAAGACTTTTGTCCAAAGAAATGGGCACGGAGGCGAAGGTGACAGAAGAGTTCAGTGTCATATTGTGCCTGAAATTCATAGAGGTGGGGACTCAGAGGGATAAAAGTCAGACCTTTGCTGAGTACAGAACAACCAGCATCAAAGCACAGAGGGTGAGAAGGGATAGTGAACACTTTACGGGAGGAGTGGTTCAGAGAGGGGATGGAGTCAGAGGGAAGGGGAGGGGAGGAAGATTCCAGAGAGGTGTGGGTATCTCTGAGTTTTTGCATCTTGTGGGCCTTAATGCCTGAAAGGAAAAGAAAAAAAAGTTTCTTGTTAGAATGTCAAATGAGCTACAGGATGTAGTGGGGCAGGGCAGTTCGGAGCCACTACCATAAGGCGGTATGGATGGAGAGAGAGTGTGCATATGGTGACGCATGGCACTGAGTGGATCACAGGATGCAGCGAGAACAGCTGTCTGAGGAAACCTTGTAGTCTTAATCAGAAGATCACTAACAACATCTAATTCTGGTTGAAAATATCTGATTAGATGTTTGTGGAAAAAGTAAGTGTTAGATATAAGGAAATTTGGCAGAAATAGCAGAGGATCAAGGGGTAGGATATCAGTTCAGAAATTCAGGATTGGACTTTGCATTGATTTACTTGCCATCTTCATAGAATCATAGAATCTCTACAGTGTGGAAACCATTCAGCACAACAGGTCCACAACGACCCTCCAAAGGGCATCTCACCCAGACCCATCCCCCTAACCTATCCCTGTAATCCTGCATTTCCCATGGCTAATCCACCTAGGCTGCACATCCCTGGACACTATGGGCAATTTAGCACAGCCAATCCACCTAGCCTGCACATCTTTGGACTGTGGGAGGAAACTGGAGCACCCAGTGGAAACCCACGCAGACATGGGGAGAATGTGCAAACTCCACACAGACAGTCACCTGAGGGTGGAATTGAACCCAAGTCCCTCGTACTGTGAAGTAGCAGGGCTAACCACTGAGCCACCGTGCCACCCCTCACTATCCTCCTTGCCTTTGTTATCGTCAATCTCCAAAAGATCCATCTACTTTCTCTTCGTCATCTTTGACCTTCTATTCTGGCCTTTACTGTTGTGGGTGAGTATTACAGAAAGGAGGATTAAAATTAATATGACCCACCCCTGGGGGCAACAAGACAGAGAGAGTGGAGGTTGAAACTTGTACAATACGCTGGTCTTAGGGATGCCACAGCAACTTTAAATATGAATATACCATATATTTCTGTTTGTGAAAAGTAGCCCATTCACTTTACAATCTAAACATGCACTCTTATTGTTTTATACTTCGTCCTCTCAGGACATTAACAACCTTTTGATGATTTCTGTCCATGGCGAGATTGACTGCTGTTTCATTCCACTTTGTTTTGGCTAGCACGTCAGCCCCATTACTAATCAATAGCCGTACAACATGACAGTGGCCCTTCTCTGCAGCCAGATGTAAAGGGGTCTTATCCATCCAGTCTGTGGCATGGACATCAGCACCATGTTCAATTAGAGCCCCAGTCACTGTCACATGACCTTGGAAAGCAGCACGATGCAGAGGAGTCATCTGTTGTACATCTCTGCTGTCGACAAAAGCACCAAACTTCAACAACAATTGAGCAGCGACTGTTCCACTGTCTGCAGCTCTGTGCAAAGGCGTGAGCTGGTTTCTATCTGAAGCATCCACTGTGGCATTTTGTGTTAGTAGCAGCTGCAAGATCTAAACGAAGATAAGCAAAGAAATAAACGTTAAATACACAAAATGTTACCAGGTGTCTCAGAAAATATAGATCACAGATATTTTAACAGCTGACATTCAAGGGTTGCTTCCTTATTCAAATAATCAAACAGAAATAAAACACTTTAATACTTGTGAGCAGAGCACTGAATAGCTAAGAAATTAGTCCCGTACTTAAACATATGTCTGAAAAATGATGGGGTGATTGGTGGAATTTTGTTTTAGTGTCCTTAGTGTGGTAACTATTGCATAGCATTTGGAATGCTGGTTTTCAAAAGAATCACAAATCATCTTGTAGAACAAATTAATGAGCCACTGAGGCCATAATTTCCACACTTCACAAAAATGTTTTTAAATTTGTCTTCTTACAAAGTATTCCTTTTGTTTATTAAAGTATGTAATTGGAATTCACAATACCATTGATATAAGAATGAAGGTAGCAGTCAATTTTCAGCATATTTTTAAGTATTAGATTCTCATAATTAATTACTTGAAAGATTAACTTGTTTTGTAATGGAAATGCAGCAATTGGGATGTTGAACAGTCAGGCTACTTTTCATCCTGCATTTAACGGACATCATTGCTGAGAGGCATAATGGCTCTTGGTGATTGTATATTGCTAGAGATTCCTACAGAAACATTTGTAGACAGTGCGGCAGGGAAATCAGGCTGGGCTGAGTGGTAGACTCAGTCTACCATCATCACAGCCCTTGAATCAGGTTCTGTTCTATAACTGTACACAGCTAGTACCAGAGTTTGAGATGTCTACGGTAAACCTTCAGCCTTACATGCCTCCCAACAATTATCTTTCAACAATTATTGTTGTGCATTAATAGGTGTAAAAAATCTGCATTTATATTTAATTTTCATTGAAAAGAAGAGTATTTGGTCGGATTCTCTACAGAGTGGCAATCTCACGCACATTCATGTGAGAAGTGAGCTTCATATTTCTGAGAGGAGATTCTGATCAGATCTCCCTCAGAAATGTGTAGGAGTGCTTCCATTCTGACAGATCTCTTGTAACCCAGTGTGTAAGAGGAAGGCACACCACAACCCCTTCTGAAAGCAACCAGCTGCTAGGTTTTTAAATTTGATGTTTAAAGTCATGATAGCAACTTTGACAGCTGCTGTCAAAGGGTAAGCATAAAAAGGTGGAAGGGGCCCTCGTGGTTCAGTGGTGGTGAGACAGGTGGTCCAGGTTCAGGTCCCATCTATTCCTGTGGTGTGTCATAACATGTCTGAACTGGTTGATTGAAAAAAAATCTAGAAGTGGGATGTTAGGGTACTTGGATGGTTGGGTGTCAGATGGGTCACATAAAGGTTCCCAGAAGTATAGGGTAAGAGGTGGGTAGCATGCCAAAATGCTAGATAAGTAGGGTGCCAGCTGGGATGGGGAAAGGTACCCACTGGGTAGTGTATCGAGGGGCAGGTAGGATGGAGTGGGCTGGAGATGTTGGGTCCAGGTCAGAAACGGTATCAGTTCTAAGGTATTTAGGTCCAGTTGAGGGGTTTGTTGGGTTCAGGGTTTTTGCATTTCGGGTCAGGATCTGTTGTAGTTGAGTCTGTATGAGTCAAGTATGGGATCAATTTAATTTTTATTACTCGGGAGTAAGTCTATGCATTTAATGGTCTAACATTTCCTGAGTCACGATTTTACCTTAATTTTATCAGGCGCATCCAAAATCTTTTATTTTTATGGAGACTTTCAGATCATTCCAGGCATAGGGGAATTGTCCAGAAGAAAATTCAATTTCCAGAGAAAGTCATTTGGAGTTTCCTACAATGGGAATTCCAAGGGGTCCCCATGTGCAATACCTTTCTACACTGGCATAATGACTATATTGCCAGTGGAAAATCTACTCCATTATGATATTGATTGTACATTATTACTGTTGTACACTTTTCACAGAACGTGTAGAGAAGAAATGCACATTGTAATGGGCAACATTACTCTCATAATAGAATGTTCTGTTCCTGTAACAGTTACCAGACAATTTTATGTCAAATTACCTAAGCAGTAATCATTACAAAAGAGTGGGCCAAATTAAAATAGGTTCTTTAATATTAGCTACTGATACAAAGTTCTGGAATAGTCATGTAGATGTTCAAATTTCTAAAAGTGTTGCATAAACAGAGGAAAGAATATTATTTGGAATCATGGGAAGACTGCAGAGTAAATGCCTGGAAATCTACATGTATTGTCAGTACATATGGATAGAGACCTGTAGATCTAGACAATTAATTTCCTGTCTTTTTGAAGCCCTTTTTAAAAACATATCTAATTTCCAGGGATCAGAGTGGCTGAAGCCAAAAGAAATCTGAAAATTATAGGACAAAGACACAAAGATGTGAAATATTTTGTGATCATTGTAGTGCGAAGTAGCAAAGTCACTCCAGTGTAAAGTGCTGAAAATAATAGCTCCTACGGTTGTAGTGAAATGCCAATCCTTAATATTTTCAATAAAATTGGGTGAAAGTATTAGATTTTAAATGAGCAAACAGAATAGAATAATTGTCTTTGTTTATTTTCAATTATTGTAAAGACTGTGGTCTAATGCATTTGTAGAAAATCACCCAAATGGCGTCAGCCTTTCAACATGACAGCTTTTCATGCAGTGAGTATATTTAACATTGGATGAAGTCTGCTGTCACAGTAGAGCATAATCTTCCTGGATTATGTACTTTATTGGCAGAGAAGTCTCTTTAACATGGCAAGATGTCACCACTCATGAGTTATGGTTGCTATCAGAAAAGTCTCTGTTCATTACCTGTCTCTTGTCCTTCTAAGCAGCTAACACGAGGAGTTACCAGGATACACATTCTTCTTTAGTTCCTTAACATTTTCTTTCACAGTCTGAGTCTAAAGACAACTCCCAATTTACAGGAACAAACTAAGATCAAATTCATCTCAAATTTCAACTTTTTATGCAATGAATCAGAAATCAGACTGTCAGACAGCATAAAAACAGTTTAAAATCTGTGTTTGTAACAGACTAAATGAAATACTGAAATTTGATTTTCTTCATACTTGTCATTGCATTCCTATCCACCACCATCACAAGTTTATTTACTTAAAGGTAGCAATCAACATCCCAAAAGGCTCACAGAATATCCCCTAGTCTTACAAGACAGGAAGTTCCCAGCTTCAATTGTTGATCTCTGCTGAATTGACTGATATGATGGAGTTACAGTGTCCTGCAGCCCAGAATCAACATTTAAATTTTAGTTTGATGCAATCGTGGGAATGAGCAATCATATTCCATTTAATCCCTATTTATAATTTTAAATATCATTAGGTGCATAACAATCCAATGTTTTAAAGAAATCTAAACTGACAGAAGTATGTCAGGGACAACAAGGTGTAGAGCTGGATGAACACAGCAGGCCAAGCAGCATCAGAGGAGCAGGAATGCCGACGCTTCGGGCCTAGACCCTTCTTCAGGACTTCCTACTATCTCTGAAGTATGTCAGGGTGTTTGTTGCCTTGACAATTCTGGACCGGGTTGACAGCCCCTCCACACCCAGAGGAAAGCTATCCCCATACAGATTCTCACCCACACCCCATCCTGATACAGACTCTCACCCACACCCCGTTCCCATACAGACTCTCACCCACATCCCGTCCCCAAACAGACTCTCATCCACACCCGTCCCGATACAGACTCTCACCCACGCCCTGTTCTGATACAGACTCTCACCCACACCCTGTCACAGTCCGGACTCTCACCCACACCCTGTCACAGTCCAGACAGTATGGACTCTCACCCACACCATGTCATGGTACGGACAGTACAGACTCCCACCCACACCATGTCACAATACGGACAGTACAGACTCTCGCTCACACCCTGTCACAATACGGGCAGTACAGACTCTCACTCACACCCTGTCACAATAGGGGCAGTACAGACTCTCACTGACACCCGGTCACAACAGAGGCATTATACCACTCTTCAGCCTGATCCACACTCTTACTTGATCCTGGGATTTCAACTGTCTCTTGGTTGCCCCTTTTTCTCATTTAGTTTCTTGGCTTTGGTGTTCTGGAGGTTGGCGAATGACTAGGATTGTTTATCAAGGGTCGGGTGAAAATAAATGGATAAGGGCACAGTTGTCTTCTGCATGTCAAGTGGATTAGCCAGAGTAACTGTGCATCTGCCTCCAAAGATAGGTTCTCTCCCTCTCACCTTTAATATTCCTCCAATGAAAGAATCTTGGCAGAATCTTGTTTTTTAACACTATGTGTGGAGGTGAACATAAAATCAGTAGGCGCATTGTGTTTTCCCACATGCTGACCTTCTTCTCAGCTCAATGCACGTTCATGCATGGGTAAACACCAAATGATATGGGCAGGAGTACAGGAGGCTCTGCTCCCCTGACAGAATATTTCGACTCCAGCTTCTGAGTGCCATAATGAAAAGGAACCTGGACAACACTTGACTCTCTGCAGTGCGGAGGCACCACTCAACCTCTGACCATCATGGCCACCCATCCCAGGACATGTTAGAGACCGGAAAAAAGCAGCACCACACTTCATCAAAGCTTTCCCAGAAGCTCTCCTGAAGACTGTCCAAGAGAGACGGGACGTTCTTCTCCCTATGGATGACAACAGAATTCAATGCTCACTGACAAAGGCAGCCTAGTCCGAGGTGCCTGTGTTGGTCAGCACTTCTGGATGTTTTTCTCCTGATAGCTTTTTTTCAAAGGCTTGCACAGGACAGCAATACCACCAAAAAACACGTATTCAGCAAGAACACGTCTTCAGCAAGAACCCCTTACAGACACCTCAGGCACATGCATCATATAGTGCTTTATTGTTTCTCATCAGCTGTAGCTCTTTGACACTGAACCACCTTTCATTAGACTCCTTCTAACTCTTAATTTTCCCCATACCACATTGTTCTTACTGATAGCACACATGGCGTTTGTATGACAATGTATTAACAGTCTTGAATTAAAAGCTGTGGTTATGCAGGCTGTTTCTTAGCATGATGTGACACTTGTCCAAGAGTGATCTGGGGATGTTCGCTTAGCAGTTCTAACAATAACAATAGAGAAAAGAGATAAGGGGAACTGAAAGCTAGACAAAATAGTGGAGCCATGGGAACCAGCAGACCAAAAGTTGAAAGCTGAGATAACATATACCATCTGCTGGGCCTTGATTGTTCAGTTTACTTATCTGTTTGTAAAACTCGCCATGTGGTGTCATGCTGGAATAATGTGGTCAATGATTAAGGGCCTCGTAGTAAACTAGAAAGTTATGAAGTACAAATATTGTTGCAAATTCTGTATCAATAATCTTCAGGCAACTGAGATGTTATTCCTTGCATATGCTTGAATAAAGGACTTTGCTTATTTGACTCTGCAGACTTGAGAGTATGTCATTGCTCTGTATGTGCTCTGGTGAGCACAGCACTGACATGAGCTGCAGCTGGATGTGGGAGAAACAGAGAAATTCTCAGATACTTGGAGGACTACTGGAGAACAGGCCCCTACTGAGCCCAGTACAGAAGATGAACATCTGGACTCGGCCATGAGTGAGCTAATGGAGATATAGAGGCAGCTGCCTGCATGGAATGGATGAGATAACAAGGAGTGGAGCTGGATGAACACTGCAGGCCAAGCAGCATCAGAGGAGCAGGAAGGCTAACGTTTCAGGCCTAGACCCTTCTTCAG
>JAHRHZ010000017.1:10603989-10713778 GCA_024137785.1 Ginglymostoma cirratum | reverse complement strand
CTGAAGAAGGGTCTAGGCCCGAAACGTCAGCCTTTCTGCTCCTCTGATGCTGCTTGGCCTGCTGTGTTCATCCAGCTCTACACTTTGTTATCTCAGAGTCTCCAGCATCTGCAGTTCCTACTATCTCTGCATTGAATGGATGTTGGCTACTGGGGAGAGCCAGGACTAGCAGAGCAATCATTATCTGCCATGTATGTGCAGGGATTTCCACTCCATCCCTAAAGCCATGGATGCATTTATTCACTGGCTAGACGAGAGTTGAGGGGGGGTGCCAAAGGAACTTGGCCTCCTCCAGGTGCTCTAGCCCCTCAAGGGGTAAAGGATGATGTGCCATTGTGCACAGAAAGGGAATAGAAGTGACAGACAGGTACTGAGGGATTGTCTTCTCAGGGCAGTGTAGGAGTGCCCTGTTGTACGACCACCCATCTGCTTGGGAGGTGTGAGGTGGCATCTCCTTATTGCCTCCATATGATTGGATCAAGGAGGTTGTATCTACATCTGCACACTGGCAGAAGCCAACTAGATACAGTCCTCCAGAATACACCTTCCAAAGTCACCGGAGGCAAGCTGGCAAAGCAGTCAGCAGCTTCCTCAAGCTCAGCTATGCCTGCCAAGGTGGTACCAAGGCATAGCAGTAGGAAAGGAAAGATTAAAATGCATTGAAGTCATGCACAGGTTTTGTACAATCTGATATTTTTCGCACACTGCACAGCAATCACAGGGTCTCTTTCAATTTGTTAAGTTTGCTTTTATTCATTCACGGGATGTGGGTGTCACTGGCTATGCCAACATATGTTCCCCATCCCAGAGGGCAGTTAAGAGTCAACCACATTGCTGTGGGTCTGGAGTCACATGTAGGTCAGACCAGGTAAGGACAAGTGATTTCCTTCCCTAAAGTATATTAGTGAACCAGATGGGTTTTTCCCAACAATCAGCAGTGGTTTCATGGTTATCATTGGACTCTTAATTCCACATTTATAAACTGCATTCAAATTCCACCTCTTGCCATGGTGGGATTCAAACCCAGCTCCTGAGAACATTGCTTGGGTCTTTGGATTAATAGTCTAGCGATAATCACAAGGCTAGCACCTCCCTTTTCCGAATATTGAACTTTTCCTTGTAAACTGCCGTGTGAGGGTCAGATGATCATCCTACACATTCACACGCAGACTGGTGCAAAGTGCATTGAGGTATCACTCTCTGCTGCATTCTTGGAGGAACATACCCTCTGGAAAGTGAGAAATTAAGCTAGAAGCTTTGATTGTGAGTCATATAAACCCTACGTAACTCGACACAATTCCATGCTGATGCTCTGATCAAGAAAATGAACAACAGAATATTGATGCTAAGGGAACCAATTAAAATGCAATTAATAGCAATCACAGTAACTTAGTGTTTTGATGGTGGAAAGCAAACATTCCTTTGAGGGCAGAAACACTGCTGCATTTCAATTGGCTCATAGTTCTGATTATCCACATTTAGAGTCAGAGAGGTCTACAGCACAGAAAAAGGTCTTTCGGCCCATGGTGTCTGTGTCAGTCAAAAATAGCCACCTAATTATCCTAATCCCATTTCTCATTGGCCCATGGCCTTGTATGCCTTTTCATCGTAAGCACACATCTAAATCCTTTGTATTTGAGGGTTTCTATCCTCTACCACCCTTGCAGTGAGTTCCAGATTTCCACCACTCTCTGGGTGAGTAAGATTTTCCTCACAACACCTTCTGCCCCTTCGCTTAAATTTATGCTCCCTCTCATTGATCCCACTCTTAAGGGTAAAAACTTTCTTCCTGTCTACCCTATCTAGGGCACTCATCACTTAAATATCTCAATCATGCTCCCTCTCAACCTCCTGTGCTGGAAGAAAAACAATCTTACCCTGTCCAGTCTCTCTTCATATCTGAAACACTTCAGCCCTAGCAACAACCTGTTAAATCTCCCCTGCATCCTCTCCGGTGCTATCACATCAGTCTGACGATGCGGATTCGAGAACTGCGCAAAATAACTCAAAGTTATTTGCTCTCAAATCTAGCTGCTATCAGGTTCTCTTGAGATTGCCTATCTTGTCTCAATACTGCCCTAGTTTCTTTAGTAACCTCTGAAATAACTCCACAGCAGCCAGTATCCTGTCACCAAGTCACCCTTTATTTACACATGAATGGTCCTTGACTTTAACACTTCTTTTGCTCAGTGTCAGCTCTCAGAGCGCCTGTATCTCTGACACTCCCCTTTTTATCTGTCAGCCAGGGCTCTCTGATTGAAGCAGATGAACAGCCCCAATCAGGGAACTCATATTCTATGAGATCCAGCCAGTTGGCCTTGCAACAATCACTACAACGTCATCATTGGCATTGGTTCCCTCAACATTGCATGTGACATCCCTTCTTTCTCATCTGCGAATACAGATGGGTCCTCACCCATTTCTAAGTTCTCACCCTGTCATTGAGCTAGTTGTGCAGGGCACAATAACTACTCTGGAGACTGTGTCTACTGACTGTGTCAGTAGAACAATGAAATGGATAAATGGCCACAGATGACATATTTACTAATAAAAATAGCAAGCATGACTTTGGCACTATTCCTACTAAAAGCAAAACTAGGTGTCAAGTATTCTCAGAACTAAAGACTCAACAATTGGATACTGAAGAATGTTCAAAATTCTATTAAAATTTATAGACAAGATTTATAAGAAAGGTGGCCTATTGAAATCAGTTGAAATATAGGCTGATTTAAAAAATTTGGAAAGCTTGATGGATATTCTCTAGAAGCGTAGTTATAATTTATAATATAAATTTAATAGATTATATGCAAGATTACAAATCTATTATGAGATTCATAGTTCAGTGCTTCCCTTTAAATTGTTGGGCTGTGCTAAGATGTTGAACATGGACAGACTCCTAATATTAACTGCAGTTTAATTTTCAGTAAGAAACTCTCTTGGAATATAGGTCAGAGGCTTGTGGTAACAGGTACACCAGCAGAAAATTCCTCTTATGATGATGCGTGTAAAATAAACCATGCAGTAAGAGATGAAATGTTTCATAAAATCCAAGCAGACCAATCAAGTTGCAAATTAATATTTGCCCAGCATGGTCCATGCAAAGAACTCATTGCAAACCGTTGGAGGCTACAGACCTAATCGATTTCTTTTCTGGGAGAAATCCAACAATTCCTCGGTAATCAGTGATCGTTCCCCAGCTTGCAAAGTGACTACAATTAGCTACACTTTTTTCAGGACTTATAATGCCGTGCAAGCAGAAAAAGTGCACTCCCTAATGCTGACGTTTAGGGTCTTACAGCATTGTATAAGGCCATCATAAATACATTTTAATCAGGGACCATGGTACATATAAAAGAGAACAGTCGAAAGAGTGAAAAGACCCAGGTAGGATTGTAGGTAGTAATGGAAAAACAGTAATTTCATAGTGTGGAAATTGAACTCTTTAGGGTGCATTCTTTGAGTTTAATTGACTCTGATCACTCACTTACAGAATTGGAACAAGTCATAGAAAGTAGTGAGGTAACATAAAATATATTTTGGACAATTATGAAGACCAGATTATGGCAAATGAAAGGCTAATTGAATATAAATAAAGTGATATAAAGTCACAGGACAAAGCTATTTGTTCCAAAGAAAAAACAATTGGAAATTGGCAACTAAGTAATGCATACAATAGAAGGGACCAATGAATGGAGGGATACCACCATCCTAGGGAGAGCAGGGAAAGACACTGGCAAATATAAATATCAGTTAAATGTGCGAGATGAGGGACAGGATCTATGGGTCAAGAGTATAGGTTGGCAAAATGAGGTAAGGATGTGAAAGGCCAGAAGACACAATTAAAGTCCTGAAAATGGACCTGGAAGTGAGCTTGGCCCTACAGGGGAAAATAAAACCTATCCCAGCCTATTTAGTTTCTCTCATCTCATGTAAATCAGTTAATACAAAAGCTATGTTTTGCAAGGTTAAAAGTTTCAAAGAGAAGTAATTTTGAAACCACCAAACAAAGTATTTGATGTAGAAAGGAAGCTATGAAAATTAAAGTGTGTTCATGGGTTGAATGATGTAACAAGGGTACTTTTTCTTAATTAAGCCCATTTTGCTGAAAGTAGGTTGCATTTAGCTTAAGGCAGACTGTGTAATGTTCTACACATATTGGAAACAAAACTGGCAGGAATCTTCATGATGCATGTCAATGACTTTCTGTGGGAAGATTCCACAGAATTTGAGGAACATGAGGTAGATAAAATAAAAAGAGAAGCCAGGCTCTGGGGCCCTCAGAACATACAGGGTTAGATAGTAAGCGGAAAAGTCAGGAGCAACTTTAGATCTACGGTATTACTTGGAAAGCATTGAGC
This sequence comes from Ginglymostoma cirratum, assembly GCA_024137785.1. Lineage (NCBI taxonomy): Eukaryota > Metazoa > Chordata > Chondrichthyes > Orectolobiformes > Ginglymostomatidae > Ginglymostoma > Ginglymostoma cirratum. The sequence goes on along the minus strand of JAHRHZ010000017.1, from coordinate 10,709,420 downwards.
ACATCTTGATAAATCATTCAGGTTCTCACAGAAACATGATTTTGCATCCAGGGAAGAAATCAACCAGTTAAGAAGTTTGATTGGATAATAAAACTGGTTGTGCACTCAAACTTCTCTTGATGCCAGATATTACATTTTGGAACTGAGTACATGCTACTGTTGAGAAAGTCTTAAGAGCAAATAAAGCAAAAATAAATTAAATTCAGAAAAAAATGCACACTCAAGTTTTTAGACTTTGGTCACCCAGAAAATGAGCAGGGTGGTGAGGGAAACAAGAATGAGGGAATATCATATTTGACCTCATCCTTACAAATCAACTTGCCACAGATACGTCTGACCGTGACAGTATTGGGATGAGTGACTAAAGCATAATCCTGCACGGATAAGATCTCATCTTCATATTGAGAATACACTTCATACACGACACTACACTTTGCCAATGTCTGTGGTGCAATTGGTCAGTGTGTTCGGCTGTTAACCAAAAGATTGGTGGTTCGAGATCACCCAGGGACAGTGCAATCGCTGTTTTTTTGGGTGCGGCACACTGGCTCAGTGGTTAGCACTGCTGCTTCACAGTGCCAGGGACCTGGGTTCCATTCCACCCTCAGGCAACTGTCTGTGTGGAGTTTTCACATTCTCCCCGTGTCTGTGTGGGTTTCTGTTGGTTGCTTTGGTTTCCTCCAACAGTCCAAAGATGCGCAGGCTAGGTGGATTGGTCACGCTAAATTACCCATAGTGTTCAGGGATGTGCAGACTAGGTGGATTAACCGTGGGAAATGCAGGGTGACAGGTTAGGGCAGGAGGGTGGGATGTTCTTCAGGGGGTCAGTGTGGACCTATTGGGCCGAATGGCCTGTTTCCACACTGTAGGGATTCGATGATTCTATGATTCATATGTTATGGGGCACTACATTAAATAGGTAGACTTCAAACAGATCTAGCAACTCAAAACTGGGCATCTATGAAGTGCTGTGGTCCATCAGCAGCAGCAACAGCAGAATTGTACACCCACACAATCTGCAGCCGCATGGCCCAAAAATTCGGCTGCTCTACCATTACCATCAAGCCAGGAAATCATCACTTGTTCAATGAGGAATGCAGGAGGATGTGCCAGGAGCAGCAACAGCCATATCTAAGAATCAGATGTTAACCCAGTGAAGCTACAACACAGGACTATTTGCATGGCAAACAGCAAGTGAGAGACAGAGCTAAGCAATTCCACAACCAATGGATCCGATCTAAACCCTGCAGTCCTGCCACATCCAGTCATCATAGTGGTGATCAGTAAAAAACTTACTAGAGGAGCAGACTCAACAAATGTCCCCATCCTTAAAGAAGGTTGACCCTAGCAAAGGGTAAATGATAAGGCTGAAGCATTTGCAACAATGTTCAGCCTGAGTGCTGAGTGGATGATCCATCTTGGTCTTCCTCAGAGGATCCCAGAATCACAGATACCAATCTCCAACTAATTTGATTCACTCCCCGTGATATTAAGAAATGGCTGTAGGTACTGGATACTGCAAAGACTATGGGTCCTGACAACCTTCCAGCAATAGTACTGAAGACTTGTTCTCCAGAACTTGACACATCCCTAGCCAAGATCCTCCTGTACAGCAGCAACACTGACATTTACAACATAATGTGGAAAATTGCCCAGGTATGTACTGCACACGAAAAGAAGGACAAACCCAACCTGGCAAATCACTGCCCGACTCTTTGTCTACTCTCTATCATCAGTAAAGCGATGAAGGATGTCATTTAAAGTATGATTAAGGAGCACATGCTTAGCCATAACCTGTTCACTGACACTTAGTTTGGGTTCTGCCAGGATTACTCAGTTCCTGACCTCATTACAATCTTGGTCTATAATATGAACAAAAGAGGTGAATTCCAGAGGTGAGGTGAGAGTGACAGTCCTTGACATTACTGCTACACTCAACTGAGTGTGGCACCAAGAAGGTCAGTCATCTCTGCTCCAGGGCATTTCCTCAGGGTAGTGTCCTGGGCCCAACCATCTTCAGCTACTTAATTAAAGACGTTCCTTCCCTCCATCATAAGGTTAGAAATGGGATGTTTGCTCATGATTGAATAATGTTCAGCACCATTATTGACTCCTCGGATACTGAAGCAGTCTAAGTCCAAACGCAGCAACATGTGGACAATATCCAAGTGTGGGCTGACAAGTAGCAAGTAACATTAATGACATACAAGTGCCAGGTAATGACCATTTCCAAGAAGAGAGAATCTAATCATTACACCTTGACATTCAATGACATTGCCATCACCAGAGCTCTCACTATCAACATCTGAGGTTCCCATTAACAACAAACTGAAATGGACTATATAAACACGGTGGCTAAAAGAGTAGGTCAGAGGCTAGGAATACTGCTATGAGTAACTCACCTCCTGACTCCCCAAAGCCTGTCCACCATCTACAAGGCACAAGGACTGCGATGAAATACTCTGCACTTGTTTGGCTGAGTGCAGCTCCAACAAACCTCAAGAATCTTGACACCATCCAGGTCAAAGCAGGCCACTTGTTTGGGACCACATCCACAAACATTCACTCTCTTTACCATCGGCAGTCAGTAGCAGTAGTGTCTACAATCTACAGGATGCACTGTAGAAATCCACCAAGGCTCCTAAGACAGCACCTTCCAAACCCATGAGCACTATAATCTAGAAGGACAAAGGCAGAATATGCATGAGAACACTACTACATACAAATTTCAGACCAAGCCACCCTCCATCCTGACTTGGAAATATATCACTGTCCTTTCAGTCTCATTGGGTCAAAATGCTGTCAACCCACACCATATGGATTGCAGTGGTTCAGGACTCTGGCTAGATGATGCCGTGGGTCCCTGAGTGCTACATGTGTGCAGTCAATGGCCCTTTGTGCCTGAGGGAATCCAGCAGTGGCTGCAAATATGATGAATCAGGCACCGCTGTCAACTGGGTACATGACAAAGTGGACAAACTTAATTGCTTTCCTGTAAAAGGAACCAGTGAACTCACAAATACACTAGTGGGCTGTTGGCTGGGGGATCGCCACACACTTCCTCAGCCAGCTGCTGAATTAGGTTAGTCAAGCGGCAAGCAAGGAAGTACTAGTCTCTGTAGATACATTATGAATGAGTTCCTTTTACAATTGGAGATCTTGAAATAGTCAAGCTATCTTTTAAGTCTTTATCAGGCTGTACATGTGTTGGGTTTAAAACTGCCCTACAGCCATGTCTACAGAGTGAGGTCCATCCTTCATCATCCATGGTTTTCTACTTCTTCATTCTGCCATGTACAAGAACTTAAACTTGATCTTGTCATTGCATTCCATGAATGTGACAATTAGCTCAAACTAACTGTTGGTGGCATTCATCATCCTCTGCAATCCACCCTTACAACTTTGGAATCTACAGCTTGCATAATGCTTTTATAAACAAACAAAAAACAATCAAATTCTCTTTTCAAAGTTACTAGAATCTGCTTCCAGAAACTTTTCAATCATAATTCCAGCACGAAGACGACTATTCTCTTGCTGTTTGTTTCTATACAACAGCACCACCTTCAGGCCAACTCCGCTCACAAGACTCTTTCCAGATGCTGTCAACAGGAGACCTTTTTTTATTGTTCTTCTGTACCTCAACCGTATTTATACGCTTTTGCTCTTTATCCCATGATAGATTTACTTAACAAAATTTGACTAAACTCATTCTTTAAACTTTCAGAGATAAAAGGTACTGCAGATGCTGGAGAATCCGAGATAACAAGCATGGGGCTGGATGAACACAGCAGGTCAATTTCTGATGATTTTTTCTGATGAAAATTTTCTGATGAAGGGTTTAGGCCCGAAACGTCAAGTTTTCCTGCTCTTCTGATGCTGCTTGACCTGCTGTGCTCATCCAGCCCCAAGCTTGTTATCTTTAAACTTTCAGTTGACTATGTGTAAGGACACTTGGAAGATTAATATCCATATTTGGGCTGATAAGTAGCAAATACCTTCTCCAACAAGAGGATCTAGCTATTCCACCTTGATATTCAATGGCATAACCATTGCAGAATCTTTCACTTTCAAATTTCTGGAGGTTACCATTGGCCAGAAACTGAGCTGGACTACAAACGTAAATACTCTGGCTACAAGAGCAGAGCAGACCAGAATCTGAGAATCCTGTAGTAATTCACCTCTGACTCCCAAAGTATACCCACCATCTACAAAACGCAAGTCAGGAGTGCGAGGCAGTACACTCTACTAGCCTGTTTGAGTGCAGCTCCAACAACACCCATCCAGGATAAAGTGACCTGCTTTAATGGCACGATTTCTCCAAACATGCACTCTCCAGCACTAAAGCTCAGCAGCAGCAGTGTGTGCCATCTATAACACATGCTGCAGAAATTCACAAAGGAACCTCGGATAGCACCTTCCAAATCTGTGACCACTAAAATCTAGGACAAGGGCAGAAGATACATGGGAACACCACCACCACCTGTAAGTTCACCTGCAAGGCACTCACATTCTGACTTGGAAATATGACACTGTTCCTTCAATGTCACTTGGTCAAAATCCTGGAACTCCCTCTTCAATGGCATTTTGGGCATACCTACATTAACCAGACTGCAGCTCATCACCACTTTCTCCTGGGCAAATAGGAATAAGTAATAAATGCTGGCACAGAAATCAACACCCATATCCCATGAGTGAATAAAAAAAAGTTAAATCACTTACCATTTTTGAAAATGGATTACATCACTCCTCAATCTTTTAAGTTCAGAGGAAAAAAATCCATATTTATCGACCATGTTTTTGAAACTCAACTCTTTAAGACCTTGAACAAAACTGCTGAGGCTGTGCTGTACTCCATCCTACTTCAATCTGTCTTTCTCAATGTTTGGTGTCTTATACCCATCAAATTCAGGAGCTCCTCACAAAATTCAACTGCAATGTGATTTCAAAATACATTTGACTGCAAATATTAGGCTTAGTTTTGTAAAAATTAATAGGAATGGCACAGTGGTTCAATGGTTGTCACTGCTGCCTCACAGCACCAGGCAACTGTCTGTGTGGAGTTTGCAATTTCTCCCCCTGTCTGCGTGGGTTTCCTCCGGGTGCTCTGGTTTCCTCTCATAGTCCAAAGATGTGCCGGCTAGGTGGATTGGCCATGTTAAATTGCCCATAGTGTCCAGGGCTATGCAGGCTAGGTGTATTAGCCAAGTTTAATGCAGGGTTACAGGGTTAGGAAAGGTGTAGGGGTCTGGGTGGGAGGCTGTTCAGATGGTTGGTGTGGAATCGATGGGCCGAATGGCCTGCTTCAACGCTGTGGGGATTCTATGATTCTATGAAAATGGGAGATACGAGACTTTTTTTTAAAGATTCTGTTGAACTTCAGATAAAATAAACTGTACAACTAAATCTCTAAAAATATTTTCAGCAAAAATTCAGTCTGTCTTAGTCACCTACTTCCAGTTTAGAACATGAATTCATTTCTGGTTTAATTTGTTGCACAGTGGAATTGTAATTTGGAACAGTTTGAGCTGCCCTTATCTTAATCAAAGAGACATTGTACTATTAACATGATGTAGCTCCATGAATAAGTAGGTTTTCTCCCTTTCCATTCTCTGTCCTAAAGATTTTAATTCATTCTACAGCATCATCTACAGGTACAGAAGGTTTCTTTTCCTTTGTGCGACAACTATCAGATTTTTCAGTCTGCCTCTTACCTCCATATTTCCATTTGCAGCAGCCTTGTGCAGAGCAGTTTGATTATTTTCATCCCTTGCATCTATGTCTGCTCCTTTCTTCAATAAATAGTAGGTGGCCTTGATATTTCCAGCCTCAACTGCTATTTGCAGTGGAGTCATACCATAGTCTGTCTTCTCATTCAGTGAAGATCCCTTCTTCAGCAGCAGTTCAATGAGGTCTGTATGCCCATTCAAGCAGGCCCAGTGTAATGGGGTCCACTTATTGTTATCTTTAATGTCTGCAGAGGCGCCATATTTTATTAAGAGCTGAGCTGTGCTTAAGCAACCAGCAGCTGCACTGCAGTGAAGTGGACTTGCTCCACAGCGAGTTTGGGGCTCAAGAAGGGCTCCACGGTGTAAGAGGTAATCCACTGCGTCAGTGTGTCCATTATAAGCAGCCCTATGCATTGCCGTATAATAATACTTACTCCTGCTATTGATAGCTGCACGTCTATGAAGAAGATACTTGATCAAAGAAATATTTCCACAGAATGCAGCATGGTGAAGTGGAGTCCAGCCCAAATTATCCTTACAATCATCATTCAAAGCAGCAGACCTATGACGATTAAATTAACATTAGTATTTATTATGAAAGTCATCATACCCCAAAAATGTAAATTATATGTGTGAATATTAATTTGAATGCATAAAAGTGTATAATCTCTAAGCAAAGATACCAAGTAGATTCCATAAACAATAAATATTAATCCATGAAAGTAAATCAGAGTACTACACCTGGCTGAATCACAATGAACTACAATTAATATTCTCCATTATTAATAATATCAATCTCATGGACATACAAATATATGAATCTGCAAAAGGCCACTTGGCCCATTGAGCCTATTCCACCATTCAAAGAGATCATGGCTAATCTGAATACTCCATACTCCCAGCTACCCATGGTAACCTGTCACCTCCCTGCCTACAAAGAATTGAGCTATCTCTGCCTTAAAAATATTGTCTCTCATGAGGAAACAACTTTTCCACATCAGTCCTGACAAGACCTTAGACGTTTCAATGAATTCACCTATTATCTATCTAAACCCCAGCTGATACTAGCCTAGCCCGTCCAATCTTTCCTCGTAAGACAACACACACATTCCAGATATTAATCTGGTGAACCTTCTCAAAATGTGTCCAATACATTTATAACCTCAAGTGAGGCGATCAATACTGTGCACAGTATTCCAGACCCCTTTTTAAAAACTAGTTCTAGACTCCCACACAAGAGGAAACATGCTTTGGACATCCACTCTATCAAATCCTCTCAAGATCTTATATATTTCAATTAAGTTACCTCTAATTCTTCTCATCTCCAGAGGATACATGCCCAGCCTGTCTAACCTTTCCTCATAAAACAATTCACTCATTCCAGGGATTAGTCTGGAAACCTTCTCTGAACTGCTTTCAATGCATTAACATTCTTCTGTAAGTGTGGTGACCAGTGCTGTATACAGTACCTCAGGTGCAGTCCCATCAATGTCCAGTATAACTGAAGCATAACATCCCTACTTTTGTATTGATTGCTCTTGTCAGAAAAAATAACATTCTAGTAATATTTTTCTAATAATTTGCAGTACCTGCATACTAATCTTTTACGATTCATGCACTAGGACCCTCAGATAACTTCGCATCTCATCATAGAACCCATACAAGTGTGGAACCAGGTCCTTCAGCCCAACAAGTCCACACCTACCCTAGGAGCATCCCACCTAGACCCATCCCCTATAACCCACCTAAGCTACACATCCCTGAACATTACAGGCAATTTAGCATGGCCAATCCACCTAACCTGCACATCTTTGGACTGTGGGAGGAAACCAGAGCGCCGCACAGACAGGGAGAAACTCCACACAGACAATCACCCGAGGGTGGAATTGAACCCAGGTCCCTGGCACTGTGAAGCAGCACTGAGCCACTGTGCCACTCAAATGTGAATAGACCATAGAGCTCAGCAATCTCTAACTATTTAGATATTATGCTTCTTTTTCATATTTCCTGTCAGGAAAGGAAACTTTACATCTTCCAACATTATATTCCATTTGCCAAATCTTTGACCTATCATTTGACCTGTCCTTTTGCAGTCTCCTGTCAGTTCATATTTACTTTACTCTCTATTTTTGTGCCATCGGCAAATTTAGCAACCACACCTTGCATTCCTTCATCCAATTTGTTTATATATATTGTATTAAGCCAAGGTCTCAGTACTAATCACTGTTACAGACCACTTTGTTACATCTTGACAACCAGAAAATACCCATTTATGCCTACTGTTTCTCTTAGCTAGTCAAACTCACAACCATGCCGAATTTATTAACCCCATACCATGAGCTTTTATTTTCCCACACTACCCATTGATGTGGAACCTTACCAAATGTCTTCTAAAAAATTAAGTACATTACATCCCCCTTTAGCCACATGCCATGTTACCTCTCCAAAGAACACCAACACAACAGTTAAACATGATTTTTCATTGCAAAAAACCTTGTTGCCTCTGCTTGGGTTCCTTAACTTTCTCAAGGTGCCCCATTATAATATGTATAGATTTTAGCATCCCCCTTATGACAGCTAAATGGCCTGTAGTTTCCTGCTTTCTGTCTCCATCCCTTTTTGAATAAAGGAGTTATATGAACTGTTTTCCAATCCAACAGAAACTTCCGGATTCAAGTTGATCAAGTGGAGTTAGAGATTTGCATTTGCCATAATCACAGTTTATTTATTTATGAACACAGAATAAAATTATCGTGATGGTATAAAAAGTAGCTTCATTTATTGCCCTGAGAATGACCTACAGTTAACAGGAAGGTTTGAGAAAGATGATTGGGAATGGGCCTCATTTATACTATTTGGGAGTCTAAAACTGGATGTGTTATTGTTAAGAAATTTAGATGCTGTGGTAATTCAGTGAAACATAATCATTTGAAGCGAGTTCAACATACTTAGCAGAAAGTTGACAATGAACTGTTGCACCTTGGTTGTCTTCCTGGTTTGCAACAGGCAGTGTTTCTGCTTTCTGCCCATATATCAGTGTCGTGGTCAAGCAGGAAGGCATGCACCATCCCTGCTGAGGTTGATTCACTTCTGCAGGCTTGACGTTCATGTTTATTCTGACCGTGCTGCAGGAAGAAACTGAATCGTGTAAATCCATCCATTTCCATGTAATTTCTGAAAGGGCTGACATGGCAGATTCTGTAAAAAGAAATACTATCTGACAATCATGTATTGAAAGCAAAACAAATACACAATAAAATGATCACATTTGGGTTAATTTAAAGAGATTTAATAAAAATTCTGGTGGCATGAAATGAAAGGTTGATTAAATGGAACAGTCTTTTATCACCAATTAACCAGGTCTTAAATATGTGGACCATTCATGTTGCTATGAGGTGAACATGTTATTGAACATTGAAAGATAGATTTATGACAGGCAGTTAAATATATACAATTACAGTATATAGTCCATTCATGCTGGTCAAGAATATATTCGTCTAGAAAGTTAGCATCTTAAAAAAAAAGGAAATCTTAATAGTTGCTACATTGGAAGGCAACAAATAATTGTAAGTGCCAGTTATTGCTGCAAGTTAACCCACTGCCATGAGGATAGTTGATAAATAAGTGATTTGAAAATAAGATGAGCGATCCTTACCATTTAACCACAGACCCCAGCATAAACTGTGCTGTACAAAATGTGCTGAATGTGTTCAACAATACTAGCTGAACCCAGAGGTGTCTTTTGGCGGGGAGGAGCTGTTCAGCACATCATCATTGCTGGCTGAGTGCCATTCATTAATATTATCTCTCTTCGGTACTTAATGGCTAATGGCGATAACATATTTTTAAGTCTGTGTTTCTGATGTGGTGACAGAAGTGGGAAAAAGTGCCTGGGAGCTCTTGGTGCAGCACCAGGGAATCACATTTTAAGGAGCATTCTGTCAAATTCGCACAGCTGTAAGTACAGCACGGCCTCACTTCAATATTCCCTCTGAAGGCCAAGGGAACAGTGAACGAATAAGTCAGACGGCTTGGTGGGAATTGATTAATCAGCTCGATTCCTACAACATTAGTTACAGTGCCTGAAACATCTCACTGACTCTACAGGAACAACAAGGTAGAACTGCACAGCTCTGGCTTTGTTTGTTTCCAATACTTAAAATTAAGTTCATATTTTTACATACCTTTGTTTCTGAAAACTACCTACATCTTGAAGCCCCTCTTCTGAGTTTCCAAACTTTTGAGTTAAAAAATACCTTAAGGAAACAGGTCACCATTATGAAGAGTGCCCTGCGGCCAATGATATGGTTAAATAGGTGGGAGGGACCTCAATGTCTACCTGGAGCATTGGGCGTCTGGTCAGCAGAAGGACACTTTCAGGCAGCTGCCTTAGCTTTGATGCCTTCAGAGGCCTGCAGGCAAATTGGAAAATTGCAGTCAGCCTCTGACATTTAGCTTTAAATGGCTACTTATTCAGCTTAAATGGCTACTCAACACTTGCAGGGTGACGCTGACAAATCAGCACACCAGCCAAATGTTTGCGCCCACCCTGCTGTGTACTTGTCCCCATATGGGGGTAATAATCCTGACTTTAGTGTCATTTAGGAGTGTACCTTATGTCTTCAATTGTAGCAAATTATGTAGAGGATTCTTTAGATACTGCAGTTTCCAAGTACATTGATTATAGTCAGGTAGCAGAAACCAGCTTGACAGAATTTAGGAATTACTGAAAATCATCAGTGTTGGAACAATTGCAAGTACAAGAAGGCTAGGATAGGCTAGCTTGAGTTTTAAATCTCAGTGTGAGAATTATATGGAAACATTGTACCGTTTAAGGATGAGGTAAACTAAACCTGGATAAAATATACTGAGGAAAAGAAATAGATGACGTTTGCCAAGAGGAAATAATGATTCAAGTGCGGAAAAACTTTGAGTGCTGACATTAGAAACAAATCAAAAATTGCTGGAAAATCTCAGCAAGTCTGGCAGCATCTGCGCAGAGAAATCAGAGTTAATGTTTCAGATCCTGTACCCCTTCTTCAGAACTAATGGTAGCTGGGAAAAGGAGGGTATTTATGCAGAATAAAGTATGGGGGGATGAGTAAAAAATAGGTGGATATAGGGCCCAAAGAGAGAGGAAAACAGCTGTACAGAAAAAGGAGTGGGTAATTATTAGTCTTAGAGAATCAATAGCTGTAAATGGGGACTATTAGTGGCTGACAAAGGGATGTGTATGGTAACAGCCCATGTGATGAAAAGACCTGGTGTGTGGAGGTTGGGGTAATGACATGGAAGAAGGTACTCAAGATCTAAAATTGTTGAATCCTATACTAAGTCCTGAAGGCTGCAGAGTTCCCAAGTGAAAAATGAGATGCTGTTCTTTCAGGAACAAAAACAGAAGTTGCTGGAAAAACTCAGCGGGTCTGGCAGCTATTCTTTCAGCTGAACTGAGTTTCCCTGAAGCACTGCAACAAGCCTGAGATAGAGATATTGGCCAGGGAACACGGTGGTGCATTGAAGTGGCAGGCAACCAGAAGCTCAGGGTCTTTTTTTATGGACAGATGTAAGTGTTCTGCAAAGTGGCCACTCAGTCTACACTTCATTTCCCCAATGTAGAGGAGACCACATTGTGAGCACCAAATGCAGTAGACTAGTTTGAGTGAAGTACAGGTACAGTGCTGCTTCACCTGCAAGGTGTGTTTGGGGCCATGGATAGTGAGGATGCAGGAAGTAAATGGGCAGCTGTTACACCTTCTCCGATTGCAGGGTAAAGTGCCATGCGGGTGCAGGTGGGTGTTCGGAGTGTAGGAGGTGTGGACCAGGGTGTCCCAGAGAGAACGGTCCTTGCAGAAGGCAGACAAGGGATAGGAGGGGAATATGTGTCTGGTGGTTGCATCTCGCTGGACTTGGCAGAAATGGCGGCTAATGATCCTTTGGATATGGACATTTGCGGGATGGCAAGTGAGGACAAGGACGCCCCTATTGCTGTTGTGGAGGGGAAGAGCGAGGGCGAGGCAGAAGTGCAGGAGATCGGTCGGATCCAGCCTGTCAGCAACAATACTGGGGAGTCCTCAACTGAGGAAGAAGGTGGACATTTCGGAGACTTCCTTTGTATACTCAATGTAACTTTGGGAGTCAGAGGGTATTTAGAGGATATTGGTGGCCAGCCTATTGTTTACTCCCACCCCCTCCCCCCACCCTGTCTTCAGCATAAATACAAACCTTCTCCTAGCTACCATCAGTTCTGAGGAAGGGTCATTGGGCCCGAAACATTAACTCTGATTTCTCTCTACAGATGCTGCCAAACCTTTTATGTTTTTCCAGCAATATATTGTATACCTGTATACAATATAATTTTGTATACCTGTATACAAAAGCAGTTATCTAAATTGCAGCTAAGGATAATTCTACATGGGAGATAAACCTTGAACAATGCCACACACCATTGTAGAGCAGTGTTCAGCTAATTAGAAAAATTGTAAAATAAGCCAGTTTAAAAGAAGATAACTTGTAATTATTGGAAATTTTCTTGAGCTGTAGCCAAAGTCCCAATGGTACTTCACCTCACAGAGTAAGGGATATATAATGACATTTAAGACAAAAGCAAATTAGCAGTTAGAAGTCACTGTTCATATTAAAAGTAAGGGAAATATGAATTCTTGCAAGATTGGTTTAACGGTGTGCAGCTCTTTAATTTAAGCAATTTCACAATTAGCTTGGTACTATGTTTCAAGCCCAACACTTCAATATTTGGATCAAGAACAAGTGCAGAAGGAAGGATATTATTTGTAGGACATTAGGAACGTGAAAGCTGTGCATCAGTCATGAAACTGAATTGGATCCATTGTCTCCAGAGAGAATAATGTGGGAGCTATTGAACTAAAAAAACAAAAGAGTTCAAGCTTTTGCTTGTTTGAAGAAAAGAAGTTGTTATTTTATGCTAGGGATTCATTAAGAAAATTATAATGGAGAAATATAAAATGAATGAAGAAACTGGTTAGAAGTCAATGAGTTAAGGATTGTAAGAGAGAAGATTGTAGAGTCTGCATTGAAAGAGGCGACAAAGGTAAGAAGTAATTAACTAGGCAGGTAGACTATTTTGTGAGTTGTGACTATAGAAAACAGTTAGCCTGCACTCATAATTATGGTAGATCCTGGTGAGAAAAAGTAAATGATTTGGTGGTGATAAATCGTGAGACATCTTGAAGATATGCTAACTACTAACAAACACAAATTATTGTTTTCTAATAACCAAGAGAAAAGTTGTAGATTTCAGACATTAGTAAAGTTGTTGATATTGTAGACATTGTGGAAGAGCAAGGAAAATTTTGAAGTGGATAATTAAGTTTTGAATTACAGATAGTTTTCAAGGAAGCTGCACTGCATAACTAATAAGATCAATGCCAGGAAATTTGTTCTAATTCATGCAGGCTAATGATTTGCAAGAAAAGAACAAAATAAACTAGCTAAATTTGCTCGTGATACAACTTTGTGCATAGTTTAAAAGCAGGGTACAATTGTTACATCATGAATGCAAAGAGCAAGGTCAAAGATTCCAGCTGACCTCCTAACGTGCTGCTCATAACAGTCACCATACACACTTTTCACGGATGCCTGGATTTCCCTGAATATGTTCATTCCTAATATCACGCGTATTGTCAACTTCCTTGCCTCCACTGGGGTATCATTTGGCCCCTGAACTACCAAAGCCCTCAGGCTATGAAAGGTATGATACAGAGAGCTCGATGTGGCTATGGTAGGGATTTCTGACCCCTCTGACTTTGAGAACCAATTGGGGGAAAAAAATTAACCAGCTCACCCTCTTCAACAAGATGCTCACGGAAGAATTGGTTGACACCTTTGCTCCAGTGTGAATTTGCCCCTGTAAGAATAATTCACATATGATGGGTGGGGATGGAGGTGGGAATAGGATCTGTAAAAATGTTGAAGTCACCTATGCGACTAATGTAGGTGGAACTCCTACCTTGCTGAATTACCTTGCTGGTCCCTATTGTGTATGTAAGATGGAGGGATGTCATTCACTGGCTTGGCTGTTAGTGGGACACCCAAATGGTTCAACATTTGCTGAGAGGGGAAGGGTGTTGCACTGGATGAGAGTTCTGTGCCTGACAGCAGCGGTGGCCATGGTTGTTGAGAGCAGTCTCATTTGAAATGCCCAGTCTTGTCACAATTCCAACAACTATTTGGAGCACCGCCTGGGCTGGACCTTCAGTGAGGCTTACCAGAGATATAGGACAGCAAAGACTGGGTCTGCACTTGCTTAGCAGCTATCTGTTCCATCTGTCTCTTAAGCCTGAGGTCTACATCCCCATCCCATTGACAGTCATCTCCCTGTTGTTTCCTGGTGTAAGGAGACTAATCCTTTCCTATGTGTCACAAAACTAAAGCAATTTTGGGTAGAATCTGTACTTGAATCGCAAATTGCAATCAAAGTGAAAACCCCATTTTAAAGCATTTCAAAAGTGAAGTGACTGTGTGGATCTCAGTTTTGGTTATGTATCTAAATATGATTGTAGTTTAAATTCTCAGAAGCAAAAAGTTCGAAATTAAATAGCCAGATACTTAAAGCCTAAAGGCACAAATATTTTCAGACTCTGATTCTCAATTAGAAAATCCAAAAGTATTCTAATTAATTACTGATCCTTGGTTCATAACAAATGCTGAACTTTTTACTTTGTGCTAGATATTTATATTGTGTAGAATGTTCATGTGACTGCTGAAATTACAGGGGTTCTGCAATAAACATCATTTATTGTTTTGCACTCACATCACTGACTGTTTGAGGAACTACACGTCAAATTTCGCCACACTCACATTGCATCATTTTTGATTCAGTCCAGCTTACTATAGAAAACATATAACTTGTAATTTGCAACTGTGGCACCATCTTAGCGTCTACTCCCAGCAACCTGTCTGATGCTTCTGAGTCATATAATGTTGTCTCACATTGTTCATAGCAGGGCATGTGTGTACACGGTGTTGTACAGTATAGCACATGTATGATGTGTATTTTGGTTGCTGGGTATGAAACACAATTCCCTAAGTTATAGCCCGTATCCTTACTTTATTCTGCTGTTTCTTATGGGAAAAGTTGCGCCAACATGAGTTGCATAGGCAACTTCAGCATTTTTAAAGATCCTATTCCCACTCCCCATGCCACACCCACTGTTGTTACATTATTTTTGTAGGGTAAATTCCTTGATATAAATATTTCAATATAAGTTGCACCTTTTATCAAGGACTCTCTGTACACATTACATTGAGTGGGACCGGAAGAGGAATTCATAACAAATAGGAGGAGTAATCATGTAGCCCACTGACCTTGCTCCCCATTCAATGCAATTCAGGCTGATCCTAAACTTCAACTCTACTTCCCCACATGTTCAACAAGTCCCTTGATTCCATGAGAGGCCAATACTGTCCACCTTAATTTTAAATACATTTAACAAGTATATGTAGCTCCCTGGGATAGAAAATTCCAAGGATTGACACTTTGAATGAAGAAACTTCACATCTTAGTTCAAAACAATCAACCCTTTATAATGCGACTCTATCTTCATATAAATGATTCCTCAGCCAGGCGAAATATCTCCCCACGTCTAGTTGTCAAGTCCCTTCAGATCTTGTATGTTTTAATTAAATCATGTTTAATTCTTCTAAACTCCAGTGAATATATATCTGATTTAGTCACCTTTTAATCATTGGACGACCCTCTCTTCCCAAGGATCAATCTACTGAATCATTGCTGTAAAACATCAAATGCAAGTAGCCTGAAACATCAGCTTTCCTGCTCCTCTGATGCTGCCTGGCCTGCTGTGTTCATCCAGCTCTACACATTGTTATCTCAGATTCTCCAGCATTGGCAGTTCCCACTATCTTTGAGTGAGTTTTAACCCCACTGAGAAGCCTCTTCTAAGGATGCCTACTTTGAAGAAGTTACCCTCCTCCCTCTGGAAAGACCTCAGTGGATCTCTCTCCCAATGCAAGTACACCCTTCCTTAAATATGGAGACCAAAACTGCACAAGGTATTTCAGTTGCAGTCAAAGCTCTATACAATTGTAGCAAGCCTTCTTTATTCCGATATTCCAGTCACCTTGCAATACAGGGCAACATGCCTTTTGCCCTCCTAATTGCATGCTTTTTGTGTTCCATATATGAGTACACCAAAGTCTCTCTGAACATCAAAATTGACAAGTTTCACACCCTTTTTAAAAATAGTATTCTGCTTTGCTATTCTTACGACCAAAGTGAATAACCTCACACTTAGTCATATTACATTCTAGCTGATATATTAAGTTTTTAACATTTCTATCATCTTATTTTCTTGGCAATTGTTGCAAGTAATTACTTATCTGACAATAGAATATTGAAAGTTTATTTTTAAAACTTAAGAAACTAAAGATACTGCTCACTGTGTGTTTCTAGCCATTTCCATTTTATATATTATACATTTCTTTTCCATTACATGTTTAAATTCAGTAAGAAATAATCAAGGTAATTTGTCCACTATTTCAACATAAAATAATAGATCCAAGCTAATGGCCATTATTATTACTTTCTGTCATTTGACTTCATCTCGCTTCCAGTTTTACTGTAATTGAGAAAGGAAGAAATAGTTTTGCAACCCTAGATATTTACCTACATTTATCCTTGATCCAATAATCCAATTTATCACACAGGGTACAAGTTAAATTGTAATAATATTAGTGAATGAACATTTACTTACCAATATATACGATTTTTCAAGTAACAAGCTGCGCAAGTAGGCTCCAACTTCCTGTTACAAACACTTCCTTTTAAAAGAGGTGGGTAACAAAACCTCAAAACATAATTGCAACACAGAAGAACAGACTAAATTGACACCAAACTAAAAGAAATGAGCCTAGTGCTCACAGGGAATTTAAAAATTTATTGGAAGTCTTTCACCTACAGCACATGGTCAGTGAAATTGGAGGGCGGATCAGTGGCCTTTATGGTATCTGAAATCAGTGGAACAATAGTTGATAGTTCCTATAAAAAAAATTAGCAGTGTGCTTCACTGGATTACAGCCCAGATAGTAAGGACAGAAATCTACCCTCTCGAGCTCCCAGTCCAGAACTTTGTAACAGGTGAATTTTCACCGAATTTATTCTCTGTGGTTCTAAGAGCACTAGTGCTGCAATAATTCCCAAACTTTTTCCCACCATAATCCTATCTTGATGCTTGAAAATTGTTGTAATCCCTCTGTGGGAACCATGAAAAAGGGGCCAGGGGTGTGGGTGGGGAGAAGACCTGTGAGACCTGGATAGGGGTGGGGCTGGGCCTGGTAGGGGGAAGGAGAATGCAATGTTCTATGGTGGCCATTACTGCCTTGGAGTTTGGGACCCCAAAACTGCAGTTCACAACCCCATTTAGGTTCCCAAGCTTCACTTTGATAAGCTCTGTTATAATGTTCAAGTTTCTACTCTTAATATTGTAACTAATTATGCTTGTCACAATGTTTAGAGCTCCTCTGTACAAACAGCCCTTAGAAAGTTGTATTTGAAATAAAGAGAGCATTCATCTTAGAAATATTTGATTGGTTTTAATCAGGATTCCCTTCAATTTGAAATGTAAATGTAGAACATTGTTACCTTGTATTTTGAAATGCCTTCAGTAATAATACTTAATTTCGTGAACGAAGATGTCCTCTAAATTGCTGAATGGTCTGAACAAACTGAATGGTGGGACCTTTCAGACCTTACCATGGTCAGAAGAATGGAAGGCGGGTGAACCTTATTGAGTGAGAAGCCACAAAGCAGATTCCCAGCATCGAGATAAACTTCATCGATTAAGTTCTCCCCTTTTAGTGGTGGGTTGACTATGTCACCATCAGGTTAACTGCATGCATTTACTATTCATTCCTTCCATAACCTGCTGGAATTTACTTCATCTTCCCAATAAGTTTCAACACAATGGAGAAACTCAGTGCTTCAGAAAGCTGGCAGCAAAAAGCAGGTGTGGAGCACCTCTTCATTCACCTCTGGGAATATACTTGCTGCTTTGTCCTCATTGCAATGTGACTTTAAATGATGCTTACAGCCACATGCATTCACACTTCTCTGAGTACAGTTGACACATCTAAATGGACCCAGGCACACTGTTGACTAGGGTCATCTTTAAACCCTACTGGCTCATGACAAATAGAGGGCAACTTATATCTCAAGGGCAGACTTTAATATATATTATAAAGGGCTGCTTATAGCTGAACAGGTTGGAATCAAAAACAGAGTAAACAAGGAGTCCAAATATTGTCAAGTTGAGAAAGAAGTGAAATGGAGGAAGGTTATGCTCCAATGTCTCTGAGTGTTGTTGTCCTGCGTTGAGTCTAAGGTGCTAATGGGCCTCTTGTCCATTCTGAAGCTGACTTCCATCTGGGGATCAGTCTGAGGACTGGGGAACTGGAGGGAATGATAACAGGATTGGGAGGGGGTGTCAGTTGTATGTTGTACTTGAAAAGTGTGGAATGAGGAGCATACAGTCATGTAAGAGGGGTCAAGGAATATTTGAAAACATCTTTGATCAAGGGAGGGGGAATTATGCTTAGCAAGGGCATTCAGACTTCATTCCCCAGGGGCTCCAGGGAAAAGGCTGGGGACATCAATGGTGACAATGAATGTTGTTGCATTGAGGAATGGAGGATGTTGGGTGAGAGGAGGAGATTGGTACTCAAGTGACCCAATGAGGGAGGGTAATGCTTTACTTTTATCAGAAAATCATGTAGACACGTTACAGGTAGATCAGACTACTTCAAAACATCAGAACAGTGAAAGTATACTTAGCTGTGTCATATTTATTTCTTTAAGTTAAACAGCTATGCCACTGAGATGCTCTCAAAATGATTACTTCCTCCATTGCCTACCCTCTGTGTGAAAAAGTTGTCCATAGGTCCCTTTTAAATCTTTCCCTTCTCATCTTAAACCTATGCCTTCTAGTTTCACGCTCCCCTACACTGGAGAAAAGACCTTGACTAGGGAAAAAGATCTTGACTATTCACCCCATCCATGCCTCTCGTGATTTTATAAACATCTATAAGGTTACCCGTTAGCCTCCAACACTCCAGGGAAAATAGCCCCAGCCAATTCAGCCTCTCCCTACAGCTCAAACCCTCCAACCCTGACATCTGCAGTGGGGGTAGGGAGAGCCTGATGACTTGTGTGCGCTGGTGACTGTGAAGAAATTGATGGGCATCATCTTGGCATCAGGGCCTAGAGGCCTCTGGGCTGATGAGAGTCTCTTGCACAGATGCATGCCCCCTCTCCTTGGCCTGACAGGCTGCTGATAATGTGCTCACTGGCAGAGGGGAGTTAGAGAGGTTGGGCATCTCTGGAAGGCGCTGAGATAAAGCTCCCAGGGTGGCTGTCCGTCACTTCTCCTCCAGCCTGCTGGCACCATCCTGCCTCCTTGACAGGAAGGGGCACCCGGAGGATTGAAGCCGAACAGTGAAAGGTAGAGCAATGGAGTACAGTTCCAAGCCCATATCCAGCAGCCACTGACTCCAGGGTGGCCACAACCATTTCCATGGAGGAGGTCAAGCACTTGCATTCAAGAGTCACCACAGTTGAGGGGGAGATGGACAGATTCCTGTAACCTTTGCTCCAAACTACTGAGGGCCTCTGGCTTCCCTACCTGATGTTCCCTAGCCTGTCTCTGCAGGTACAGAATGTCAATTATGGCTGAGTGCAAGGACAAGGGCCTGTGCAAGGGCCTGGTCTCTGGCAGACATAGAGTGTCAGTGACCTCAAGCATTTCCTGGCTGCAGACACGCTCACCATATAGCGACCCTGGATCAACACAGCTAAAGGTACCCACTGCGGTGACCATCTCTGTGGTGATGGAGGGTGCAGCTGAGCACCTTGCTGAATTGTCAAAAACTTCATGCCTGGAGGGGCTTGTGTTGGAAAAGCCTCTGTGCCCTCTTCCATTTGTTTTGATCATTCATACCCATGGAAGAGAAGAGAAAGAAGAAGAGTCTCAGGACTTGACATGTTAACTGTTTTCTCTCCACAGATGCTACCAGATCTGTTGAGTTTCTCCAGCAATTTCTGTTTTTGTTTGTTTCAGATCTCTAGCATCCACAGTTCTTTATTTTATCCTGTGTATAACATGTAATGCTTCTTTACCAACTAATTCTTTCTCTTTTCTTCCATGGGTATGAGTGGTCAAAACAAATGGAAGAGGGCACAGAGGCTTGTCCAACACAAGCCCCTCCAGGGAAGAAGTTTTTGACAGCTCAGCAAGGTGCTCAGCTGCACCCTCCACCCTCTATAACACACAAAAACAGAAATTGCTGGAGAAACTCAGAATAGATTCAAAGAAGAGTCTCAGGACTTGACATGTTAACTGCTTTCTCTCCACAGATGCTATCAGATCTGTTGAGTTTCTTCAGCAATTTCTGTTTTTGTGTTTTATAGAGTCATTGAGATGTACAGCATAGAAACAGACCCTTTGGTCCAACTCGTCCATGCCAACCAGATATTCTAAATTAATGTAGTCCTATTTGCCAGAATTGGACCGTTCCTATTCATACACCCATCCAGATGCCTTTTAAATGTTGTAATTGTACCAGCCTCCACCACCTCCTCTGGCAGCTCATTTCATACACAAACCACCCTCTGTGTGAAAAAGTTGCCCATAGGTCCCTTTCAAATCTTTCCCTTCTCATCTTAAACCTATGCCTTCTAGCTTCAGGTTCCCCTACCCTGGGGAAAAGACTTTGACCAGGGAAAAAGATCTTGACTATTCACACTATCCATGCCTCTCATGATTTTATAAACATCTATAAGGTTACCCGTTAGCGTCCAACACTCCAGGGAAAATAGCCCCAGCCTATTCAGCCTCTCTATATAGCTCAAACCCTCCAACCCTCGCAAAATCCTTGTAAATCTTTTCTGAACCCTTTCAAGTTTCCCAACATCTTTCCTATAGCAGGGAGATCAGAATTGAATGCAATATTCTGAAAGTAGCCTAACCAATGTCCTGTACATCTGCAACATGACATTCCAACCCAATGCACTGAATAATAAAGGCAAGCGTACAAAATGCTTTCTTCCCAATGATGTCTACCTGTGATCCTGCTTTCAAGGAACTGTAAGCCTGCACCCAATATTCAGCAACATTCCCTAGGACCTTACCATTAAGGAAGCTCTTCGACATACAAAGGATGATAAATGTTTGGAACTCTTCCATAAATGGCAGTGGAGTGCTGGATCAGTTGTTAGTTTGAAATCTGAGAGAGATAAATTTTTGTTAAGCAAAGATATTAAGGGATATGGGTCAAATGCAGGTATATGGAGTCAGGCCACAGATCAGCCATGATGTCATTGAATGTTGGTACAGGCTCGAGGGGCCGAATATTCCTTTTTGGCTGTCTCTTGATACACTGCCAGATGGTCCATCTCAGGTAGGATGTCTAAACGGCAAAGTTGAGGGCATTCTACCTGAATGCACACAGCATTCACAAAAATGTGGATAAACCTAATGGCATAAATGGAGATTGTGCAGGAATGTGAGAGAAATGGCTATACTTTTGAGCAGAGTTATGTTCCAAGGAAGAATCATATCAGATTCAAAATATTAATTTTGTTTCACTCTACACAGATGCTGCCAGACTTGCTGAGTTTCTCCAGAACTTTCTGTTTTTGTTTCAGGTCTCCAGCATTTGCAGAATTTCACTTTTATTAGAACAACTTTGCTCTCTGGCTTCTACCATTTCAAATTCTACATGGGCACAGGACTTGTCTTGGTTCTCTTCTGCCATCTGAACCAAATCTTTCTCAAGTGCAGTAAGGAAGTGGAGATCAGGAAAGCCTTTGCCAGCCTGGACCTTCTCTTTCCGGCTGTGTGCTGGCTTGTCCTGCAATGACAGAAAGAGAAAGGTTGAGTGTTCTGGGAATGTGGGCAGGAGCAATTGATGAACATGCACAGCCCTGCCAGTGAGTCCTGCCCAGTGACCGAGTAGGAAATGCATTGCCCAGAAAGGGTTAGAAGATTGGCAGCATGAGGTGGTGTGTGCCCTTCAGTGCACATTATGCATTTGACGGTTGGTTTACATGTATAATATAGCTGTACAGTAGCAGAGTTACACAGGGTGACAGCCCTGTTAGTGTAAGGTTACAGTGAGAAGATGTTGGTACTTATCCTTGTAAAATGCATTTCGTTCATCCACTCTGGCAGTGGATTGCTGCCCACTAGAGGTACTGACCTCATTTTTAACATGAGCCGAAGCTGCCTCCTCTCATGGGAGAATGCTTTTCTCAAAGCAGAGTGGAAGAGAACCTCTTCTCTAGCCCCTTGGCCTGGAACAAGCATTCCAATGAGGCATCTTTAAAATGCAGAGCTACTGTTTGATGCCTGGCATACATCCCGGGGACAAGTTGGGGAGTGGGGCCACAAAAGAGCTGTTAGCATGGAAGTACAGCTTCTCATTTCTGAGGGAGACCTGAGTGTGATCTCCTCCCAGAAAGGCTGAGCCCCCTTATTTTGTAAAAAAAGAGAAGGGCTGGAGTGGCAATCTGCGTGAGACCCAGTGAAACCCAACCTATTGCGCCCAACTCTGGTACCACATTTTAGGAAAGATGTGAAGTCATTAGAGAGGGTGCAGAAAAGAAAAAGGAGGAAAGAGAGAGAGAAAGGTATAGAGGTTAGGCAGTAACTTCAAGAACATATGACCTCAGAAACTCCAAATATCTTTAGCTAGAGGTAATTGTCCAAGAGGCTGGAATTGCTGGAGCACAGATACCTCAGATAGTCATGGGGCTACAGCAAATAACAGAGACAGGGATAGATGAGGCCATAGTGAAATCTGAAAATAAGAACAACGGTTTTAAAACCAAGACATTACTTGAACCAATGTAGTTCAGTTAACACAGGAATGCTGCATAAATGGGATTTGGTGCCATTAATAATGAATGGTTCATAGGTCACCTCATGTATCTAGACAGTATAGTATGGGAAGCCTACCAAGTGTGTCCTTGAGAAACTGGTCGTACGTGATGGAACAGTAAAGTCTAGAGGTAACAATGGCATTTGGTGGCACAGTGATTAGCACTGCAGCCTGACAGCATTAGGGATCCAGGTTCAATTCCAGCCTTGGGTGATTATCTGTATGGAGTTTGCATGTTCTCCCCACGCCTGCATGGGTTTCCTCCAGGTGCTCCAGTTTTCTCCCACAGTCCAAAGATGTACAGGTTAGGTGGATTGGCTGTGTTAAATTGCCCCATAGTGTTCACGGCTGTGCAGGTTAACAATGGTAACTATGAGGTTACAGGGATAGGGTAGGATGCTTTTTGGAGGGTCAGTGCAGACCGAATGGCCTCTATCTGTACTGTAGTGTTTCTATGATTGCAATTCTATGGATGTGGCTTTCAGCAGGAAATGGGCTGAATTGGGTAGTGCTGTAAAAGGGGGATATAGGCAGTCTTAATGATGGTTCAGATGTGTAGTCACAATCGAAATGGTAGTGTCAAAAATTACATCCAGGTTATGAACAGTCTTTTTATGTTAAAGTTTTTACTATCTTTCCTCCTTGGCAAGGTACATTTCTCCAGTTGAATTTATTGTTAGGATCAAACCTCAACAAGGAGAGATTTTAAAAGATTCCAGCACCTCTAGCCTTGGTCAAAAAATGAAATGTCATTCTCCCTAGGAGTTTTCAGACTACCAAGTTTATCTCAAGACAAAATACAGATACAAAGGTATGCAATAGCAGAAACAACTCACTTGGGTTAACCAATATTAGTACAAAGAACCTGACTGACAATTGTAGAATATTTTAATTATTTATTTTGTGGATCAGATCTTTGAAGCATTAAATGTGAGTCAATAACATTTTAATAATTGCTTATTGTCATTTTATTCTAATAATCAATCCTGGATTACATGATAGTAATGGTTAAAATGTGAAAAAGTATAGGATGGCTTTAAGTCAATTCATCAAGAATAATGGTTATGCCAGTGAATCCACCTAGATCATGCTGGTCATATACATTTTACCTAGAAAGAAATGTAATGGAACAATTTCTACTCAGAAATGTAACAAAATTTTCAAATCCACATAGAAGTAGATGTTGAGAATATTCAACTTTACTTAGAAATACTGTGAATTATTTCAAATCCAACTATAAATGGCTCAACATTTATGAGCAATTTCTATTAAATTTATAATCCAAACATAAATTTAAAGACTGAGACAAGAGACAAAAAATCTACAAGAAATAAACTTCTTCAGACCTCAGATCTATATTTTTGTGTCAAAGGTGGCTAAGCAAGTCTAATTTAAAAGCTGGCATTAATTAACTCGTATGCCTTATGCTTTTGTGTCACTTTGAAAAACACAATAAATCAGAACTTTCCATCAGAGCCATTCTGAAGAAAGGTCATTGGACTTGAAATATTAATTTTACTTTTTCTCCACAAATGCTGTTAGACCTTTTGAATTTCTCCAGCAATTTCTGTTTTTCCATGAGCTCTTCATTTATTGTGTGTTCTATGTGAATAAATCCATTGAAGGACCAACATATGCTTTTCTGTGAATATCTGTTACTGTCTTGTCTGTTCTCAAGATTCTTCTAGTTTTCTTTCCTGCAATTGTTTGTGAGTACTGGGTTTGGCAAAGATTCGGATTCTGTGTGTGCAGTTTTTTTAGTACTGTATTCTCAATACTAATTTTCTTTAAGTTGGCTACCCTTTACGAGAAAAAGTCGCAAACAGATTAAAAACTAGTGTTACTACATATCGATATGCATCTTTAGCAACTGTGTTAAAAGCATAATGTACTACGCAGCAAATTTAGCTGCTGTGCAGTGACTGGACTTGGCAGTAATCTTCCAACATCTTCTCAGCCAGACAATCAATGCCTCATGTAACTGATAATGGGACTGGAATGTCAACTGTGGTGTTATAAACTTCCACAGAGACAAAGTGTTTCTAAGGAGGCCGTCTATGCACCCCCCAAATCCTCAAAATAAATTGCAACATTATTCCTATCCTGTAGGAGGCATGTTAATAGCTCCACTTAACCTCAAAGCTGAGTCATGGGTAGTTGGTTATCTGCAATTCAAGCCTTTGTCTTAATGGTAACCCTCTTTCCCTCCCCACCCTGTCTTATTCACTGAGCCCCAGAGATCTGATCTTAACTGCTTTTTAACCATACAATTTTTAAATAGTAGTAATCAGTTAAAGGGTCAAAGCTGCTTCACAGAACATCTATTGATGATACAAAAACCCGTATCTTTGGGCTACAAAGGAAAGGACTGTAAAAACAATCATCATCCTGCACTCTGCCCTCTGTAAGTAATCAATCTTCTTCTGTTGAAACAGTAAGCAGAAGTTACATTTTAACAATATTCTTCTGAGGAAATTTCAAATAGAAGATATTATCTAGTCCCTTGAATTGCTAGCTAGCCAACTAATCAGCTAACTCCAATTTTTAACTTTTGATCTCCGTCTTAAAAGCAAATGCATTGTTAAATTGGTATCCCTTAACTGTTTTGAATTTACGTTGTTACTAGTTGAATAATTTCTTTATCCTTACTGATTTGAACTCTCCTTGGTGCACCACTGTGTGACAGCTAAAGTCCCGTCTAGTTTAACTTTACAACAATTCTTTCAGGAAGTAACAAGCAGGGTAGACCAAGGAGACCCAATGGATGTTATCTACCTGGACTTCAAGATGGCCTTTGACAATGTGCCACACAGGAGCCTGCCGAGTAAGATAAGGGCCCATGGTGTTAGAGGCAGGGTGCTAGCATGGATAGAAGATTGGCTGTCCGGCAGAAAGCAGAGAGTGGGGATAAAGGGGTCTTTCTCAGGATGGCAGCCAGTGACAAGTGGTGTTCCGCAAGGGCCAGTGTTGGGACCACAACTTTTCACTTTACACATTAATGATCTAGATGAAGGAACTGTGGGCATTCTGGCTAAATTTGCAAATGATACAAAGATAGGTGGAGGGACAGGTGGGGAGGCTGCAGAAGGATTTGGACAGGTTCAGACAATGGGCAAACAAGTGGCAGATGGAGTACAACGTGGGAAAGTGTGAGGTCATGCACTTTGGTAAGAAGAATAAAAGCATGGACTATTTTCTAAATGGGGAGAAAATCCAAAGTCTGAAGTGCAAAGAGACTTGGGAGTTCTAGTCCAGAATTCTCTCAAGGTAAACTTGCAGGTTGAGTCAGAAGTCAGGAAGGCAAATGCAATGTTGGCATTTATTTTGAGAGGATTTGAATATAAAAGCAGGAATGTACTACTGAGGCTTTATAAAGGCTCTGGTCAGGCCACATTTGGAGTATTGTGTGCAGTTTTGGGCCCCATACCTCGGGAAGGACGTAATGGCCCTGGAGCAGGTTCAGAGGAGGTTCACGAGAATGGTCCCAGGAATGGAAAGCTTAACGTATGAGGAACATTTGAGGACTCTGGGACTATACTCATTGGAGTTTAGAAAAATGATGGGGATCTAATTGAAACTTATAGAATACTGAATGGCCTGGACAGAGTGGATGTTGGGAAAATGCTTCCATTAGTAGGAGAGACTAGGACCCAAGGACACAGCCTTAGAGTAAAGGGAAGACCCTTTAGAACAGAGATAAGGAGAAACGTCCTCAGCCAAAGAGTGGTGAATCTATGGAATTCACTGCCACAGAAGGCTGTGGAGGCCAGGTCATTGAGTATATTTAAGACTGAGTTAGATAGGTTCTTGATTATTAAGGGGATCAAGGGTTACAGGGAGAAAGCGGGAGAATGGGGTTGAGGAACTTAAATGCCATGATTGAATGGCAGAGCAGTCATGATGGGCTGAATGGCCTAATTTCTGTTCCTATGTCATATGGTCTTGTGGCCTTAACAGCACCACTGAAATCCTAAACAGAAGAGGAAAATACACCACAATGTTTAAAAAGAGGGGATATCAAATCCTTGATATGTTTTATGGATATGCAGGGAGATTAGTTTTGAAACTAACAAATCTATCTGTAATAGATTAGTTGTTGCATTAATTTGATTCCCCACATCACAGTTCATCCTTAGCAGTTGCCAGGGACATAGACAGGACTAAAGATTTTAATGGGGATAGAGGGAAATGGGCTTTATCCTTCTGAATAATTCATTGGGTGAAATTTCTTAGATGTTGGTTAGGTAATTTAGTAACAATGGAGGAGTTGACAAAACTGGTGGTAAAGTAGAGCTGGGTGATATTTGTTTATACGTGTAAACCAACACTGTCCTTTCGGACGATGTTGCTTTGAATAGCAATTGAAGGGGCTGAAGGATGGATGATTGAAGGGCACCAAGGGCAATGGTGTGGGAGCTGGAAGTGAACCATTGCAAGCTATTCTGTCCACTATCAGATAAATAAGAATGGGACCAGGTGAGTGCAATGCCATTTATCTCCTAGCATCAATCAGCAGCAATGAACACACATCAGCCTGGCTCAGCTAACAAACTCAATCACTGCTTCCCCCACTCCTCCATCAATTACCAAGCTCACTCTGATGATCAGTTACTCTCCTCTCTCCACCACAGTCAATTGCTAAACATTCCTCATGATCAATAGAGGGCTCTTCTGGTCCAGTGACAGTGTCCCTATTTCTGAGCCAGGAGACCTGGGTTCAAGTAAATGAAGCGAAGACCTGTGAGTGGTGGTGATCTAAAACAAACAAAAACAGAAATTGCTAGAGAAATACAGCAGACCTGGCAACACCTCTGGAGAGAAAACAGAGTTAATATTTTGATGCCAGTGAGCCTCCTTCAGAACTAGAAGCAGTTGGAAAAGGTTGTATTTATGCTGATGATGGAGTGATGGTGGGGAAGAGGAATGAGCAAATGAATGGAGATCTGGGTGCAAGCACCCCCTGATTTAGAGGGCTTAAGTAACATCTCTGAGCAGGTTGATTAGAAAGCCACTCCTCCAATGACTGGCCTGTCCTCCAGATAACGGCATTCCTGTTTGCCAGAGGAGAAAGGAGAAGAAGGGAAGCAGAGGAGGACAGTTGCTGTCAGAACATATATGATCCACTCAGCTAAACATGGATGTTGAAGATATGAACAAGTATCAACAGTAAGCCACTCTGCCATTCAATAAGATCAGCATTTTAACCTCAACTCTACATTTCTGCACAGCCCCAATAATCTTTCAACCCCTTGTTTATCAAGATTCTACCCTGCCTTAAAAATGTATAATGATTTTCTATCCCTGCATTTTGATGAAGGGAATTCCAAAGATTCACAATCCTCTGAGGAAAAAAAGGTGTTTTCTCATCTCTGTTTTAAATGGAAACCACCTTATTTTTAAACTATGACTCCTAGTTCTAGATTCTCACACGAGGAAACATCCTTTCAACATCAACCTGGTCAAGTCCCCTTTGGATCTTGTATGTTTCAACTAAGCCACCCTAACTCTTCTGAACTCCAGAGGATACAGGCCAGCCTATCTAGCTGTTTCTCATGAGCCTTTGAGCTGGATTATCCACAAAGAGGACTACACTTAAAGAGTAGTGAAAGGCGCTTTCAGACTTTTGAATTGCTTTGCATGTGATTGGGAAGGAGATTGGAGGACTCTATCCTTTATGTGATTCTCAGACCTTCACGCTATGACTACACTCATGGAAAGAAAGGACAATTGTGTAGAGCAGCAGATCCAACAGTTGACTGAGTGAAGACTGGCTTTCACCAATGGGTTAGATATTTTGGCTCACCATCATCTTCCCATGGACAGTTGAGGATGTCCTTATGAATAAGTCCTTTGACAAAATATTAAAAGAGAATACTGCTGATGTGGATGATGATGTTTTGATGATTGGAAACTAGCTGAACATGAATGGAGTGAAATCCCTACTGGCTCAAACATGGTTGGGTCATCAAGGAAGAGGAGTGGGGATTGTTTTGGTCATTACATCTTGCAATCTGTGACTCCCGGGAAATCCATTAACTGCAGAAAATACAACGATCTTCCTGTTCAGACTGATTTCATCCGTGGATATATGTGACACCCATGAGATGCACTTGTACACAGCAGGTTGTGAGTAATTACTACTTGTGAGTATCAGATTCTTGGAAGGAGCCAGAGGCAAAGAAATTCGGGATACACTAATTTTGACAGCTATGATGGTAATGCATGGCCCACTTGGAATGAAATCTTTTTCTAAGAAGATGCAAATGGCAGTAGGCACCTGACAGAAAAGCCTTATCCTCCTGGGGGACTGCTGCTCAGCCATGTCAGAAAACTAATCCTCTCCTCCTATATCCTCTGTAAGGCACATCCTTCCTACAAACCTCAGCTCTGTGTTCATTTCCCAAGTCCTCTGGAGTAGCAAGTATTGGTTGAGAAATTCTACTTGTGCTGTTCTTGTAACTTAGGCTGCTCCTCTTGTTCCCCCTCTGAGTTTCAAGGTAGAGTTGCAGATGTGGTCCCATAGTGCTCTGAACGCTAACAACTAGGGAATGCAAATCAAAGATAAAATACTTCAAGGAAGCAGGAATGACCTGCAAAGTTGCGAATCTCTTCCAAAACAATAAAAGCACTTTCTCAGAAAAGGTTTTGAGTGATCTCAGGATAACCGTAACTTCATGTCTTTGGGGCTCCAAAATGCATGCCTAACCATTTTGCCAGAATTTTCCAGGTTGTGAGCTACATTGAAGTCCATGAAGTGTGTGGGTGAGTAGACAGGCTTTTTAGAAGGCCTGCCTTTGTTGTCTAATTCTTCAATCTTCCATGACAATTCCATGCTCCCTCAAATCTCTCATGCCATTCCATGCACCTTCTGATACTCCATGCCAACTTTCTCTCTTCGAAGTATCATCTACAGTCTTTTACTAATGTACACTTTTACATTGCTATAGCAATGGGACTTAGAATCATGGAATCCCTACACTGTGGAAGGAGGCTATCTGGCCCATTGAGTCTGTACTGATCCTCTAAAAGGCATCACACCCAGATCCAGCCTACCACCCTCTGCCCGAACCCCGCATTTACTGTGGCTAACCCTCTTAACCTGCGCATCCCTTGACACATTGGGATGTTTTAGCATGGTCATTCCACCTAACTGGCACATCTTTGGAGTGTGGGAGGAAACTGGAACACCCAGCAGAAACCCATGCAGACACGGGGACCATGTATAGCCTCCACACAGACAGTCGCTCAAGATTGGGGTCAAACACAGGACCCTGGCGCTGTGAGACATCAGTGCTAACTACTGAGACACCATGCTGTTTATTTTAAAATCATTTGAAAGAAAAACCAAATTTCTAAAACTGTAACAAGTCAAACACACAGTAAATGATAAATTACTCCAGTACAAAATGAGATAATCCTTTGAGTGCCTACTTGTTTATAAACTTAATGAGAAACTAAATCAAACACACACTCTGTTATTGTAGCATTTTTTAAAGTTTCCACTGTTGTTGAATCATTGAGCATTTACTGAGCTGAAGCCATTATATTTATTTGAAACATTCATAATAGTGACAGCTGTCATAACAAAAGCTCCCAGCTGTATTGCCTGGAACTGAAAGAATAGAATGATGTCTACTTCCATTTCTGAGCGGAGTAATTATCAGTCAATGGAGGGGATCATGTGCAGAGATTTTCTTCAACTTTCAAAAGCAGGCTTTTTTTTAATATTCAAAGCCAGTCAAATTTAAAGCATATTACAAAACATGACAGCAGAGACTGACAGGGCATTTCTTTAACATGATATGGAACTTTTGACGATTGGAACAGTACAGCTATATGTGACAGCTGTTACACAATGTTGGTCCATGTAAGAGTTGACCTACCTTTGCAGGACAGATCATATGTTGCATCACTGCATTATAAACACACTTACATTACAATACAGATTAATAGTAACAATGAAGTTGTTAAAGTGTTTCAAAATTATGTTTTGGAAAGTTTTTGATTTCTCAGTGTGTGTCCCCTGTGGTCACAAACTCACCAGAAATGTGCAGTTTTAGCACTTATTAAACCCCACAAAAATACATGAAAATAATATGTGGGAGAAAACACAACTTTTTTGCAGTCTTCATAATGGCTAGTATCCAGACTTCAGAAGAGGCATATGTGCATTTTGTACCCAAGTTTTCCCAACCTGTTTAAAAGCGTCATGAAAACAGAACAGGATTAGAAAGGCACAGGAAAATTGTTCTGTTGGTGAAAGAGAAACAACTAATTTCAGTGTTTTGTTTTTCTGACACACGGCCTTGTTGTGAAACAAAAATGCAGTCCTAAGCGACAGAGCAATGCTATCCAATGTCAGAATCTACCTACTCTGCATACTTTTTGTACAGACTCCTAATGCTGTGCTAACAGCTTCACTGAATTGATATCCATCAGAAGCGACCATGTGAGACACAATGCCAATTTTCACCTAAAACTGCAATGGAAGTGAATTTTGCATCGTATATCTGTAATGGGCCTTATTTTGGCGGGGTCATTTTATGCAGCTTTTGACCTCTTCTTCAAGTGTGAGTAAATTGGTCATGATTGAAGAATGGAACTGAGTGTAATGCGAGGATACAGCGCTAAACTAGAACTTGTGTCTGTGATCATATGATATTATTAACAAAGTAACTGGCAATCGAGTCATTCAATTTCAAGAAGGAGGTTTGCCCGGAAGAGGCAGGAAATTGCAGTAAGCTGAGTGGCAAAGAACCTTGGCTGAACCTAATTATTTTAAAAGGATGACATTTCTAGACATTTATATGCAAGTAACACTTGGTGCAATCTAAACAGCTGGTGCTGCACATCTGACATTATTTTGAAAGAAGAGCTCTCTGACAACAATAAATCAAATTCTCTTCAAATGACAGTGCAACTCTGAGGGTGATATCAAGAGTTTATTTTTAGACACTGATAGTCAAAAACATTCTCAGAAAATATATTGTATATATCAAAAATAGTAATACAACAGATTATATTTGTTGTTTGGAGTGCTTGTAATGGATAACATTCTGTCAGTACTCATTTTCCAACATGAACGCTGTATAACAGCACCTCTCTGGAACCGGATGCTGTTCCTATTCACCTCACCATGCACAAACTGAATAGGAGCAGAATCAGGGCAACAGAATTTGAAAGCCTTTATATTCGCGTGGTTGTTGAGACAATTGCTTTTACAAAAGTAGACTTAAAATTGCCTTAATGTAAAAAGTTGAATTTTCTGTGTATTCTACAAAAGTGTTCCTTTGCAATAAAATCCCAAACTTAGAAATGGACTGATGCTTACATCGTATGTATATTGTACAGCATTATACTGGCCACTAAGACTAATTCATTCAAAATGAAATGGAAGTTAAAAAAACTAGAATTTTCAAAATGAAAGCAAATACCATTGCAATGAACGAAAGCCGTTTCTAAATTAGCAGCATTTCTCTATTACTGCTGTAATAACTCAACACAATGATGGGTATCATTTTTCCAATCTAGAATGTTACCAATAAGCTTATATGCAAATAGAAAGCAAATTGTGTAAGTGAGGTTCCATCTAGAAACAATTTGTAAAGGCACTTTTCTGTAATGCTATCCCTGTATCCTGAGATGCTGTAATGCAGCTCAAATTGAGAGGAAACAAAATCCTCAGATGGCTAAAAGGTCAGGAGTTTCAGGATATCACCATTCACATATCCAAGCTGCTAATTTTATTAAAAATTCAACACCCAAAATAATCTGGCATATTGCAATGTGTTGAAGACCTGATTATCTGGAATGATGTCAGCATATTCTTCCTATGAGTTCTTCTTCACAGTCTGGTTGTCCTTAATTCTACCCTGCACATAACATCACCACCACCCCACCCCGCTCCCCACCCCCAACCCCTTAGAAAGGTCAGTGTTGAGCTTACTGACTCAGAGTCCAGTCGCACCTCCAACCCACCCAGTAATAATGTTCTCGGACAGTTCTGACTAAGTTGGATTAGGCCAATCAGACTGCCTGGCAGCTGTCTAGTCCCAGCAGTGCCAGGTTTGATCAGGGGCCATTGCTGGGGTTACAAGCGGTCCTTGACAAAGGTGCCTACCAAGAGGGTGAGGGACAAACTGGGCCACATTTTAGAGCCTGGGTTTGAAGGAGGACTGGTGTGAGGTATGATCTGCGAAGGTGTCTCCAATGAACTCTATTCTGTACTGGGCAGTTACTAGGCTTCAGTCAGAACCGAGAACATACAAACTCATTGTTGCTGTGACCCAACAGGAAGGTTTTTATTCTGAAACTATACATTCTGTAAAAGCTCAAACAAGTCTGACACACAATGTCACACAGTTCACCTCTTAAAGAGACACTGTCCCCACATAACACACAGCTAACATAATACATAACACCCCTCCCCATTTACTTTTAAATATCCCACTAAATAAACAAGCCCAGCATTTACAAAGCTCCCAACACAAATATATCTACAAACAGCAAAACAATTTATATTGACACAATATACAATTCCACTAGATACAACAAACAGGAGGCACCACTTAATAAGAGAGTATATTCAGTGGATGCCTGCTTTGCGCAGCTGTCTTACTTCTAGTGCAGCATTCACCTTGGGGATAATGGGAACTTCAGCTAAAGAGGGCTCATCCCTAGGGGGTGTACAGACAGTCTTTTCCACAGGGACAGTGTATGTCCCAAGGACAGTGTGTTGCCTTCAGGAAGTAAGGCAGAGGCCCATTCTTGAGACCCTATGGTGAAGTGTAGTTCCAATACTTGGGAGTGTGCTGCTAATAGCTGGTCAGCATAATTTTACCACGTGATCCCATCCTGGGTCTGGACCATGTAGGATATGCAACCTTTCTGGGCCAGGATCGTGAAAAGGACCCACTTGTCAGTCATGTTCTGGTTCTGGACCAGTACTTGGTCACCTCAAGGAAAAGAGACACTCTTGGAGTCTGTTTATCTGGGCTCTTTGACAATCTAGTGTGTATCTTCAGGTAGCAACAGGTTGAAAATGATCCATCATTTCCTTTGAAACAGCACGTATATAACCTTTTCATTACATGGCCAGAATACTTGATGAACTAGTGATCCTTCCCCCCGTGACACTTTCAAAGAGTGCGTTAACAATTGCACAAATCTTTCTACAAGACCAATAGTTGAGGAATGATAGAGTCTTAATGCACCGAATGCTGTTGCATTCCATGGAGTCATAAATTCCTGTGCGAGAACCTGAGATTGTTGTCACTGACAACCTGTTCAGGATTACTGAACCTTGAAATCATTTCATCCAGTTTCTCGATGGTCAGCTCTGCAGAAGTGAATTTCATTGCCAACACCTCCAGCCACTTAGAATGAGCATCGACGACCACCAGCAGCATTTGATTCTCAAAGGGGCCAGCAAAATCAATGTGATTGGAAGAAGTAGAGAATCTTTTTACCCACTACTGGATTGTCCTTCCCTCGAGGGCAGGGGTAGCATCTGTGTTTGCATGTTGCTCTGGCTGCATATGATTGTACCGAGAGGATTGGGGCCCACCTCTGACTGACTACCATTCAGCGTATCCCAGTGTACAGACTGAAGATTGATGTGAGGGGATAATGGCCTGTTAGTAGAGTGAAGTGAAAGCCATATGAGTAGTGGTGAAAATTTCCTCACACTGAGAAGCATTTTGAGGGCCTCCTTCTCCAATTTTGATGGCTTGCCCATTCAATTTAGGCACAACCCAAAATCTATGTGTTTCACCCTGAAACATTCAATAAAAATTCCTCATGTGAGATGTTTGATTCACTAACAGCATCCATATCTTCCTTGTGGCCTACAGCACGGGTTTAGTTGATCTTTCTTTGACGGGGATTTTTCTGGACTGCTTTGTTTCTCCAGCTAACCCTAGCAATGTGGTGTATTCACTTATAGTTATTGAAGCAGGCCTTCCTGCACCAGCAGTCAGTCTCAGAGGCTCCAGATTTGCCAGACGAGTGGCACTCCTGCTGCTGCCGGAGATTCTTCAGAGTAGCTGCCATTGTACGCACGCTGTAACTGTGCAACTTCTTTGCTTGCTATCACCATAGAAAGTAAAGAAGGAAGTTGGCACGCTTGCCTTCATTAGTCGAAGCATTGAGTATAGGAGTTAGGACGTCATGTTACAGCTGTGCAGGACATTGGTGAGCTCACATTTGGAATATTGTGCACTGTTCTGGTTGCCCTTCTATAGGAAGTTATTGAACTGGAAACAGCCTAGAAATGACTCACAAGGATGTTACTGGGACAGGAGCGTGATGCTGTTCTTCCAGCTTATGCTGAGTTTTGCTAGAACACTGTACAAGACAGAGGCAGAGGTGTTGGCTGGGGAGCACAGTGGTGCGTTGAAGTGCCAGGCAAATGGAAGCTTGTGCTCGTATCTGTAGAAGGAATGTAGATGTTCTGCAAAATGGTCACCCAGTGTATGCTTCATTTCCCCCATGTAGAGGAGAACACGTTGTAAGGAGCAAATACAGTAGATGGATTGAATGAAGTGCAGATAAAGTACTGCTTCACCTGGAAGATATGTCTGAGACCTTGGATAGTGAGAAAGGAGGAGGTAAACAGGCCGGTGTTACACTATCTACAATTGTAGGGGAAAGTGCCATTGGGTTTTGGGACGGTTTGCTGGGATTGGAGGAGTGGACTAGAGTGTTCCGGAGGGAACAGTCCTTGCAGAAGGCTCACAAGGGAAGGGAGGGGAATATGTGTCTGGTGGTGGCATCCCACTGAAGGTGACGGAAATGGTGGCTAATGATCCTTTGGACGTGGATGCTGATGGGGTGATAGGTGAAGACCAGGGGGCCCTTATTATTAATTTCCTTCAATAAACAGTGAAAGAGAATTACCAAGAATTGAACTTTAGGGCCCATTTGGAATGTACTCACCGTCCACAACAGAAAATCCAAGGCAATGATATTTTTGGAGTACCGTTGCAGTTTACTGTTTTTCTTTTGATTCAGTATCAAAGCAAATGCAGTAAAGACTGCAAGAAACAAGCTACAACTGTCCAACAGAAAGTAGGAGTCACCCGTTAGTTTCAGATATCTCAGAGAACCTTAAAAGCATTCTGCAGATTGGGGATTTAAGGGCCTCAAAAATGTTTAAAATTGCAATTTTTTTGTTCTATCTAAACATTAATCAAATCCAGCAGGGGGAAGCATATCCCTAAAGGATGCTTCCTGGAATTTTTCTTAAGGTCAAAAAATGGGTAGGTTGGTCTGTGAAAGTTTCTTGGCGGAATTTCATTCAAAAACCAGTTGTTTGGGCTGTTAAGGAAGTAAACAGTTTTAAATGTCTCAAACCTGAAGATAACCTACTTTGAATTTGCCTTCTGCTAGTTTTGATGTAGACTGAAGGGGAGGACTTGTCAGGGTAGATGCTGAAAGGTTGTTTCCTCTTGTAAGATAAGACCTGAGGGCATAATCTCAGAACAGGGGATCGCACATTTAAGACAGAGGAGAAATTTCTTCTCTGACAGAGTTGTGAATCAGAGGGCTGTTGAGGGTGGGTCATTAAGTATACTGAGTGGCTGAGACAGATTTTTATTCAGTAAGTAAATCAAGGGTCATAGGAAAAAGGCAGAAATGTTGAATAGACAATTATCAGATCAGCCACAATCTCATCGAATGGCACAGCAAACTTGATGGGCTGAATGGCCTACTTCTGCTCTTATGTCTTATGGTTTTATGGGAAAGAGAGACCAATGCTCCTTAGAAGCAGGTCAATCATTTAAATATTTGAATAAAGTTGTATATATCAGATTGTATCTCTCTTCCAGCTTTAATCCTGATAGCCAATTCTCAGGCCTTGGAAAATCCAGCAGCAAAACAGAAGTTAGGACAACCATATGGAACAGCTCAGTGATTCTCCAGTACTGCTTGTGAATCAGCAGGAGAAAGAACACTTCCCTCCAGTCCCTCAAAGAAATCCATTAACTTCCCCTGTGATTGGATCCCACTCTGCAATTGGATGCACTCCTGCTTTAATTGACAGCTGACAATCTCCTTTCCTTTTCACCATGTCCTTCACTAGACTTAACAATCTTCTTCCATTCTGTTCTGATCTCTTTCACCCTTCTCACAATTCTCTCCTTTTCTCCCCTTATACCAAAACTCCCTATATGCTCTTTTTCACTCTTCACTGTGGTCTGGCTTAGCAGTCTGGTTGACTCTCATTGGGAAACACTTTCCAAGAATGATAATTAGTGGCCGCTGTTAAAATCATCAGGATCTAAGGGGATCCCATTTTTCTGGATTACCTTACTGCGCTACTGTTGCTTCCTCCCAGCAGCCACCATTACTTCCCTATTTTCTGAGGGCCCTCGGTCTCAGAGTATTCAATACTTTATGGTCCTGTAATGTTGGCTGTGTAAGGGAATTGATCAAATTAATTCAAAAATTAAGGTGTTAACTAAATTAACAGAGACAAATTTCAATTAAACACACCATATCCAGTATTTGATTAGGGTGAAAGAAGGTTGATACGGAAAAGCACATGATATCAGCTTTCTTGGGGTGTCGGGGAGGAGGCAGGGGAAGGGTAGCTTAACATGTGCGTTAGGAACCAGAGGACAGAATTATTTAATGCAGAAGAATTCACGAAATGCACCTTTATTTACCAAACTACATTAGAGTGTTCTTAAAATATTCAGTCACTTAATAAACTGTCAATTCTTTACTTCAAAAATATATTTTATTCATAAAAATTCATAAGTACATGCAAAAGTTCTAAATCAGTTCCGTACAGTCTTTGCAGAGGGAAAAAGCAAACTAAATATTAGGATTTTGATATTTTTCAGAGCTTCTCTACAGTTGCAAAACCAAAAGCATTTTCTATTTATGCCTGAAATTATTTATGTTCATTCTGAGACAATGAGAAAGTCTGATCTCTTATTGTTATGCTTTGGCCAAAAGACCTTAGATGGTGGTCTTTTCCCACTGTGCCTTGACAGCAGCTGCCCCAAGCTTTACTGCATCCCTCTGCATGTAGTCCTGGACCTTGGAATGCGCCAGTCTGCAACACTTGGTTGGGGATTACTCTTTGTGTTGGAAGACCAAAAAGTTTTGGACAGCCTAAAAGAATGTCTTTCACAGAGTTAATAGTCTTCGATGTTTGTTTCAGCGTGCATCCTGGGGAACAGCCTAGAGAGCAGCCTGTCCTGCATCACAGAGCTGCTTGGGATGAATCTTGACATGAACCACTGCATCTTTCTCCAGGCTTGTTTTGCAAAGGCACATTCCAGAAGGAGATGTGTGTGACAGTCCCTACTCCCCACAGCTGCTTCGAGAGCCATGTGCGGTAGTGCAGAGAGTCCGGGCTTGCATGAAGGATCTGACGAGCACTGCCCTTCTCACCACCAGCCAAGCTACATATTGGTGTTTTTGGAAAGTTCTGGCGATGAGGCATACTTCCAAATGACTGATAGTCTCCTCAGGGAACAACCTGACAGGATCCACCCTCTGCTTTTCCCATAGGGTCTTGAGGATGCAATGGCGCTGACTACTACCTGACAGATTTGTGGTCAAAGGAGATTTTCTTTGCAAATTTCTCCAGAAAGGATGGGTGAACAAAGGTAGCCTGTCTCTTTCTGCTATAGAGACATCATAAGGCAACACAGATATGCTGACAGATCCAGTCATCGTAGGACACAGCAGGGTCAGGTCTACTAGTAAAATTGCCCTTCAAGGATGCATGATGATAATGTAAATAAATTATATTGCATCATGGTTTTTATTTTCTTTGAATGTATTTGAATGAATATCCACTTATTTTTAAGATGCTTTTAAACATTGGTGAATCATATAGGTGCCTGAGTGTAGTGGGCTAAGGCGAAATTCATGACAGAATCAGGCAAGGCCTGGCTTCATGCTGGAAGCAACTTGCTGTATCTTTAATGCATATTCTGGGCGTCAATGCGAGTTTCTCATGAGGCAACAGTGAGTTGCCATTTAAGGAGGACTGAGGCATGTTATATACATTATTAATGCCACAACTTGTCTTATTAATATTCAGTTTCCTATCTTACTAAATAGGCTGACCAAAATAGATGTTAAGAGCTCTCGACTTGAAAGTCAGAGCAGGTGCTTGGTGATTTTTAGTTTGCCACTAACTATGACCAGCCTGCATTATGGTGAAACAGCGTCTCAGACTGATTCATGATCACCGGCCACACAGGCCCCTTGTACATAGACACTGGCATCCAACATTTGCCAACTCCTCATGACCATCACGGCACTTTGCCAATATACTTACAGGCCACCTAAGAAGTACACTTGTATTCCAGGGTGCACTGTCAACAGGCATTGAAAGGCTACGATAAGGATACATTGTGCACGGAGACAGGCACCCAGCAGAAATATTGGACTAGGCTGCTCTCTTGCTCTCTTAATGCTTGATCACTTAGTGCCTACCTGCATGCTCACAGCCCATGCCATGCCTTGCAATGCTGTGCTGGGCTATGCCTGTTTAATGCAATCACACAATCACATCAATTTCCTTCCTGGTCTGCAGTCCTCAGTAAAGGGGACATATATCTTGCTATATGGCAATGTGTATGTTAATATCACACCTGCACCCAAGTGCCAGCAAGTTACACAGCAAACACACATTATGTGCAGCAAGCAAACAGTTATGTCTCAAACTCTTAGGGGAGTAATCCTTACCAAAGTCCATGGAAATAACCACTTGTGAAGCCAACTGGCACTGACCAGTACTACTATTTGGTACCAGGGATGGGATGATTTCCTGGTGCTTTCCCCAGGGAACAGGATATCCTTTCTATTAGTGACCTCATTCAAAACTAGTTGTAATGAAATCCACCAAATCGGGACCCCAGTTTCTGCTTTTGAGGGGGTATTTTTCTCTGTAAGGGGTGACAACCACAGCTCCAGGGATGTTCTTGGGAAGTTCCTGGCTTGCAATGATTGAAGTAGGATCCAGCTGGCCTTTAAATATATGCCTGCATTTTCAACCACAAACAGTCCCGCAGGAGCAAAAATGTCCTTCTCATTTGCCACATGTGATTCACTGTTTCATCAGCACAATATCTTTCTCGCATAGACAATGAGACAGAAAGCATGGCATAGCACAAGATAACCTACTCCAGGCATTGGTGGATATGACGCCGACTAAGTGTCTTTATCTCCATATGGAAAAGTTCCAGCATATTCACATTTTACTCTACCTGCCATGCTGTTGCCTAGTCTCTTCCCAAGTCCCCTTGAAGCCTCTTTGCATTTTCCTAACAATTAATGTTCACACCTAGTTTTGTGTGTTTCCCACAAATTTGACAACATTACAATCGGTTGAATTAATTTCTGTCAACACCACCCTATGTAAATACATGTTGATCTATCTCAAGAAATGTTAAATATAAATAATGTTAAATATTTTGTCATACGGTAAGGGCAATTGGGGTTTGATTGCTTGTCAAATGTGTGAGGACATTGTAATTGCAATCTTTTATTTACAGGGTTACTAATCACACAGTCATGGATCTACACAAGCCGAGAGTCTCCTCCATGAGATCACTCTCTAGACTTCAAGCCTTATGATCTTATACCTTCATGACTTCATAAGCTTTCAGACTCATACTGTTAACACATTACACCAAAAAGCAAAAATTCTACCTTTCAAATAATATAAAATTTATTCACCAAACATTCACCAAGACTCCTTAGGTAGCACCTTCCAAACCCATGACCACTGCCACCTAGAGGACAAGAAGTTACATGGGAACACCACTACCTGCCAGTTACTCTCCAAGCACCTCACCATCATAACCTGGAAAAATATCACTATTCCATTAATGTGACTGGATCAAAATCCTGGAGCCCCCTCTCTAACTGCATTGTGGGTATTCCTATGCCAAATGGACTGCAGCAGTCCCAGAAGACAGCTCGCTACCACAATTACAAATGGGCAATAAATTGTGACTCAGCCAGTGGAGCCTGCATTCCCTGAATGAATGTAAAAACTGCAGACAAAGAAAATGAAGCCCACCAATGCAACTAAAGAAGAAGGATTTCAATATTTTAAACTGTGGGGCCAGTAGTTAACAGGTGCATTTAATTGTGCC
This sequence comes from Ginglymostoma cirratum, assembly GCA_024137785.1. Taxonomy (NCBI): domain Eukaryota; kingdom Metazoa; phylum Chordata; class Chondrichthyes; order Orectolobiformes; family Ginglymostomatidae; genus Ginglymostoma; species Ginglymostoma cirratum. The sequence goes on along the minus strand of JAHRHZ010000017.1, from coordinate 10,668,640 downwards.
TACATGTTAAATCGCTGGAACCAAAAGAGGAAGTATGTGTTAAGTGGTACAACATGTTGATCCCAAAAGAGATTGGAGTTTGCAGAATAAACCTACAAAGCCGTCACCAAGACTCCTAGTTCCAGTTTTCTTTTAAAAAATGCAAATGAAGTTTGAAATGAGATCTGGGTTACATTTACAGAAGGATAGAGCACACATGCAAGGAATCTGTAAGGATACTCCACATGGCAGTACTCAAACTTCATCTAAAATAATGTTATGTATTCTAGACACCTCAGCATGGGAAGTATATTACAACTTGTTGGACAGTAGAAATAGAAACAACAAAGAATGTTCAGGATATCCGAAATTTAGGTAAAAAGGAAAAATTAAGAAAGTTAGAGATAGTAGGAACTGCCGATGCTGGAGAATCTGAGATAACAAGGTGTAGAGCTGGATGAACACAGCAGGCCAAGCAGCATCATAGGAGCAGGAAAGCTGACATTTCGGGTCGGGTCCAGACCTGAAACAACAGCTTTCCTACTCCTCTGATGCTGCTTGGCCTGCTATGTTCATCCAGCTCAAGACCTTGTTATCTCTTTATTTGGAAAGTTAAACTTGTGTTGTTTGGAAAAGAGTCTGACATGGGTATTTGAAAGTAAGTAAAGTTGCCATTGTCCCAGATGACCATAAGCTGCTCTCTCATTAGAGAGTGATGACTGGTGGTGAGTTTAACCAGAGGGTCACCACTCCTCAGGCGAGGGCAGAGGTTGAGAAGGTGGGACCATCATGGTGACCTCAGCCACACTGGCTAGAGTGAGTTATCTTGTGCTATGATATGCTTTCTGTCTCAGCGTCTATGCAAGCAAGACATGTCAGTAACTCAGTGAATCACATATGGCAAGTGAGAAGACCATTTTTGCTCCTGATGCGGGACCACTTGTGGTTGAAGGCTCTGGCACATACTTAAAGGCCAGCTGGATCCTATGTCCGTCACTGCAAGCCAGCAACTTCCCAAGAACATCCCAAGAGCTGCTGGTTGTCACTACTAACAGAGAAGAGTGCTTCCTAAAGAGGAGAAACTGGGCTCCCGATTCAGTGATGGTTCATTACAACTGTTCTTGGATGAGGTCGTTAAAAGAAAGAATATCCTTTTCTCTGGAGATGGGGACCAGGAGGCTATCCCAACAAATATGTCCAGCCTGGTATCTGAGAGCCGCACTGGTCAGTTCCAATGGCCTTCACAAATGGGTAGCACCATGGACTTTGGTAAGGATTTCTCCCCTAAGAGTTTGAGATGGAGCTGCTTGCTTGCTGCACATGCTGTGTGTTTGCTGTGTACACGGTACAGCTGTGAGATTGACATAGCAAGATACACTCGATTGAGGGCTATTACCCAGGAGGCCAAACTGCCTGATTGTGTAACTGCACTAATAGACATGGCCCAGCACTGCAAGGCAAAACAGGGCATGGATGCTGCAAGAATGCAGGTCAACACTGAGTGATCGAGTATTAAGAGAGCAAGTGAGCACCCCCAAGAAGCAGCCTGGTTCAATCTTTTCACAGGGAACTGAACCCATATGGTTGGCTGAGATAATTGATCCCCTTTACCTATGAGCATGGACATGTTGAATATGAGCAGTAGGTCTATGAAGAAGCCCAAATAATATAGATCCGCTATTCTTCCATTTATGATGATTGTCATATTTATAACTTCTTATCTGATAGTGCAGAATTAGACAGATGAAAATGTTTTTATAATTTAATCACTTATAGAGCTACAATCTTGCAACTTTAGCATTGAAAACAACTCGTGACAGAGCGAATGAAGTTGTCAGAAAAATAGACTTTGTGAATTGGAATCAGGAAGCCGATAAGTTCTCAACCCTGCTTTCTGGGAAAGTCCTTGGAAGTGTGAATGAGCTAGAGAGCCAGCTCAATGCAGGTGGCACGGTGGTTAGCACTGCTGCCTCACAGCACCAGGGACCTGGGTTCAATTCCAGCCTTGGGTGACTGTCTGTGTGGAGTTTGCATGTTTGCCCTGTGTCTGCATGGGTTTCCTCCCACAGTCTAAAGATGTGCAGACTAGGTGGATTGGACATGCTAAATTGCTCAGAGGTGTGTGGGTTATAGGGGGATGGGTCTGGGTGGGATGCTCCAAGGGTCGGTGTGGACTTGTTGGGCCAACGGGCCTGTTTCCACACTGTAGGGGATTCTAATTCTCATGCCATATAGAGTCAAAGCTTCCTCGAAGCCAGCTTGCATTCCTATGTTTGCTTGCTGCTGGTGTAAAGGAAGGAATGCTGGGTCCTGCAAATATTGTGGAATTTTGCATTCTTTTCATATTTACCCATGCTAATCTTGAGCCTTTTCCTGTTGAGTAGGGATATAGGCCGATATAACCTACCAATGACATTAGGCCAGGGCCAATGATATAGCAATGGTTAGCAGCTTCAATATGAACTAATAAGAGGTTTTATTAAATGGCATTGTATTTTGATGCTACAAGTTACCAAGAACTCTAATAATTTGATAACAATGTGGGAAAACAGTTCTGTGAAGAAAAATATCCGGGTAAACACGCTTTTAAATTGGTATGAATGCCATAGAAACAAAGACAGACTTAGTTAAATGTCTAATTTGATAGAACAACAATTAACTAGAACAAAATTGGAACTATGAAGATGTTTATAAAGTAGAGGAGTTATGGCTACTAATTGGACAAAGCACTCAATAATTAAGGAAAGCCGAAGCTATTGATCAGGCACAAGCCAATAAAATCCCTATTACATGGAGTTGCACTGAAATTGCTATGCTACATTATGAATTGTGGGGATTAGTGCATGGGAGAGAGTAAAAGAAAGGCATAAAGCATATGTATTGAGTATTTGGGTTCATAACGGCCTAAGATACAGAGCTGAGAACTGTGGCACTTTTAACTGTATGTGTAAAGATCAGAGTTACACTATATAACATTGCTTTGCTTTGTATGTGAGTTATGAAAATTGTTGTACAAAAGTGTATTTGTTCACATCAAACATAAGTGCACTTTCCCAAATTGTACATATCACAAAGATTCATTTGTATGTAGTCATATTATTTGAAGTTCATCCAAAAACTGTGATGACTAAGCCACAAAGCTTATAAAGGATACACACATATAGGAAAGAATGGTGTGCCTCTTATGATATGCTCTTTTCTGTTTTATTAGTTTTGTAGATGCCAAGCAGGCTGTTGTTCCATAATTAGTTTTTTCCGATGTGTGGATGGGAGTTTAAGAAAATGATCCATTGAAAGAGAAAGAAAATATTCTTTGCAATGCCATCTGTTCTGGCAGTGTTAACTTTTCCACCACAGAGGTCAACTTTAGGAATGTGTGGCTTGTGAACTCCAGTCTTCAACACTTGGTTCTGGTACATTGATTGGCAGAATCATGGGTCTGCAAACAAGTCAGTCTTGCTAAAATACAGACCAGGTATTTATGAAATTTAACCTCTTGTCAAAATAATTTAAATATCTCCAAAACTGATGTCACTGGCGAGAGCACTTGAAGAACAGACTTCTTTAGCTCCTCATGGAGTACTGCCAGAAAATGTACCAAAGAAAAGGAACAATTCTGCTTTAAGTTATTTGTTTCAGGTGAGAAAAGCTTGCATTTTTGATAGCATTTTTAGTAAAGAACAATATCCCAAAGTGAACCTGTAAATGCTGTTGTGTGGTGAAAGAGAGGAGAAAACCAGGTGTGTCAGTTTAACATCAGTTGTGGCAGTGTTGCTGGAAGCTATTGTCAGTCAGAGCGCATGGAGGAGTTTCAGTTGATTAAAAAGGGTCAGCATGCTGTCATGAAGAACATAAGAAATATCGCAGAAGGAGGTCATTTGGCCTGCTATACCTGCTGTACCATTTAACAAGATTAAGGGTGATTTGATTGTATCTATAAGATGAAGGAGCAGAATAAGGCCATTCAGCCCATCAATTATGGCTGATATATTTCTCAACCCCATTTTCCTGCCTACTCCCCTAACTCTCAAACCCCTACCAATCAAGAACCTGTAAATTCCTGTCTTAAACAGACTCAATGACTTGATCTCCACAGTTCTATGTGGCAGTGAGTTTCATAGATTCAACCCCTTTGGCTGAAGGAATTCTTCCTCATCTAAAGGATCATTCTTTCACTCTGAGACTGTGCCCATGGGTACTAGTCTCTCCCATGAGTGAAAACGTCTTCAATTGCAACCTATCCAGGCCTCAGTATTCTTTAAGTTTCAATCAGACCTCATCCTTTTAAATTCTATCGAGTACAAACCCAGAGTCGTCATGAGACAAGCCCTTCATCATTAGGGTTATTCTTGTAGACCTCCTCCGACCCCATCCAATGCCAGCACATTCTTCCTTAAACATGGGGCTCAAAACTGCTCTGAATATTCCAAATGTGGTCTGACCAGAGCTTTATACCATCTCAGCAGTATATCTCTGCTCTTGGATTCCAGCCCTCTTGAATTGAATGCAAACATTGCATTTGCCTTCCTACCTGCCAACTAATCCTACATGTTAACCTTAAGAAAACCCTGAAATAAGACTTTTAAGTCCCTTTGTACATCAGATTTCGGAAGCCTTTCCTCGTTCAGAAAATAGTCTATGCCTCTATTCTTCCTACGAAAGTGCATAACCTCATGCTTTCCCACATTGCGTTCAATTTGCCACTTCTTTGCAAATCTCCTAGCCTGTCCAAGTCCTTCTACAGCCTACTTGCTTCCTTGAATACTACCTGTCCCTCTACCTATCTTTTTGTCAAACTTAACAACAACGCCTTCAATTCCTTCATCCAAATCGCTAATGTTTAAAGGAGTATTGTGATCCCAACATAGGCCTCGGTGGAACTCAATTATTCACCAGCTATCATCCTGAAAAAGATCCATTTATCCCCATACTCTACCTTCTGCCAGTCAGCCAAACAGCCAAAACGCAGAGTGAATTCTAGCGTATCATAGTCAGTGTCCTCTGAGGGTTCCTTCACCTTAAGCTTCCCTGTCAAGTCTGCCTCATTACACATTACCAAATCGAGAATTATCTGCTCCCTAGCAGGCTCTACCACAAACTGCTCCAAAAATATCTCATAGACATTTCATGAATTTATTTTCGTGAAATGCGCTATCAACTTGATTTTGCTAGTCCATCTGGATAGTGAAGTCCCCAATGATTATTATAATACCCACTTTCTCACATGTCTTTTCTATCTCCTGATTTATTTTCTGCCCCACATCCCGACTACTGCTTGGAGGCCTGTACATAACTCCCATGGTCTTTTTCCTTTGTAAGTTCTCAACTTTATCCACACAGAACCTACGCCTTCTGACTTTATATCACTTCTAGCTGATGAATTACTTTAATAGTCTACTAACAAGGCAAACCTGCCCCCTCTGCCCATTTGCCTGTCCTATTAATAGGATGTGTATCATTGGATATGTAGTTCCCAGCCCCGACCCCCTTGCAGCTATGTATCTGTGATGCCCACAATATCATACCGACCAATTTCAATCTGTATTACAAGATCATTTGACAACACAGTTTGGAGCTGGAGGAACACAGCAGGCCAGGCAGCATCAGAGGAGCAGGAAAGTTGACGTTTCGGGTCAGGACCAAGGGTCAACTTTCCTGCTCCTCTGATGCTGCCTGGCCTGCTGTGTTCCTCCAGCTCCATTCTCTGTTGTCTCTGACTCCAGAATCTGCAGTTCTTGCTACCTCTACAAGATCATTTACCTTGTTTTGTATACTGTGTGCATTTAAGTACAACACCTTCAGTCCTGCAAAGACTACAACCCTTCTCATAATTGTTCCCTTATCTCTGTGTCTGAAGTTAGATTCCGGACTCTTTCCCTACTGTCTGACCTCTAACTTGTTCTGGACACTTTAGTAAGCTTTGCTGAGCCCTCCCCTGCTTAAATTGTTTCCATAATTTTCCACTTAACTGACCCCAACCCCACTCTTTAGTTTAAAGCCCTATCCAGAGCCCTAATTATGTGATTCACCAGGAATCTGGTCAAAGCATGATTCAGGTGGAGACCATTTCAAATAGGAACAGCTCCCTCATTCCCCAGTACTGGTGCCAATGTTCCATGAATTCAAACAGGTTTCTCCCACACCAATCTTTCAGCCACGCATTTACTTCTTAATCTCATTGATACTGCATCATTTTGCTCATGACTCAGGTAGTAATCCAGAGATTATCACCTTTTTGTTTCTACTTTTTAAATTTAGCCCCTAACTGCTCGAATTCCCTCAGCAGAACCTCCTTCCTCGTTCTACCTATATTGTCGATACTTATGTGGACCATGATAACTGGATCTTCTCCCTTCCACTCCAAGTTCCTCCACAGCCCGGATGAGATATCTTGTACCCCAGGCATAAGGCAGGCAACACAGCCTTCAAGACTCACGAACCCCACAGGAACAGCATCTATTCCTCCGACTATACTATCTATGACAATTTTCCTATCTACACCCCTCTTTGTAAGCAACTACCATACAATTAAGTCTACATGAACCGTATGTGAAATGGCCTAAGGGATGGAAGTGGTTGTGGTATTGGGAGTAGCAGGCAAAAGAAAACATGGAGGCTATAATCTAAAGGAAAACAGGATGCCCTGAATAAAAGTAATGTATAAATGTGCAAAGACCTAAAAGGACAAGTGCAGATGTTTGAGCCTCACGAGTCTATAAGGTGAAGATTCAAGAACTACTGAAAATGTTACAAACAATCTAATTGGTCTACAAAATGGGACAGGTTGCTTGAGGACCTCGCATGTGTGAACTGAGACAATGTCTAGTTGTCTTCGCAAAAAATTGAAGACAAAGGAACTAGATATTGCATGTAATCGAAATCAAGGGATAAGACCTTCAAGAACAAGCAAAGTCAACTGACCGTGAGGGTTACGATATAAACATAATGTTTATATGACCAATCACTGAGAACTGGACAATGAAAAGCTACCATGAGCAGAAATAACACTTGACAATAGTGGAAGATTTATTGGCCCAGATTTTCCACTGGCCAGGCAATCATTGTTCCAAAGTAGATGGGAGGTGCGCATGGGGACCCTGTGGAATCTCCATTGTAGAACGTGCCAAAGTAGTGCCTGGGAAAATGAATTTTCTGTTCGGCCATTCCTTTATATCTGGAACCCTCTGAAAGGCTCTGTTTAAATCAGTGACTTTGGAAGGTTCTGATAAAATTAAATAAAATAGTTATTAAATATTGAATAGTATTAAATATGTAGTCTAACTACTGGATAACTATTAAAGTGACCCCATACTTACCTCATACATGCTCAACTATACCTCCCTCAGACCCCTGTAAATTCTCCAGACCCTGACCTGACACCCACCCAGGGCATCCCCAAAATCAATGCATAGAGAAATCCTACAGAACTCAATGAGAGACATTTAGGTATTACAAAGAGCAGAGCAAGAGCACAGCAATCAGCGTGGTGGCCATTTGAAAGACATATGGGATTGCATTTCATTTTGCCAAATGTGTGCCATACACAGCCAAGTGCCTATGGAGTTGATAATTTCCTCAAGATTTCCAGAAAGGCCATGGAAAAGACTTGCAATGGATTGGTACAATTTTAGAGGGAAAATGTATTTAATCCTAGTTAAGGTAGATTGAAGTGGCAGGTCATCTTTTGATCACAGCTGAATCAATGAAAAAGGATTGTTTCGATACACAGTTTCCTGGAAGAATTAGTATTGGACAATGGACTTCAAATTGAGAATCAGGATTTCAGGGAGTTCTCTTTGGAGGTAGGCATCAACCAGCTGACAAGTTTTTCATTCCATCCTCAGTCAAACCAGAGGCAACAAAAGCAGTCCAGACTGTGAAGATACTGATGCATCAGAGTCCAGAATAGGAATTAGCTCGCCTCAGTGACACACTACAGAATGTCATTAAATAATGGGTGCACACCAAGGAGGAGGTTAAAAATAGATATATCAGTTTTAGAACACAACCACACATCAAACCCAACATCTCATGATCACAGGAAGGTAAAATATCTTGAGAAAAACCACAGCAAAAAAGAAGCAGAGGTGTTACATCTCTGCAGACAGGGTGCAAACTCTATCAACTTTACAGCCAGAAAGTCTTGTTAGGAAACAGGAAATCAGAGATCACGCTCATCAGAGAAACAGATCAGCCAAGCTTATTGTCAGAACTTCTGAAGGGACATTCAGGAGGAATGGGATAGTGGTGATCTTACTCAAGCCAAGAAATGAGGCTGGGCAAGATTATCAAAAGATTTGGAACAGATTTGCCAATACATCATTGGACATTTTAGTGTGATACAACTATACCATACACTGTACAACACCATCACCTAATTTTGAACTTAAAAAGACAGATTTCTTTTTATATACGTTTGGTCAGAGTTCCAGACTGTCTCAGCCTGGGAGATTTGATCCTTGGGGCTGGAGGGGAGGAGGTGATGGTGATAATAACGATAATGATGATAATAATGTCAATAATTATAAAGATTATGCATGTAAATAAAAATAAACTATTGGAATAATATAGCTCAATTACAGTGAAACTTGGGATGGGATGTGGTATTGAGAGATTCATGGCAACCATATTGATGCAATTCATCACATGACTCTGACATCTGTAAAAGATGAGACACCAGTCAAGAATAAGAATGTGAAGAGAGAGGTCTTACACAGGGGGGCTGTATTTGACAACCTACTATGCACTTGTGTTAAGTAATGTTACTGTACCTCAGGAGATAAAGTGTCTTCCTTCAAGATAAAGGGTCAACTGCATCATGGACAATGTATTTGCAGACACCTCCAGGCCAGAGACATTGCAGACCATTATCTTAAAGTGCAGGTAGCTGTATTTGGCTAAAGCACAGGAATAAGCAGTTTTGATTTCCATAACGAAGAAAAGATATACTTACCTTGGAGAGGAAGGAGGAGCACACGGTGCCCAACAAAGGCTCACATGCTGAATTCTTTAGAACAATAAAAGAGATATTCATTGAAACATATAAGATTTTGAGAGCCTCACTGGCATAAATAACTGAAAAGCCATTTCCTGTGGCTGGAGAGTTAGAGAATAGGTTGTATATCATAGGTCGTTTCAGACTAATGTTAGGAGAAAATTCTCATCTCGAAGGATTCTGAATCTTTGGATGTCTGTAACCCTAGAGGGCTGTGAATGCCAGGATGTTGAATATTCAGTTTGATTCAATTAGGGCTTAGTGGTAATGTCATTGGACTAGGATTCCAGAACTCCACACTAGTATTCTGGCCTCATAGATTTGAATCCATCCATAGCAGATTGTGAAATTTGAATTCAATAGAACCTGGAATTAAAGAAGCTAGTCTAATGGTGACAATGTAAGCTTTGATTGTCTTTAAGAAAATAAAATCTTGCTCACTAATGTCCTGAAGGAAATCAGTCTCTGCTGTCTGGACTGGCCTACATGTGACTCCAGAGCCAGAGAAATGTACTTGACTCTTAACTACTCTCTGTAGTGGCAGAAAGAGCCAATCAGTTCACAGCTCAAGTGCAGTTGGGATTGGCAACAAATGCTGGTAGTCCACGCAACGTACCTGTCAAATAATAGCAAAATACTGCAGAAGCTGGAAATATGAAATAAAAACATAAAGTGCTGGAGAAACCGAGCAGTCTGACAAAATCTGTGGAAAGAGGAACAGAGATAATGTTTTGAGTCTAGCATGAATTGTCTTAAAAAATGAAAGGAGCTGGAAAACAACTTTTTTTAATGCTGTTAACAGAGGGAGGAGGGAATGAGTGGAACAGATTGTGAGCATGCACAGAACAAAAGACAAAAGCAGTGGTAATGGTGGTAGAGGAGAGGTAGAGATATATAATAGGTGCGATTGTTATTTGTGAGAAGGAGAAAATGCATTCGCACTGCTGAGAGCAAAACCAACAACATACAAACAACAAGACATGGCTGGGGGTGGGGAGAGTGAGAAATGCAGAAAAATCTAATACTGCCACAGACGCTGCCAGACCTGTTGAGTTTCTCCAGCACTTTCTGTTTTTATCCTACAACTTAGCTGTCCTCACCAACATCCCATCTTTCAACCCTCTCCAAGACTCAGCTATTCTTTGCCCAATACCCCTTGTAACTCAATGTCTTATCATTGTTCAATGTGCGACCATCACACACAGGGAAAAACTCAGTTGTCTCTAAAAAATTCACTTTTATTCACAAAACACCAAAAGAAAGCAATATTTTAGTAGTTACTGTTGAGCAACAGAGCAAAGAGAAAGAAAGAAAATTGATTTCCTAACAAGAGCTGGAAATCTCTTTCTCCTGTCCCTATCAGACTCTTTGAAGATGGGACTCAGTAAAAAAGCAAGTTCAGGAAACAATTTCAACAAGGATTTAAAGATATCTAAAAGCTTCACCACTTCTGAGGCTGCAAGTCCAGCATTTAAAAACTACGAAAAATACAGAAGTTGCTGAAAAAATTCAGCAGGTCTGGCAGCATCTGTGAAGGAAAACACGTTTCAGGTCAGGTGACCCTCCCTCAGAACTGGTAGTGGTTGGGAAAACGTCAGTTTATAAGCAGAAAATAGGGAGGTGGGTGGGTAGGGAGTAAATGATAGGATAGAGACCAAAGAGAGAGAAAGACAGTTGGACAGACAAAGGTGTTGCTAACGATCAGGCTGGGAGGGTGAATAGTTGTTAATGGCGACTGTTAGTGACTAACAACAGGGGGTGTGTAGTGGCAGGCTATGTGGTAACAAGGCCTGGTGTGTGGGGTAGGAGGCTAGGACGTGGGAGGGTTCAGGGCCTAAAATTATTGAACTTGATATTGAGTCCGGAGGGCTGCAGTGTCCCCAAGCGGAAAATGAGGTGTTGTTCTTCCAGCTTGCGCTGAGCTTTGCTGGAACACTGCAGCAAGCCAGAGACAGAGATGTTGGCCAGGGAGCAGGGTGGTGTATTAAAGTGGCAGGCAACAGGTAGCTCAGGGTCTTTTTTATAAGCAGAACGTAGATGTTCTGCAAAGCAGTCACTTCATTTCCCCAACGTAGAGGAGACCACAAATACATAGACTAGCTTGTGAGAAGTGCAGGTGAAGTGTTGCAGGAAGGTATGTTTGGGCACTTGGATAGTGGGGATGGAGGAGGTAAATGGGCAAGTGTTGCAGGGGAAGGTGCTATGGGGCTGTGAGAGGTGTTAGGAGTGAAGGAAGAGTTAACCAGGGTGTCCCGGAGGGAATGGTCCCTGTGGAAGGCGGACAAGGGAGGGGAGGGGAATATGTGTCTAGTGGTGGCATCTCGCTGGAGGTGGCAGAAGTGGCTTCTGATGATCTTCTGGATGCCTATGCTGGTGAGATGGTAGGTAAGGGCAAGGGGAAAACTATCACTGTTGCGGGAGGGAAGAGAAGGGGTGAGGGCGGAATGCAGGAGATGGGTCGGACCCAGTTGAGGGCCCTGTCGACAACGGAGCTGGGGAATCCTCTGTTGAGGAAGAAGGTGGACATTTCAGAGGCTCCCTTGTTGAAGTTGGTCTCATCTGAACATATGCGACGGAGACAGAGAACTGATAGAATGGGATGGAGTCTTTACAGGAAGTGGGGTGTGAGGATGTATAATCCACGTAGCTGTGGGAGTCAGTGGGTTTGTAATGGATATTTGTGGCCAGTCTATCCCCAGAAATGGAAACAGAAATGTCGAGGAAGGGAAGGGAGGAGTCAGAGATAGACCAGGTGAAAGTGAGGGCAGGGTGAAAATCGGAAGTGAAATTGATTAACTTTTCCAATTCCAGACGAGAGAGGGAAGCAGCACCAACGATATCATCAATGTACTGGGGAAAGAGTTGTGGCTGGGGGCTGGAATAGGACTGGAACAAGGAATGAAGAGACAGGCATAACTGGGGCCCATGCAGATACCCACGGCCCACCCTCTGACCTGAAGAAAATGAGAGGATTTAAAAGAGAAGTTGTGGAGGGTGAGGATGACCTTGGCCAAGTGGAGGAGGGCGGTGGTGGGTGGGCACAGTTCAGGTCTTTTCTCCATGAAGAAGGGAAGAGCCCTAAGACCCTCCTGATGGGGAATGGACACGTAAAGGGATTGCACAACCATGGTAAAGAGGAGGCAGCTGGAACCTGCAAACTGGAAGTTTTGACACCGACGTAAAGCATCAGAGGAATCGTGGATGTACGTGGGCAGGGATTGGACAGGGGAGAGAAGACTGAGTCAAGGTAGGAAGAGATGAGTTCCATGGGGCAGGAGCAGGCTGAAACAATGGGTCTGCCCACACAGTTCTGTTCGTGGATTTTTGGAAGGAGGTAGAAGGGAGCTGTGTGGGGCTGAGGGACTATCAGTTTGGAAGCAGTGGAGGGGGTCAGGTCACCAGATGAAATGAGATCAGGTACTGTAGAGATACAATGACCTGATGCGTCGTGGTGGTGTCATGGTCCAGGGGAAGGTAGGAGGAGGTATCTGAGAGTTGGCGCTCCGCCTCCGCAATGTAGAGGTCAGTACACCAGACTACAACTGCACTACCCTTATTGGCAGGCTTAATAACAAAGTAAGGGTTGGATTTCAGTGCACAGAGTGCAGACAATTCAGAGGGATGTATGCTGGATTTGGTGAGGGGGGCAGAGAAATTGAGGCAACCAATATCACGTCGACAGTTCTCAATGAACAGATTGAGTACAGGTAAAAGGCCACAGGAAGGGGTCCAGGTGGAGGGAGAGTGTTGGAACGGGGCGAAGGGGTCTGTGGGATGGGGAGAGGACTGCTGTCCAAAGAAATGGGCACAGAGGTAAAGACAGCCGAAGAGTTTGATGTCACATTGTGCCTGAAATTTGTTAAGGGGGGGCATGCAGAGGAATAAAGCTGAGGCCTTCGCTGAGCACAGAACATTCAGCATCAGACAGCGGAAGATTAGGAGGGATGGTGAATACCTGACAGGAGGTGGGAATGGGAGAGGGGATGGTGTCAGAGGGAAGGGGAGGAGAGGAAGGTTCCAGAGGGCCATGGGTATCTCCGAGTTGTTGCATCTTGTGGGCCTTGATGCCTGAAAGGAAAAGAAAAAGTTTCTTGTCAGCATGATGAATGAGCCAGAGGATGAAATGGAACTGCAGAGTGGTGCAGCCCTGAGCCAGTGTGATGCGATTCTGTTGGAGAGAAAGGTTGTGAGTGTGCATGTGATGGCACTGAGTTTGGGTCTCAGGATACGGTAAGAGCAGCTGTCTAAGAGGCATTGATCATCACGGAGATATCTGTGATCCTGGCAGGATTCAAACCATCAGGGATGAAACTTCAATTGGAATCCACATGGGGTGAGTCTGAGCTGGAGGCAGTCACTGAGGAATGTGATATGGCTGTGGAAACGAGTTTTAGCAAATACCTGGTCAAACACCAGGACTGACGGTGAAATTAATGTCAGTGGATGAGACGAAAGACTGAAAAAAACTATGGTCACACCATAAAACTTCAGCACCTGAAAGACTCTAACAACCTTTAAACTACATAACCTTCATTCTTCCTGTCTGTCCCATTTTTTTCATTTTAAATTTATTACCTATGACTCGGTATGCAATTCATGTGTTTTTATTATTTTTTGTGGGGTTAATTGGTGATAAAATTCCCCTTTCTTTCACCAAGAAAACTTCAAAACCAGCTCATTTATTTTAATCTAGTAACTTCATTTCTTCCTGAGATGTTAAATAGCTGCTTGTTAAAAAGAGATCTAAATATTTGTTGTGACTGATCAAGAAAAGGTTAAAAAGATATTGAATCACCTTCCTCACCTGATTGTAGCCCATGACACAAAAGATCCTTGCATATAGGCTTGAAGAGATTGTCTGCTGGCTTTGTCTGGAACTCTTGTTCCTTTTCTCTTCTTCCAGGTCTGCCACATGTAACATAGACAATTTGTTCTAAAGTTCTAGTTATTTGATCAAGTCAGTTATCAAACCAAAACCTAATAAAAATACATGACTCATGTTCAAATATATGCTTTGTATTCATTTCAAGCTGCTGAGTTCGAAATGTTTGATTATTTCTTTAAAGCTGGCAAACAAGCCTTAAAGTACACCCTGAGTAATTAAAACAGACAAGTTTGCTGGAACACAGACTCTTTGGCATCGTCAAGACAACGTAGAACAGCAAAACCAATTCCTCACAAACAGCTCAGTTAAGTTAGTTGACTAGCAAAACTCAAACTGAACTTTTACAAAGATAGCTAAAGCAAAATCTTAAAATGCTACTTCAAACCAAAACAGTACCTAAACAGACCGCTTTGTGGAACAACTACGCTCGGTTTGCGACAAATGACAGACCGCTTTGTGGAACACCTACGTTCCGCTCGCGACAAACGACTGCACCTCCCAGTCGCAAACCACTTCAACTTCCCCTCCCATTCCTTGGATGACATGTCCATCCTAGGCCTCCTCCAGCGCCACAACAATGCCACGTGAAGGTTGCAGGAACAGAACCTCATATTTCGCGTGGGAACCCTGCAGCCGAATGGTATCAACGTGTACTTCACAAGCTTCAAAATCTCCCCGCCCCCAACCACATCCCCGCCTCCCTAACCTGTTCATCCTTTCTCCCACCTATCTGCTCCTCCCACCCCAAACCCCACCTCCTACCTACCAGCCTCATCCCTGCCTCTTTGACCTGTCCGTCTTCCTTTGGCTGACCAACCCCCATCCTCACTCCCCACCTACACTCACCTTTACCGGCTCCATCCCCGCCTCTTTGACCTGTCCATCTCCTCTCTACCTAGCTGCTCCTTTATCCATCTTCCATCCGCCTCCCCCTCTCTCCCTATTTATTTCAGAATCACCTTCCCCTCCCCCATTTCTGATGAAGGGTCTAGGCCTGAAACGTCAAGCTTTCCTGCTCCTATGATGCTGCTTGGCCTGCTGTGCTCATCCAGCTCTACATCTTGCTATCTCAGATTCTCCAGCATCGGCAGTTCCTACTATCTCTGTTTTAGACAGTGTTGACTTTTCTCAGAATTTATATAATTTTAAAAACATCCCAGGAGTCCACATTGATACCCTTGGGCTGCAGGGTTCCCAAGTGAAATATGAGATGCTGTTCCTGCAGCTTTCGGGTGGCGTCATTGTGGCAATGCAGGAGGCCCAGGATGGACATGTCATCCAAGGAGTCGGGGGTGGGGGGGAGTTCACAAGCTTCAAAATCTTCTGTCCTCCGACCGCATCCCAAAACCAGCCCAGCTAGTCCCCGTCTCCCTAACCATTCCTCCCACCTCAAGCCCCACCCCATCTCCTACCCACTAACCTCATCCGCATCCTTGACCTGTCCGTCCTCCCTGGACCGACCCATCCCCTCCCTATCTCCCCACCCACATTCACCTTCACGAGCTCTAACTCCACCTCTTTGACCTGTCTGTCTCCTCTCCAACTAACTTCTCCTTTATCCATCTTCTATCCACCTCCCCCTCTTCTCCCTATTTATTTCAGAATCCCCGTCCTCTCCCCTATTTCTGAAGAAGGGTCCAGACCCAAAACGTCAGCTTTCCTGCTCCTCTGATGCTGCTTGGCCTGCTGTGTTTGTCCAGCTCTACACCTTGTTATCTCACCCTAAAAATTAACTGTCTTATCAAAATCTAACAAGGTGCAAAAGCAGCTTGGCAGAAAGCCTGTCGCAGTGCATCAGCACTTTGTTCAAATAAAAAAAACTAGGGACAAGCAATAAGTGGTGGCCCAAGTTTATGCATGACCCAAAGGTGAATCAAAACAGATAAATGTAACTCAGGTTGCAGAGTTGTTTTTAAGTGCTTGGTTATTTGACTATTCACTCGGAGACTCTTAACCTCGGTTCAATCAAGGTCTATTCGAAATTCAACTTCAAATTTGTTTTTTCACTTTCATTTGGATTATTTCTGAAGAGTAGGAGTTACACAATCGGAGAAAGGAGCTCTGCGAATGAAACTTTAGTCAGCTGCTATACCTCACTGGGGCACACTATAAATCAAGCCCAGCTATTGCACAGTTGTCACAGAAGTTAAAGATTTTAATAAAGTTGTCATAATTCCATAAGTTGTCTTTTAGTTCCAGGTGCCTGTACTTGACAAGAATAACAATTTATTACAAAAAGAATTCTAACTACAGATAAACAATTATGTACCATGAACACACAACTTTACCAAATAAGGCTCTAACCCACTTATTAAACTCTGTACACACACATACAGGCACTAAAAAGGGGGTTATGGGTGGACGGAACTTATCATGGTCTCGGACTTATTAATTGAAAGCCACCACTTACAATAACTGATGAGGGGAAACAAACTGACCATCTTCATCTTGCAGCAGGGGAGAAACACAGCTTCTTTATTTCTGGAGGTCCAATTGGTTCTGACCATTTTGTTTACACCCACAAGCTTTTCAGCTACTTGGGAGACAATCGCCAGGGAAGTTAGAGACTTAAACAGTAGAGTTCGATGTTAAAGCAGATTTTTCTTTGTAATAATTAGTTATTCTCATTAAGTACAGAAACCTGGTCTGTGCTTTCTGTCAAGGCAGCAGGGAGAAGGCCTTTATCATCAACAACTGGTCAGCACTCCACAGATCAATCACCTATTTGTTGGGGGTTGTATCTCTTTTTGTACACATTCACTGGAGGCCAGTCCATCTGCAACTAAACATCCACCACTACTGAACAAACAACAATGTGAACAGCATTTAAATTAAATGCTGTGAGCTTGCTTACAAAAAGTGCAGCAATCCCTTCCACAGTCTTTGGTTTTTAAAACAGTTCTTTTCCGATTTCAGTCCACAGTCACTAATACAAAAGAAGTACAATCTTTATACTGCTTTATTGGAAAGTAATCAGCAACTGCAAAGTGTATCTTACACAAGATCCACGATCAGTTGTATTTGTGAGGTAAAGACATATATTCTCTAATTTCTACCAGGCCATTCTTTCCAAAAACATCTAATTGAGTCTGTCTGTAGTTCATTGATGGAGGAGGTTATGATAAATGCTATGTAAATGAAAGCACTTCTTTCTTAAAGACAGAATGAGTGGATTAGAGGCAGAAGGAAGGAATTCAGATATTTAACTTGGGTGGAACTGCTTTCGCTGTTTCCATCTTGTCAGTCTAATTTGAGCTACAGAATTGCATGTAATGGTTCTTTTCCCTCCAATCCCATATCATTACATTTGCTGTCAGACCTCAGTCTATTCTTGGACCCTTTCTATTTCCCATCTACATAGTGTTCCACAATGAAATCATCTGAAAGTTTCTACATATAGAAAAGCATCCATGATGGCATCCAGTTCTCACGACTATCATTTTCAACCCATCCACTGACTCTAAATTGTCTGACTGTTATTCATTTATTAACTGGCTGAAATTGCGTTCAACTAAGCAATGGAGGACTTAAATTATTGCCTTTAGACCCCACTGTACTCTCTGTTCTCCTACCAGGTTCCATTATCTTCCTAGCAACTGCATGTATCTCAATCAGACTGTTTGGTGCCTTGATTGTGAAATGACTGCTTGACCACTGACACCACTTATTTCCATTTCTCAAACATCATTTGACTAAATTCTGCCTCAGCTCACTTGCTGTTGCAAGACCCTGGTCTTGCCTTTGTTACCTTATGATTTGATTCTTCCAAAGCATTCCTGGCCAGCATTCCCTCTGATTCTCTTACCATCTGAATAAGGCCTCTGCGTGGAAGTGACTTTTGGATCATCATGCACAAAACATTGCAGCAACTGCACACGTGCACAGCTTACATGGAATGTAGCTCCTAGCTAACCTCTCGCATTTTGTCTTATGTAACTTGGAGTTGATTCAATATTCTATGGCCTTTGTTCTAACTCATATTTAGTCCTGTTCATCTATCACTTATTTTTGCTGAACACACATTGACTATTAAGCAGTGCCTCAATTTTAAAGCTGAATTATGGATTATTTTGCACAATTTTTACACAATTCACATTAGACTCAGCGCTCTATTATTACCTAGCTAGTCCTTCTTGAATAAATGCTGTTATATTACCTACTCTCCATCACATAATTTGCTTATTTATGGAGTTTTAAAATGGTGGCCAAAGCTTCTGTTAACTCCTATCTGACTTCTTCCAGCAGCCTCAGGCTTAGTGACTTATCCAATAAGTTCCATTCATTCACTCCCCTTTTGTTCAAATTATCATGCCAAACTGTCTGCAAGCCATTGAGGTGCTGTTTTCAACCTAGTGCCTAACCCATTAAACTCGAGTTGTAAAATCTTAAATACAATGTTATCTTGTCAGTGATTTGTCAATGAATATGGATGCCATTTTTGGTTCCTTTCCTGAAGTTGTTCTGCCCATTCCATACTGTCCTTCATCTTCATACCAGTCAACAAACACATTTGCAACTTACAGTTATTGGTAGATGCCTCACTGTCCACCTCAGGCCCATCTAACACTAGTGGGTTTCTGTACCTGAGACCTCCATGTCCTCTGCTGCCAAGATCCTAAGCTTTGAAAATCCTTCCACTTCTCTACCTATCTTTCCTCATTTAAGCTACTCCTTAAAAATTACCAATAATCAAATTTTTGCTCATCCACTCTCTGGAAATTTGGCATATCCTTAAGGACCCTCACCAACTGTTATAGATACACCATAGAAAGCATTCTATCCAGGTGCATAATGGCCCGGTGCGGCAACTGCTCAGTCTAGGACCGTAAGAAACTACAGAAAGTTGTGTGTACAGCCCATTCCATCATGGAAGCAAACTCTCATCCCTGGACTCCTTTTTCAATTCTTGTTGCTGTGGAAAGGCTGCCAACATCATCAAAGATCCCTCCCACCCCAGGAATGCGCTCTTCCAACCTCTTCCATCAGGCAGCAGGTACAGAGGCTCAAACACACACACCTACAGGTTCAAGAACAGCTTCGACCCTGCCATTATTAGACTGCTGAATGGGCCTCTCAAACTTCAAATAATGTTGAACTTGTTAATTCTGATCTTGCTTTACATACCCACTGTAAAGCTATAACCTTGTCTGCCTTGTTTTGTCTAAGCACTCTATGATGCCCTTGTTTGCTAATGATCTGCCTGTATTGCTTGCAAAACAAAACTTTTCACTGTACTTAGGTACATGAGACTACAATAAACCAAATCAAATCAAATTATATGACACTGAGATTTATGAAGGTGAGGGACATGGTGGAAATTAACCATATGTTTGCGAATAATCTCACTGAGGGGTCATATGTAGGTCAGGAAGTGGAAAGAACCAAAGGTAAACACTTGGTGACTCCAGGGTTGCTTGTGTACAGCTTGTAATAAAAGTCATTGGTGGAGGTGTGCTGGTTATACTTGATCAGGTGAGCTGGAATCATGTGATGGAAGTCTGAAGAGCTGAGCAATCAAAAAAACTGTTGAGAAAGATGAAATGGTCAATTGAATTAAATGATGCAGAGGTGCCAAAAAGTACAAGATGACATGACTTTGGCCATTTTCAGTGTGGTTTGTCTTAGGCAGAAGTCAGACTAAAATGGCATCTCTCAGGTGAGGCAGATAGTGAGAAAATGTTCAAATACCTTGGATGAAAAAAAAATCACTAAAAGTCCTATTTCTGTGTCAGTATTTGGTAGTAGTTACTTGAAGAAAACACAAATTTTATCAACCATGTTTTAATCAACTTATTTCTTCTGAAACTACTAGCTAAGAAGTGAAATCTGCCAGCAGTTTGTTGAGATAGTGAGAAGTGAGAGTTCCTCTGACAAAGAAATGATTGTTCTTTCTTTAAGTAGGTCAGTGTGAAAGGTACCTCATCTTTGCCTGTTTCCCTTCATTCCAATTCAGAAGTGTGCTTTTAATGTGTGGAACTAGTTTTAGAATTTCTTCTTTCCTTAAAAAAAAGGATACAGCATGAAGAGTCAATGATATAAATAAACTTAAAACTGTTGTTTACCAAGTACAGCTATGTAGTTTTTATTGAATTTCACAACGAAAATGATGGTCTTTGGGATCTGTTTGAAAGACTTACAAATAATAGACATTTATAACTTATATGTGCATACCAGAGCTAGGGGAGAAGGAATCTCTCTAGGGGTCTGAAGTAACAAATAAACTAGAACATTGCAGCATTTATGTTTTATTACTGTGCAGTTCCACAATTGCAAAACCAGGACAGTGCTGACCCACATGAAATATAATTCGTTACTGTAATATAAATACCAAGGGAACAATATTCAGTCCAATAAATGACTAAGTTGGCATTGATGTCAGAAAGTAAAATGTGATCAACACAGGGAAAGAACATTGGGGTATATTAATGGAGACAACCTGCTGCAAATCATTTATTATTTGGCTGGATGTGCTACAACTAAAACATTAACTTTCTCATTTTTTTCTTTCTGGATATCTTGCGACTATATAAAATAGTACATTAGGGGAAATTAAAAAAAGGGCTGACTAGTTATTCAAAGATAAAAAGTTTTTAGTAGACAGTTGATGTTCAGGATGCAATTAAGGCCTAGGAGTTCTAGAAGCAGCACACTGGTTAACACTGCTGGCTCACAGTGGTAGGATCCCGGTTCAATTCCTGCCTTGGGTGACTGTCTGTGTGGAGTTTGCATGTCTTCCCTGCATCTGCGTGGGTTTCCTCCCACAGTCCAAAGATGTGCCGGTTAGGTGGATTGGCTGTGCTAAATTACCCATAATGTCTAGGGTGGAAAATGCAGTGTAGGGGGTGGGTGGGTGGGTTTTTCTTTCAGAGTGTTGATGTGGGCTGAATGACCTGCTTCCACACTGTAGTGACTCTAAGTTCTGGAACCAATTGATGGTGCTGGATGAATATTTTGCTTCTTTTCATTTCTTTGTTCTACAAAGGATCTAAAATTAACTACTTCTTGCGTTCTGTTTTAAGAGGGTAGCATAATTACTGTTTATTTAAAAAATGATTAGCAGGGTGGTTTGTTGGGAAGTGGGGACCAGTATTTTAAGACAGCCAGTATTTAAAGTTTTAGTGAGTTAATCTCAAGGTTGATAGACCGTAAATAATAAATGTTTGGTGTGTTGCCTGATGAACAGCTCATGACCAATACATTACAAAATATTCCATCATTTTTCTGTCAAAACCTAAAACTGTTTCATACACCTAAAAATGCACTGTAGGTTTAGCCACAGAAGTAACATTTAGCTGCAGAGAGATTCCAAGGAGGGCACCATCAAAAATGTCAGGTAGCATGCTTATATCATTACACAACAAAAAGTTTTTTTTGAATTTGAATTAGGGGATTTGATTATAAATGTTACTCTGTACTTACACCTTACCAATGGAAAAAGCAGTTTAACAATTTGAACTGCATTTCAGCTCATCTAGTGTTAATGGGATTTGGAGAGATTGAAAAAGTGAATGTGCAACCAATACATATATCTGGATAGTCAAAAATGCAAAATCTTCCATGAACCAATATAATTGAACAGTGCAATGATATGTACATTTTTTTCCCATGAAAAATGTATATTCATTTTAAGCTTGGAACCAAATGCAGGATTATTAATGAAATTGAAAGTTAGCTTGCACCAAAAAAATTTTTTGATTTTCTATCCAATCCTGCACCTATAATGATCAGATATAAAATAATTTTAAAAATCACTTATAAACCATGGTAACAATTTCATGGCTTCTTAATAAGTAAAACATGTTAAAAATTAAATAGCTTTTAAAACATGCCTTCTAATGTCTATTTTTCGAAAAAAAAATGAATGCAATTTGAAAAGCCTTTTGGAGCCAGAGCAATGAGAAAAGTGCTAAATTTTCAGTTCTGTGTTTAACATTTCCCAATCTTTTCTGTTAGTTCAACCAGTTCCATTCAGATTCTATTGATATAACTTGTGGCAACAAAATGAAAACTCAACCTTAAGATGTTTGGATTGCTTGCAGGAGTGATTAATGTCATTGACCTCAGGACAATGTTTATAACAGATTTGCGTTTGTAACTCCCAACCAGTACAAATAAACCAATGACTTTAGACAATCTGTAGTCAGAAGACTTAGGAATGGTGATTCTTTTTTCTCTACATTGATAATAAAGCATACTTAAGCTTTTTTGTTTATGAAAACTAGGAAAGTCAATGATATAAATAATATGTTTCGTATTAAATTTGATACAGTTGGTAATGAAGATTATTTTACTGATAGTCAACGTTCTGACCAAGAATATGACTTTTGACCTCACTCCTACCTGAGGCTGTTATCTTACAGAGTCATGTAACAAATCAGCAATGAACTAAGTTTTCTATTAAATCAATGAAATGCTCTATACAAAAAAACATATTTTTAAAAAGCCCTGGGCCATAGAATGTTATACTTTATCGACTTGAGCAACGTATAGCTAACTAGGCAAGAAGTGTTATGGTTGAAAGGCAATATGTTGCTAACTGGATTTGTAAACTCCGAATGTAATTTATGAAAATTATAAATCTCTACATGACAACCCATCAATAACCCTAATAATACTTGGCCCATTAGCATCTACGAATAGCACACTGGGTTAAATTCTTGCATTTTGACACTGGAAGCAGTAAATCGCAAAGAATTCTAAAATCCTGAATTATCCATTGCAAACATATTTTAAATTTAACATCCCTCAAAGACAATATGATTATTTCTACATGATCTGACTTATTATGGTACAGATTTTGATGCTGATTTTTGTTTATAGGGATGATTATACTTCAGGTTTTGAAAGATGTGAATGCTTGGTGGGAGAAAACATTTACCAGCATGCTGCTAAGTATATTTTCACATCCTGACCACAATACTGAAAGAACTGTATATCATGAGGAGAGGAACCATTATAGAACCATGTCAATATTATGTTTCTTCAGTGATGATTCTACTTTGTTTTGTACCTAGATGCATCTTTCTCACAGGCACACGCTATCAATCACACAGGCAGAAGTTCCTTATTAAACTGCAAAAGTGATTTAAGTGAAGTTTAGCCAGCAGTGCCAGGTAACATGATTGGTAGAAAAACAAACATTTATATATAAGTAAAATAAAAATCTACATTTACTTGATCTGTGTTTCATAAAATAAAGTACATGAGCTTAGTTACACCCATTTTATCCAACATTTCGGAGTAATTAAGGCATAGGACTGATTTCTTATTAATTGTAGAATCCCTACAGTGTGGAAGCAGGCCATTTGACCAATCAAGTCTGCGCTGACCCTCCAAAGAGCATCCCACCTAGACCCATCTCCTCCCAAACATATCCCCTGTAATCCTGCATTTCCCCTGACTAATCCAGCTAATCTACACACTCCTGGGCACCAAGGACAAGTTAACATGGCCAATCCACCTAATCAGCTCATTTTTGGAGGAAACCGGAGTACCCGGAAGAAAGTCACACGGACACTGGGAGAACATGTAAACTCTGCAGAAACAGTCATCTGAGGGTGGAAGTGGTGCTGTGAGGCAGCAGTGCTAACCGCTGAGCCACTGTGCTGCCCAATTAAAGGTTACTTCAATATTTCCTTACTGGTTAGAAACATAGAAGAGAATGAAAGAATTTCTGTTTTAATGTAACATTTATAAAACTTGTCATAAATTGGAAAAAAAAGTTACAGAGCCTCAAGAATAAACAAACATCATCTAAGGGAAGTGACTTTAGGCGAAAATGGATAGACACCACCTTTGTGGTGAATTAATTCATGAAGTCTACATACAGGCGTAGAATGCAGAAAATAGGTATCTAGGGAGACAACTTACAACAGAAAATTTCTTATATTAACTTTCTTGAGTTGTCACAGAAAAGTGCATAGTTTAGCAGATGGCTTTCCCCATTCCTATCACTCTTCCTCCACTTGGACTCCACCCTCTAATTTCTTGCTTGCACTCGACCTCTTCATTGAGAACTGTCGACATCAAGTTTACCTTAATTTCTCTATTTCTCATCTATGTTTGCACAAGTGCCATATCTTATCCATTCTTCATGAGAGAATTTGGGAATACAATATGACAGACCGTATGGCTCTGTGATTTTAATCAATTCAGGTCATGTTTTCACTCACTATCCTCAGGCACTTTTTCAGCAGAAACCACTAGGGGGCAATTGCAAGCAGGAACGCTGGCTGAACTTTCAGCTTATATAGGTTCAACTTGCTCAGCCAGAAATGGCATAGCATTTCAGATTTTCTGATTAGCTTAGCTCAATTATATAGTGTGATGTATTTACCGATTAAGCCATTCAAAGAACAGAATGGAAATTACAGTTAAAGATAAACTTGCTTAAAATTAATTGAAGATAGAATAAAGAACAGGGAAAGGAATATCAATTTATTAATAACTCTAACCTTTTTACAATAATAAAGTAATAAAATTTCTCAAGATGTCCCAGTAGTTTTAAATCAGGTAATGTTCAGCTTCTTATGGTTTAAGCTGAAATATTTTTTAATAAATATTGTTAGCAGTTCGAGAGGGTATTGAGTTCCTGGGAAATAACAGAGTTACGTATGCTATTTAATGAAACTGAATCAGACGCCAAAGTACAAATTTATATCCTAATTTTGGCTGTTGACCTCTCCTTCATTCTTAAAGATTTTGTTTTGCTCTAGCTAAGAGAATACTGGAAAACTATCAGGAACTAGAAAGAAGAAACCTGTTTCAGCATATCAAAGACTAGCATGGACTGCAACTATGGCATCACATCAACTCTCTTGACAGAAACATAATTGCAATATTACTTGTAGAAAAGCATATGTGAACTACACACAACCACGCTCTTCTCTCCTTAGATTGTGTATTATAAGCTATTGAGAAGCCCATTTCAAATTCTATTATTTAAAAAAAGGGAACCCTTTTTGTTAGAGCTTATCTATTACTTTATCATAACTTCACATTGCCCCAAATCACTTTGTAACCAGTGTATTATTTTGAAGTGCATCATATCTGTTGTGGCCAACTTACATGGAATAAAAGCTACCAACAAAAAATTATTGGACGAATCATGAGATTTGCTTGGACGTCTTCCCCTTTCTGAATATAATATTGTCATATTTCAGAAGTCAGACTTCTTCAAATTTGAACCCACGTGAGCAGCAGACCTCATTTTAATAATTTATGTAGAAGATCATATTTCAGTCCTCAAGTGGCAACACGAATTATCTGAATAACTCTTTAGTGAGTCATCAATTCACAAATTTGTGAATCGTAGATCATCGAATAAACTGAGCTGAAGTTGTTGGGGAAATTCCTTGGGTTTGCTGTAGCTTAGCTCAGATACGCAGCTGGACCCTGTTTACATGTATTAATGGGAGATTCACTGCTCCTCAGGTGGATCAGGAAGACCTACTAAATCTACAGTGGGGTTTCAGGCACATCTGGTCAATCCACAGTGGGAAAAATCCAGAACATCTGGTAAATCTACAGTGGAAGATCAGGAAGGTCTAATAAATTTACAGTGGGAGATCAGGAGGAGCTCTAAGGAAACTTCTGGTCAATATCATTGAAATGCAATAAGTTTCCCTTTGTTTTCTCTGAATCAACATTCACAGATGTAGTAAAAATTATGCCATTCAAGATTAAAATAACTAATTGAGGAATAGTTACTGTAATAGTAGTTATTGTTAAATAGAAATATTTAGCAGATACTAAGCTTGAAAGTCTCATAAAGAAAGTGGAATTTTTAAAGAACAAAGAACAATACAGCACAGGAACACACCCTTCAGCCTTCTAAGCCTGCGCCAACACATTTTGCTCTTCCATATTAAAACTGTCTTCACTTACAGGATCTGTATCCCTCTATTTCCTTCCTATTCATGTATTCTTCCAGGTGCTTCTTGAATCCTGCTATTGTGTCAGCTTTCACAACCTCCTCTGGCAGTGCATTCCAGGCATTCACGACCATTTGTGCGAAAAATGTGCCTTGCACATTAGTTTTAAACTTCCCCCCTTGCACCTTGAACCTGTGTCTCCTAGTAATTGATCCCTCCACGTTGGGAAAAAGCCTCATAGTTTCAACTCTATCCATGCCATTCAGAACTGTATAAACTTCTATTAGGTTGCCCCTCATTTATGTAGATCATGAACAGCAGAGGTCCCAGCACTGATCCATGAGGAACACCGTTAGTCACAGCCCTCTATTCTGAAAAGCATCCCCTCACCTCTATCCTCTGCCTCCTATGAGTAAGCTAGTTCTGTGTCCATCTTGCCAGCTCACCTCGATACCATGCGACTTCACCTTTTGTACCAATCTGCCATGAAGGACCTTGTCAAAGGCTTGACGAAAGTCCATGTCGACAATATCAAAGGCTTTTCCCTCATCAATCATCTTCATCACCTCTTCAAAAAACTTGATCAAGTTACTAAGGCACAACCTTCCCTGCACAAAACCATGCTGTTTATCACTAATTAGTCCATTTGCTTCTACATGCTTACAGATCTTGTCCCTGTGAACCTTTTCCAATAATTTTCCTACCACTAACATGAAGGTCAAGAACTGTAATTTCCTGGATTGTCTGTGCTACCCTTCTTAAACAATAGGACAGCATTATTATTCTCCAGTCCTCTGGGACCTCACCTGTGGCCAAAGAAGATACAAAGAGAGAAATCCAGCAATTTGCAGTTCTGAGGAAGGGTCACTGGACCCGAAACATTAACTCTGTTTTTCTCTTCACAGATGCTGCCAGACCTGCTGAGCTTCTCCAGCAACTTTGTTTTTGCTCCTAATTTACAGCATCCGTAGTTCTTTCGGTTTTTATTACAGCAATTTATTCTCTTGCCTCCCTCAATATTCTGGGATAGATCCCATCAGGACCTGGGGATTCATCTATTTTAATACTTTTTAGGATGCACAACATCTCTTCCTTTCTAACAGCAACTTGGCTTAGAGATTTGACACACCTTCCCCTGAGATCATCCTCTACCAATTCCTTCTCTTTGGTGAATACCGATACAAAAAGTATTCATTTAAGACCACACCTACCGATTGGAATTTGATCGGAAACGGACTGATGATGTTATCTAGCATGGTGATGAAACAACCTCACCTACCTCTTCTAGCTCCACACATAGATTCCCTCCTTTGTCCTTGAGTGGGCCAACCATAAAAAGCCTCCGGATTCTCCTTAATCCTGTTTGCTAATGACTTTTCATGGTCCCTTTTAATCCTTCTAATTCCTTGCTTAATAAAAACTGAGAGAGGCAGCCTCTGAAATGTCCACCTTCTTCCTCAACCAAGGATTCACGAACACCATTGTTGACACGGCCCTCAACCAGATCCGATCCCATCTCCTGCCTTTCTGCCCTCACCCCATTCCCTCCCACAACAGCGATAGGATTCCCCTGGTCCTTACTTACCAGCCCACCAGCATCCACATTCAGAAGATCATCAGGCGCCATTTCCTCCACCTCCAGTGTGAGGCTATCACCAGGTACATATTCCCTTCCCCTCCCTTGTCCGTTTTCTGCAGGGACCGTTCCCTCCGGGACACCCTGGTCCACTCTTCCTTCACTCCCAGCAACCTCCACACAGTCCCTTGGCACCTTCCCCTGCAACCACCAAAGGTGTATCACCTGCTATTTTAACAGACCACCCTGTTCCCTGGCTATCATCTCCTTTTCAGACATGCTGTTGTGTTCCAGCGAAGCTTAGCACAAGCTGGAGGAACAACACCTCATTTTCCACTTGGGGACTCTGCAGCCCTCCAGCCTCAATATTAAGTTCAATAATTTTAGGGCCTTAACTCTCCCATGTCTCAGCCCTCACCCCACACACCAAGCCTTGGTATCACATAGTCTGCCATTACACACTACCTATTGTTAGTGACTAACATTCCCTATTAACAACCATTCACCCTCCTAGCCAGATTGTTATCAACTCCTTTGTCTATCCAACTGCTCGTCTCTCTCTTTGGGCTCTATCCCCACCAATTGTTTCCTCCTTTCCCCCTCCTCCCATCCTGTCTTCTGCATATAAACCAACATTTTCCAAGCTACCATCAGTGCTGAAGAAGGGTCACTGTACCTGAAACATTAACTCTGATTTGTCTTCACAGGTGCTGCTAGATCTGCTGATCTTTCCCAGCAACTTTTGTTTTAATTCCTCGCTTACGTTTAATTCCTCGCTGAACGTAAGTATATAAGTATATATTATATAAGTATAATATACTTATACTTTATAAGTATATAAAGCCTTATATACTTCAAGGCTTTGTCAGTTCCCATCCTCCTAGATGTACGCTTCCTTTATCTTTTTGACCAAGGTCATGACATCCTTGGTCACCCAAGGTTCACATAACTTCCCGTACCCAACAGCTAATGATAAATTTCCACAACAAAATTGAATAAGATCAAGGTAGAATACATAAAAGATATAGCATATACCTTCTTCATAGCCCATTTTTTTCTGGAACTTAACTTCACCGATCTCTGATTATTTCTCTTGTGACATTGGATACTAGCCATGCCATTTCACATTTCAACCTTTGTTAACCAAGGATTTCTTCAGGTCACCTGTAATCCATTTTGAGATGAATCTATTCACACTTGTGTATTGCAGTGAAAAACTGATTAGTTTATGTTATATAACATAGATGAATTCCAGAAATGTAAAAGGAACCTTGTCCAAGTTTGGGGAGCTATCACACTAATTCGTTGAGCCAAAACAAACTGAGTACCATATCTATAATTTATCACACAAAATCATGGTATTTATTATTCTACAAAGTGAAAATTTATTCTGGATTAGGGAAATCTGAGAAAAAAGTCTTATTTTATTTGACAAACCCACAAAGGGCCAAGGAAAGTTTTTGTTTGTTACAAAAGAAAACTAAACTACCTGCACTTTCAGTATGTTTTTCCATTTTCTATTCTTCTACAATTATTCATCATTTCCTTCCATCACCTGAGGTTTCTTCCTCATGTATAAATTCAGAGTGAGCATCAATGGTCTTTATGATTATTGGACCAGCCTAACTGGAGTTGAACTTGAAGCCATCCATACCCGAGGTCATTGAGTGGACAAATACATAGCAGGTGAAGTATAACTTGGATAAATGTGAATCTACCCATTTTGGTAACAAGTATAAAAAAGCAGATTATTCTCTGAATGGCGATAATTTGGGAAAGGGAGATGTGCAACGAGACCTGGGTGTCCTTGCCCACCAGTCACTGAAATTAAGCATTTAGGTTCAGCAGGTGATGAAAATGTTATATGGTATGTTTGCCTTCACAGCAAGAGGATTTGAGTACATGAACAGGGGTGTCTTGCTGCAGTTGTAAAGAGCCTTGGTGAGATGAAGAATTGTGATTTTGTGTGTTTATCTGAGGAAGGATGTTCTAGCTAGGCAACAAAGGTTTACCAGAATGATTGTTAGGATGGCAGGACATATAAATGAAGAGTGACTGGATCAGTTAGGACTATCAAAATAAAAGCTGAAAGAACTGCGGATGCTGTAGATCAGGAATAAAAACAGAAGTTGCTGGAAAAGCTCAGCAGGTCTGGCAACATCTGTGAAGAAAAATCAGAGTTAATGTTTCGGGTCCGGTGACCCTTCCTCATAAGTGTCCTGAGGAAGGGTCACCATAGAAAGCGGTTGAAGTTAAAACATTGAATATTTTCAAAAAGGCGTTAGATATAGTTCTTAGGACTAAAGGCATCAAAAGGTATGGGGAGAAAATGAAACAGGGTACTAAGTTAGATGATCAGCCATGGGTATATTGAATGGTGGAGGAGGCTTGTAAGACCAAATGGTCTACTCCAGCTCCTAGTTTCTATGTTTCTGTAGTGTTGTGTACACACTTTGTGTTCAGTAATCACAAAAAGTCAAGCCTTTGTAAAGGCATGCACTTTAACTCCTGTTTTTCTATTTACTTAAATCATGACAGCATTTTTCAGGCTTTCTCTTTGACATTTCAAATGGTAATGCTGATTGGACAGATCCTATGTCACTGGTTTTACAGTTTACTTACACAGAACACAGTTCCAGGTTTTGTCCCATGCTAATGTTAATGCTATCTCTCACTTTAAGATTCAAATGTTCTACATCGAAATATGCCTGCAAGGCTGAAGTAGTAATTCATCTTGATAGTTATTTTGTTGCCAGCTCATCCTCTGTCCAATTTATCTCAGATCTGTTCATAGGTATGTTGTTGCCTCTCTGCTTTCTCTTTGTTTTGCCTGAGCCACTGCAACATTGATACACTGTAACCACTCCTCGGCATTCTTCTCATCCTTTGCTTTGAAGACATATGTCTTGTTGTCTGTGAAGATTTCAAAGGCTCGAGGAAGGCTACGGTCTCTCCGCTTTTTAGTGATAACCTTTACACTTTGTACCTTGCTGAGTTCAATTGGACATTCATCTGGATCATCTTTCTGAAAGGTTAAGACACAAAGCATACAATGTGACACTTGGAAATCTCTAGTTGGTTCCATTTAAACTTAAGTACATTTAAGAGTGACTGCTCCTGACATTAAGACAACATGTGACACAGTGGCATCAAAGAGCATGAGCAAAATTTAGGTCAATGGAAACCAGGGAAAAGTCTACACTGGTTGGAGTCATACCTAGAAATGAAGAAAAATAGTTGTGATTGCTGGAGACCAATCATCTCATCCAAAGGACATCACGGCAGGAGCTCCTTCAGGTAGTGCTCCAGGCTAAACCATCTTCAGCTGCTTCACCAATGATCATGAGATCAGAAAAGGGGATGTGTTCTGATGATTGAATTGATTGTTATCAATTGCGACCCATCAAATACTGAAGTAGTTGGTGTGGCAGTACTTGGACACCTTTCAGTCTTGGGCTGATAAGTGACAGTAAAATTTGCATCCCCAAGTTCCAGGAAATGACCATTCCCAGCAAGAGAGAATCTAATGACAGTCTCTGACAGCTAATGGTATTACCAGCACTGAATGCCACTGCATCAACAGCCTGGGATTACCATTAACCAGAAATTGAACTGGATCAGCCATATATATTATTGTGGGTGCAGGTTCAAAGGCTAGAAACTTTGGGGTAAATAATTTACTTCCTGATATCCCAAAGCAGGTCTACCATCTATAAGGTATATATCAGGAGTGTGATGGAATACTCTCTACTTTTTTGGATGAAAACAGTTCCAACAACAATCCAGAAGCTCAACATCATCTAGGACTAAGCAGGCCCCTTGACTAGCATGGCATTCACAACCACGTGTATTCACTTCTTCCACCAGCACACAGTTTTAGCAATACGCATAATTTACATGATACACTACAGTAACTTAACATGACAGCGCTTCTAAACCCACAGTTTTAACACCTAGAAGGAAAAGAGCAGCAAGTGTATGAAACCCCACCCCTCTAAGTGACACACTATCCTGATTTGGACATACACCATCAGGCCTTCACTGTTGTCGGGACAGATGCCTGGAATTCCCTTTCTAACAGTGGGTGTACTGCATAAGTTCAAGACTGTGGCTCACTACCGCCTTTTCCAGGGCAGTTAAGGAAGGGCAGTGGCTTGTCACTGACACTCATATTGCACAAAGATGCATAAAAACAATTGTCTCTGAGTCATGCAGAGATCCTTGCACACTGATAATGCCACTGGGGTAGTAATAGAGAGGCTCAGTTTAATGGTCTGGGGTCTCCTGTTCAAATCCTACTGCAGCTGGTGGAGTTTGAACTTATTTAATAAATCTTTATGTAAAAGTTAGTCATGAAAACTTTAATCAATTATTGTAAAACCCCATCTAGTTCATGAATGTCCTTTAGGGAAGGAAATCAGCTGCCCTTATTTAGTTGGCCATATGTGACTCCAGGCCCACAACAATGCGGTTGACTCTTAATTGACCTCTGAAATGGCCTAACAAGACACTCAGGTTAAGGGCAAATTATAATGGGCAACAAATCCCGGCCTGATCAGTGAAACCCATTTCCTGTGAAAGAATAAAGAAAAAAATTCAAATAATTCCAGTGCTTCAGTTTATCTGTTCTAATACTTAATACCTCATTTCTCAAACTGTGGTATTTTTCTTGTCATATTTTGAGGGATGTAAAAGTGTTCGGTAAAATTTCCCACACTGTTTGCATCCATAACATGCAAATTTAACATTTTGCCCCCTATTAACTCCTTACACTGCTCAGGCAGTTATCAAATCTAGGCAAAAGTAATATAAGTCAAGTAGGGCTCTTCGTTTGTGAAGAAAAAGTCAGAGTTAACATTTTGGGTCCGGTGTGACCCAAATTATTTCAGACCCGGAACGTTAACTCTTATTTTTTGCTTCACAGATGCTGCCAGACCTGCTGAGTTTATCCAGCAACTTGATTTACAGCATCCGCAGTTCTTTCAGTTTTTATGGCTCTTCATTTCTTCATCCAAACCCCACAGATTTTGCCACAAGTGCCTTGTGCTTTATATTTTAGGTAAACATTACAATTATTCTCCTTCCCTGTTCAGTTTAGTTCTTTTATTGGTTTCTTGATCTTATTTTCTTTTCTGTATCTGTGTCTCGTTTGCTTTAAATAATTTTTTTGTTATTACTTTTACGTATTTACATTATACTGACTTAATTCTGTGCACCTAAATCTTCTGTTTGTGAATTCTTGCGATTAGTGATCTGAATTGTTAACTCAGCATATTTCTCCATAGATGCTGTCTGACATGATGAGCACTTCCAGCTGTTATTTCAGATTTCCAGCACCCACAGAATGTCACTCACATTGAGAAAAATACAAATCATGTGGAACTAGCTATGATACTTTGTTCTGTTGACTTCATCGAACAAATTTTAAACATCTACCTACTGATTTTCCTTTGCAAAATAGAAGCTGATTCCCAGCCAGTGTGAAATAACGCGTCTTCCATCTCTTTATAAATTTCCATCTCACTTGTTTTTCTTTGAGCTTGCCTTCGATGAGTGGTTGACCATCCTGGTTTACAACTGTTAAAGAAATATTAAACTAGAATGACCAATTATTGACATACTAACAAGCAAATATCATCGGAATGCCGATTTGTTTTATGAACATACATTGGTATGGAGTTTGGAGTTACAGTGAACGTATGAACTAACCATTTATTACACATATAGTTGTTGACAGGCCTGAGGGGTACTGAGGACCTGGGTGAACAAGGGAAACCACAGTATATTTCCCCAACCAGACTGAATGACCTTCACTGAGACACATGGGGGTAAATTCTAACTGAGACACATGGGGGTAAATTCTAACTGAGGTAAACAGGGGTAAATTCTAATTGAGACATACGGGGTGCATTTTAACTGAGACACATAGGGGTGAATTTCAACTGCCAAAGTCAGGTCAGATGTTAAAATATGATAAATATGAAACTTGTCTACTACCCCACGCACTGTCATATTAACAGAGGTGTGACAAAGGGCATCAAGGAGCATCATGAAGTTAAATGCCTTAGCAGCACTGCTGGTCAGTCAGGGACAAAAGTCCTTTCCCCCAACAACACACTTTCCAAACCCCCCACTCCCCAACCCCCACCCACACCACATGCAACAAAACTTGACAATGGAATTTTCCCAGCCCCTGAACATCATGGATAATGGCAAGTCATTTGGGAAAATATTGCAAGATCAGAAAAATGAGATTCCGGACATTAAGAAAAGATACAAATTTCCGTCAAGGCTTGAATGGAGAAATGATGATCTTGGTTGTGAACAGGGAGGAACTTATGTGCATGCATAAACAACTTGTTGTCTATTCTTGCCTCATTTATATGCAGTCTGCTATTTTCCCCACACAGTGGAGAGAAACCAGATAATGACAATTCCCAACATGAAAGCCAGAGTGGGTACCTGGTAGCTCCACTACCTGCTTCTCTGGGCTTCCACCTTGGACAGCAGTCCCCAACATCTCAGGGCACTCTCTACGGGCAGATACTATCTGCATCCTTCATCCAGAGGGGTTGGCATCGGATCTACACCAGCCTCAGCGCATCATCATGGCAAATCTCCACTTCAATACTACACTTTGGAGTGCACTGACACCTCGCATTGTAATGCTGCTGTCAGATCACTTTGCAAGCAGTATCAGGCACACATCACATAGACAGGAGCTCGGGGAATCTCGGGGTCGATCGCTATCTCTCTTAGTACTCACTCAATCGACTTGAATGTTCACAACATTTGTACTTTGCCTTGCTGTGCTATTTTTCATTTTACTGCTTCATTCAAAGCATTGCATGTGTTTCAATCAAATGGTCGTGTCTCAAAGTCCAGTAGTCCTTAGTCATGCCAAGGTGGACTGTGTCCACTCAGGGGTTACCAGCACAGTAAGTCAAGAGCATTATCTGCTATCAGTTCAGGGGCTTGGACACAATCAGTCAACCACTGGGGCGTGTATCGGGGTTTCAGATCGCTCGTCTGGGGCATGGTCCACAACCAGTCTTGCAGGTCCAGTGTAACCCTCCAAGGATTTGCGACAAGTCATTCAGAGAGCTAATGATAAAACAGGAACATATATTTACAAGTCAAGGGTCTGGTTATTTAATAATCAGAGTTAGCGTTCCAAGCCTGTCTGGGGGTTTGTTCATGTCAGTCCAAGGACTTTGTTCACTGACAGTTGAAGGGGGTAAACAGGGTCCAGTGGTGTACTGGCGATGCTGGAGCATTCAATTATGAGAACTGGAGGCAGCATGCTGGGATGCAGAGGGAATAATAACTGTGAAGGTGGGGAAACTCAACATAAAAGAGTGGGCGATGATAGAGCAGGGTAAGGGGTACTGCAGGAAGGGAGTTCACTGACGTTTATCACCTCCCTGGCTTTGATGGGGAAATAGTGCATCAACTATATTTAGAATGACGAAGATATATGCCTGGGGAGATGAGCAGTTAAATAAAGAGTTGGGTGGGTATATGGGGAAGATCAAATCTGATGTGATTGACATGGAGGACCACCTGGATTACCAGTCTGAGTCTTTGACTCGTTGTGTAGTATGACCTGTGCCGCCTTTCATCCTCATCCCAAATGTGCAATGGAAATGGAAAATGACTGTCACCACACCCAGAGTAGACAGTGCAAGTCATTTTTTTTTCTCTGATGGAGCAGGATTTACCTTTGTGCAATGTGAGGCCCTCAGGACAACGGTATTAAATGGACAGTCACACAGTACAGGTTAAAGACATCTGTTATCACAGAATTCTGTATGTGGACCTCATGCATTCATGGACAAGAAAATCTCCATAACCATTATTATGTATGAAGTGCTGCATTTCTTAGGAAATGTGTCAGGAGAGGGGTCAGGTTCGCATTACTACTGACACACGCACACTATCCGACTGTACATGTGCCAAAAGGCTTGAGCAGCGTTCATTTGAATCAGGTCAATGATGTACAAGACCTATATAGAGATGTCTTGTTTGCCCTTCTTGTCAGAGGTCCTCATGAGTCAAAATTGGAAATTGGGCCTTAGAGCAAATTGGTTAAACTAAATTAACCTGCAGCCAGCAGCTAGCAGCTAGTGGCCACAGAAAACAATGGAAACTAAGATCGAAGAGGTTACAACTGTTCAAGGGGAACCAGTTAAAACAGCCTGAGTGTTGTGCATTGGAGAACAATCAATCAGACTTTCTGGCATCTTGACTTCCAGCCAGTACTGGAGGAAGTACACTTTGCACCTCCCTGGCATGGCAACAGTGAAGGGCTTTGGAGTGGCCCCATTGGATATTTTGAATCCGATATATGACCCCATTGGCCAAACGCCACAGAACATTTTGGAACGTCCGGGACGAGGAGAAGTAAAAACACACAGCTGGAAGTCTCAGTGAAGACTCGCAGCAAGACTTGTGGTGGAAGACTGCATGGCAACCCAAGAAGATCTGCCCTGACCTGTCATAAAGTCATAGAGTCATAGAGTCCTATAGCACAGAGACAGGCCCTTTGGCCCAAAGTGGTCCACGCCGAACAAAATGTCCATCCACACTAAGCACATTTCTCTGCACTTGGCCCATATCTTTCTAAACCTTTTCAATCCATGTATTCGTCCAAATGCTTTTTAGTTGTTGTTAACGTACCCACCTCAACCACATCCACTGGCAGCTCATTCCTTATGCGTACCACCTTCTGTGTAAAAAGTTGCCCTTCAGGTTCCCATATATTCTTTCCCCTCTTACCTTAAAGTGGTCCCCTCGAGTCCTCGATTCCCCAACCCTGGGAAAAAAACAGAGTGCATTCACCTTATCCATGCCTCTCATGATCTCATACACTTCTATAAGAACCCCCTCAGTCTCTTACGCTCTGAAGAAAAATGTCTTAGTTTGTCCAAACTTTCCCTATGACTCAGTCCCTTGAGTCCTGTCAACATCCTTGTAAACTTCTTCTGCACTCTTTTCAGTTTAATAACATCCTTCCTATACCAAGGTGATCAAAACTGAACACAAAACTCCAGTGTGACCACACTGATGTCCTGTAGAATTGCAACTCTGACTGATGAAGACCAGAGCGCCAAAAGCCTTCTTCACTGCCCTATTACCTGTGACTCCACTTTCAGAGAACCATATACCTGAACTCCAAGGTCCCCTTATTCCACTACTCTCCTTAATGCCCTAGCATTCACCATGAAACCCCTACCTTGATTTGACTTTCCAAAAAGTAACACCTCACACTTATCTATTTCAGATTTCATTTCTCGGCCCACTTCCCCAGCTGATCAAGATCTTGCGAGGCCCACCTTTGTGGAAGAGAGCCAGACATTGGAGCTCCTACATTAGAGAGGAAGGAGATTCCAACAATCCAGCTGAAACATGTGGATCATTGCAAGTATAGCCTTTCTCAGATGGATAGAGCTAGATAGAAAGTATGGGGGGTGCATGGTGGTGGCTGGGCTTGATAGGGGAGAGACTTGGATGAGAGAGATTGAGAAAAGGTACTGTATTCAATAGCGAGAGTGGTACAGCATGAGCCTTGGTGAGAGGAGTGTGCAGTAACAGAGTTAGAGTAAGCGTGAAGTAGCTGAGAGAAGATGGTGGATATGGTGGAGAGCAGAATGTAATAGAACTTCTTGTAGCACTGCTGGGCATTCCTTTAGGCTGTGGGCACAGTACTGACCTGGATAGAAATTTTGGACCAGGCTGGCAGCATTTATTGCCATGATCGCTTCTGGTGGTCCCAAGGCAACAGGACAGCTCTCCATCATTCTGTCCACAAGGACCTCACCAGCACATAGGCAGTGAATCAAGGTGAAAACCTGCCTCTGTATGCTTCTCCAGGGTCATTCTTCCACATGACAGTTCCTGACTCACAGCAAGGACCTGATGTACCAGATGTGCAACTGAGCTTTAAATATAGTGCAGCTGCGACAAATCTTGTAAGGTCCCAGCATGGCGAATACTTTAACTGCCGTTGAGCACAAGGAAGTGTTCGAGTGGTACCACAGAGGGTGTCATGCAGACATCATGAGGTGAGCAGCAGAGAAGTGTGTGAAATAACTCACTCGAGCTCACGGAGAGAAACCCTCCATGAAATACCCCAAAATTGATTCTTTGTTGGTTTTCATGAAAATTCAGCCCTAGGACTTTTCCGCTCTGAAATTTTGCCAATAACGACCACCCAATACCGAGACCACAGACCTGGAAACTTATGTTAGAGAAGGGTATCCAATGGCAAATAATCACATCAAGCAAAATAGAAGAAGCAAAGAAATGAGATTGAGAGAGCATAAAATATAAAAATGAATAAAAATACTCTACATTTAAATTGTTAATGCTTTTAAAATCTCCAACAATAATTATAATGTCAGACAATGACAATCTAAACTTATGAAATGCAGTTTACAGCACCAAAGATTTTGTTTGGTGGCAATTAGGACTTAAGACACAATTAAAATTTCATTTTGCTTGCGATGAAAAAGCTGAACTCTTTCAGAGAAAGTTTGAGGAAATTAGAAATTCATGGCTTTCTATTCCAAACCTCTGCTCTAAACCTTTGTAGCACAGCTCCTAAAGGAGCAGGGCAATTTGGACAACACCTTCTCAATTTCTGAATTCAACTATGCATAAATGTTTATCTGAAGTTATGGTTGGATTTATTCTTAAATAACAGTGGGCATGGGTAAGCTCATTATTTATACCACACAATCTGAGCCAATATGTGCCCCACTGGAAACAAGTTTTTTATAACTATTGCAGCATGTTAGACTAAAGAGTTGATGAACTGGAGATTTATTTCAATTGTCATATTGAAATTGTAATTAATTCCTTTCATGACCTTTGAGATTTATTTATCCTTAATGGAAACTCAAAAGTTAAAAATCAAATGGTCATGGTTTCAGCAACAATACAATAGGGAAATTCTGATTCTCAGAAACATTCTTAGTTTGGAATATGTTTAAGAAGCTAGGGATTTCTTCATCAGTGGAATTGATATAAAATGCACCTTTTGAGTTACAAGGATATTATGAAATAAAACACAGTTTTGCCGAAAACATCCATTTATTTCTTTGATTATTTATTTATTTCTTTTACACTTTTATTTCTCTGGTCCGATGCAACTGAATTTTACCAAAATCAGCAAAATGTCAAGTTCAGGGTGTTTCATGGAGGGTTTTTATTTACCACCAGCAACATGAGTAGTCACAACTATCGAGACCTTGTGGGATTTCTGCCATTGGTGCCATATTTAAAGCCCAGCTGTGCTCCAGTTCAATCACTGTCAGCCATGAATATCCCTTCACCATGCACATAGTGGGAGAGAAATAAAAAAGAAAAATATCTAAGGACACATAGGTACACAGCGAGACTGTATTGGAAATGGAATATCACATTCACAAATGTATTGCTCTTTTATATTGTGATTAGTCTGGTGGTCTGTTATTGTCTTTGCAGCCAGAGGAATGAAGCTACATAGGATACCATGTCTGATTCCCTCTAAGGGAGTGCTAGTTTTTTTTCCACATACCCGAGTGTAGCATAACATCTTGTCATCAGTCAGGATTGACCTTGGCCCAATCCCTAACCAACCTTGAAAGACAGCCCCGAGTGCTGAGTGGCCAGACCCTGGACTAATCCCTGTGCAGCTTTCAAGTGACTTACTACCAATTCCC
The DNA here is from genome assembly GCA_024137785.1 of Ginglymostoma cirratum. Classification (NCBI taxonomy): domain Eukaryota; kingdom Metazoa; phylum Chordata; class Chondrichthyes; order Orectolobiformes; family Ginglymostomatidae; genus Ginglymostoma; species Ginglymostoma cirratum. The sequence continues at coordinate 10,629,627 of JAHRHZ010000017.1, read as the reverse complement.
TATCTGGCTGCACTGCACCTGCAGAACCGACAGTGGACCACTCCCCGTGAGGTAATGACAGTGAACTCCTGACTCTGACTGCCCAAGCACCAACTAACCATGCCCAAACCCCTAGACTGACATCAGGTGATGCCTTTGACTTACTGTGCCAATACCCCCAACCGATGACAAGTCTCCTTTGACTAGAGTGAGTACTACTTTCATGACACGTGAGACATTTGGTTGAAGTAGTTTTTTTTATTCACCCATGGGTTATGGATGTCGCTACCCAGCCAGCATTTATTGCCTAACCCTAATTGCCCAGAGGGCAGTTTAAGAGTCAACCACATTGCTGTGGGTCTGGAGTCACATGTAAGCCTGACCAGGTAAAAATGATTGTTTCCTTCCCTAAAGGACATGAGCGAACCAAGCGGGTATTTCTGACAATCAACAATGGATTCATGGTCATCATTAGACTCTTAGTTCCAGATTTTTTATGAAGAAACTCTTATGCAATGGGTTTGCCAAGTGTGTTGCTGGCATATGCTGTAGGTATAACCTTTAAGTAGCACAGTGTCATACAGCAACATGTCCACCTCTTTGACTGAATACTACTCATTACTTTGACAAGCTGTTTGCCTTTGTGTTTGTGCCAGAAGGCAAGCCAAGCTGGCATGGTGAGCCTGTGTGCTCTGAATGATGCAACAATGCACAGAAGGCTCAGCAAGGCAGAGATACTGTAAGCATCCAAGTAGGTGCAGAGTGAGGGAGCACTAGGACAAGCAAGCAAAGAATCCTGAAATGCACCCATCTCCGATGCATGAAATAGGTGCTTGTCCCTACACACAAAGGGGTCTGGCAGCAGCATTACAAGACAAAGTGTTGGTGCACTCCAAAGTGCAGTACTGAAATGGAAAACTGTTTCAAAGGGATTTGGAGATATGCCACAATGGTATGGTCATGTCTGATGCCAACTCTCATGGATGGGACAGTACAATTGTTTGCTAGCAATGGAGCATACCCGGATGTGTTGGGGACTGATGGCTAAGATAGAGGTTTGGAGGAACAAGCAGTGAGGTGGAGTCACCAGGTAGCCACTTTGACTGTCATGTTAGGAATCATTGCCATCCAGTTTCTCTCTGGCTCATGGGAGAGCAGCAAACTGTATTTAAATGAGGCAACGTAATAAGAAGAACAAAGAACAAAGAAAACTTACAGCCCAGGAACAGGCCCTTCGGCCCTCCAAGCCTGCGCCGATCCAAATCCACTGTCTAAACCTATTGCCCAATTCCTAAGGATCTGTATCCCTCTGCTCCCCACCTACTCATGCATCTGTCCAGACGCACCTTAAATGAATCTACCGTGCCTGCCTCTACTACCCCTGCTGGCAACGTGTTCCAGGCACCTACCACCCTCTGTGTAAAGTACTTTCCGCGTGTATCCCCCTTAAACTTTTCTCCTCTCACCTTGAACGCGTGACCCCTCGTTATTGAATCCCTCACCCTGGGAAAAAGCTTATCTCTATCAACCCTGTCTTTACCCTTCATGATTTTGAAGACCTCAATCAGGTCCCCCCTCAATCTCCTTTTTTCTAATGAAAACAATCCTAACCTACTCAACCTCTCTTCATAGCTAGCACCTTCCATACCAGGCAACATCCTCATAAACCTTCTCTGTACCCTCTCCAAAGCTTCCACATCCTTTTGGTAATGTGGCGACCAGAACTGTCCACAGTATTCTAAATGCGGCCGAACCAAAGTCTTGTACAATTTTAACATGACTTGCCAGCTCTTATACTCAATACCCCGTCCGATGAAGGCAAGCATACCATATGCCTTCTTGACCACTCTATCCACCTGTGCAGCCACCTTCAGGGTACAATGGACCTGAACTCCCAGATCTCTCAGCTCATCAAACGAGATGTTTGTGCATGCAAATAAGGCCTTCTCTTCTCACAAGTGAGATTCATTTCACATGCAAAGTTTTTTTAATCTTGATGTCAAAAAATGTCATCAAGAGGCTAAAGAGTGGTTGTTTGGCAATCTGAGTACAATTGGCCAAATAACAGGACTGTGCTATCTGGACAATCGGAAAATTCAGATTCAGATTGACCGATCTTTTTGTCACAACTTGTAGATAGATTCTACAAGACAATGTGTTGGTTAATTGGCAGTTTATAAAATATAGTAATACCCGACTACAAATTTCAAATTGTAATTGAGAAAAAGACCTGTTCTTAAAAACCCTTGAATATGATGAATACATTATATTGTGGACTTTAGAAAAGTTGATTTAAGCCTCAGGCTACAGTTGAAATCAATGCATGTTTTATTAACTGGATGTGAAATATTAAGTTGGGATGTATATACTTCCATAAATGGAGAATGCACAGATATGGAACTCTGCAATTTTCTAAATTTGGATTGGAATTATCATGGTTGGATTGATTAAATTTTTTATCCAAATCATATTCAATGAGAACAATGTGAAATATAGATTATTCAACACAAAAACATCTGCCATGTAAAAGGTTTCTTGACTGTCTTTTGTTGGACTATAAGGCAAAGTTTTACGGGCCTTAAGTAGTGGCTTTGCAGATGGAGGAGTCCATAGTACTCTCCGGTTGGCCCATCAGCTGACAGACCCCTTGTCCCAAACCAGGCTTCAATTTTACAAAGGACAGGAAGAGCCCTGGGCCACTTAATAGGCATTTTGGGGGATGGTAGGATGGAATCAAGGACAAAGTTGGGGATCCAGGTTGCAGGGAGGGGAAGGTGAGTATGTCACCCTGCTCAGATCATAGGTGGGAAACAGGGGTTTTCCATTCGAGGCTTTCTTTCCTAATCAGCAGCACGCATCCTCAAGATCTGCAACTACTGAGTGTTTCCTATGATTTCTGGCCTCTCCATCAATATCCACAACCCCTGGTACAACAACGATCTCCCTGCCCCCAAAGCTATTCCCACTCTGACACACCTCCTAGCACTCAGCTGTATCCTGGCTCCAGTACTGACTGCTGCAACTGGTTGGAGTCCTGCTTACGGCCACCACTTTGAATGACAGTGCTGGGACAATGGCGCTGTCAGGCAAGCTGTCTAAGCCAGGACTGCCTCGCAAGTAGAGGATGGAAGTCCCATCTTCAGGAAATTATCTTCTTTGAAGAGGCAGCCAACATTGAGGTGATATGGTCCTGTTAATTTTTTGGATGGCAAGGCAGGAAATTCTGCTAACCATTTCATTCTCTCTAAAATGTTTCTTTGTCAAAAGGGGCCAGGACTTTTGCTCCTTTGTCCTGAACCTACCATTGTGATGAGATACAAGTTAGAAGCCTACGAATGCTGGCAGAGGGTCTCAGAGGGTTGTTGCAAATTGGAATCCCTTTAAAACTGAAGTTTTGTACTTCTCAAGTAGCATGGGATCTTATTTAACTGCTGTTACAGCGGTTTCTTGCCTTCCCCAAACACAAACCATTTCTAATTGTCAAGACAAAACAAAAAGGATGGTGACAACAAAGACTGCCAAGACCACAATGTACTATGATTTGACAGCAAAGCACTACATAGCAGTATATGTACCCTATTATCAATGCAATGTCAAGAAAAGTAAAAGTTTTGCTTCCACAAAGCATGAAAACTAACCTTCAGGTGAAGATCAGCAAGTGGGGAACAGTTATCTAGATGCTATGGGTAGCTGTCCCAAGTCCTTTGGCTTGAAGGATTCAAATGGGTGAGTAACACAGTGTAAAATATTGGCCCTTAGAAATACAGTAGATAAACAGGTGCTCAGAATGGGAGGACAGTCCTCATCAGATGGTTGTCTCCTTCAAATGAAGATAGACCAGGAAGAAAAACCAATGAGCCCTTCAGCTGCCTTCACTATTCCAATCTGTCATGGACTGTATACTTTTCTGTCTCATTAACCAGTGCTGCTTCATAATGAACTTAATAAACTATTTGAAAATTCTTTATGAATGGCCGATGGCCTATATTAACTCGCTGAGGTCATGAACCCCCAAATTGTATCAGGTAATTTTGTAGTTTGCTGGAGTCAATCAAATTAAGGACAGTGAATAGACTACTAAGCCCAGAGGTGTAACTGGAGACTGTCCAGTAGTTATAAATCAGCAGTCCATTGTCAGGGGCTGAAACATCTAAGCAGGAGCGAAGTGCCTCCATTGCTTGTTGATGGATACAGAAAGGGTAAACAAGGAGACCAAATGGGCTCAATCAGGCATGTATGGGAAAGTATCCTCTCAGAAATTCTGTGGGGTTGTGGCTGACTTTTTAAGTGGGACCTTTCATCCTGAAGGAAGCCCCTAGCGCTGATGCTACTGGGAGAATGCTGCTGGTTTACCTCTAATAGCCACCATAGCTTCAGGAGTGGGGTGGAGGGGGTGGGGGGAGGGTTAACATTCCACCATCAATCCAACTTGTTTATAACTCCATGGAGCCCAGAACGTGTTATGAAAGAGGTTTAATGGATTTCCCTCCCCAGCACCTGCATTCAGGTGTAACACGAGCAGCCTCGGAAAGGTCAACTCAGGAATTTTTTCTGGACAACTTCAGATCATTGATTTAAATTATTTTAATGTGGCTTATCTTTGAAAACTTAATTGTCTTCTTCCATTTACTGGCACACATATGTTTTTTGCTGCCTATTGAGGAATGTCATTAATGGCATAACATAACCCATTCACATAATCTTCTTCATGTGTAACCTGACCGACATTGCTGAGAAGAAACCACAGGAATGTGAGACTAGGAATACAGTTTGCTACAACAGGCAAACAAATGGAAATTGAATTTCAAATACAAATATATGTGGTTCAGTGAGTTAAATAGATCATGCTTACTTTTCAAAAAAATTATAAAGCAAAAGGAGAAAAATTGTGTCGGTTGGGTCTGTAAACAAACCATACAAAAATAATCTGAAATAACATGTTGTAGAGCTGGATGAACACAGCAGGCCAAGCAGCATCAGAGGAGCAGGAAGGCTGACGTTTCGGGCCTAGACCCTTCTTCTCCAGCAGACCCTAGATTCTCCGGCATCTGCAGTTCCTACTATGTCTGACACAAAAATAATCTCTACAAACTAGTGTGCACTTAATGCCTTAAATATTCCTATTGGATATATTCAGCATATCCTGCAGACCACATGATCAGTGAGAACACTGAAACATGAAATTTAGAACTGATCAGTGACACAAAGACCATTCCTCTCTATTGCTTGGCATAGATAAATGTCTGAATGAAAACTCAGATTTTTGCCTCCCTATTGCCCCACATGTGCCTAAAGTGAAGACAGTAATAATACTGAAATCACAAGGTGTGTAAAATCAACCTACTATGGTTGTTCACTGCACTGATTTGACAATGGACTTTGATAGTTAAGTTTCTTCAGCAACCTTTTTGATATTTTTAATCAAGCTGTTCAGAGATATTACTACACATCTCTGGAGCAAGTGGGACTTGAACTTGGGCCTTCTTGTCTAGAGGTAGGAGCGCTACCACTGCACCACAAGTACCCCTTTCTCAGGAACATTTTGATAAATAAATGCTAACTGGAATCAGTTGACACAGTCAGTACGCTTGATGCCATGTCTATTTACCAGTAATTCTAATGTTTGTGGCATGTTATGAAATCTGAAGTAGGGAAGAGCGAGTTAATATTAATAGAGTTAAAGCTAAAGTGTATGATAATCTTGAAGCAAATGCAGTAGTTATGCTCATTTTTTTTTCCTGGCAAAATGGGATACTTAACAGAGTAGTTTTGAGGATATTAGTTCACATTTTGTTCATTGCTACAGAGACTAAGGAGATAAGGAGAACTGACAGCCAGACAAGACAGTTGAGTCACCAGGCAGAGCTAAACCAGAGATTAAGATAACAAGGGCCTACACAAAGGTGAGAATCATTTTATTTGGGTAACCAAGATATTCCCTTCTTGTGTTGGAATAAAATTTTTGTTTTGTCTACTCAGTCAAACTTGAGTGTGCTCACTTTTTTCTATAGAAACTCTTGAGAAACCTCCAGCAGTGCATTCTATGGGGTTAATCTGATAATTTTACGCTAGCAAAAGGAGTAACAATGGCACAAGGAAGGGGTAAAAGGAGCTGCAAGTAAAGGGAGCTATGCTCAAAGGAAGTTTTATCCTTCTGACAGAGTTTAGCAGTCCTCACAGTATCCCTCTGGCCTCTGGACCCTGGCACAAGGTATCACATAGCTGCACTGGATTTCCCCTGAATTAGAAAATAGCCAGTGGACAGGCTCATTACCCATTAAAGGACAATAATGTGTTCTTGAAACTCCAGGATTAATAGAGGTAGTCCAGCACAGGAGTAGTAGCGTGCTGCCTTTTCAGGTAAGAAAGGGAAAGGCCACTTCAACATGGAGGTGCTCTCTCAGCAACTGTTTTAGATTTGAAAACAATGCCTTTGACAGCTCGGTCACCATTGTAGAGAGGGAACCACACTTCCATGGGACCAGTAAGAGACACAATTGGGTTTTCATCCCGTGCTCTGATGGTTGAATGTGCCCCTGCACAGGAGCATGTGGAGAAGTTTTTGGCGGGAGCCTCACAATATCCAAAACCAAGAGGAGGTCAGTAAGAGCAGTAATCCCTCTACCACTGCTGATGCCTCCGTCACAGAAAAACGAGTAAAATTTTTTACTTTGACGCAAGGCTGTGCATTTGGGTATGTTGCACAATGTTAGATCATTATGCTTCCGCTTATTGTTTTGAGTCACATAAACATTATTCACTTACACCACTCTCCCATCTAAGCCAGTTTGCCTGTTTGGTAAGTGACCCCTTTGGTCTTGATGAATGGTAAGGCAAGACTTAATGCATCTGTTAAACAGATGATTTCAAGACTGTTTTGGGGTCTTTTGGTGGTTGAAAACAAGCACCACTTTGATTGAAGCCATGACAGTTCAGAAGCTGATCTGAATTCCTTCACGTGTACGGTCAATGATGCCTGCATCTGTGGGAAACCAGCCTGAGCTGCAAACTTGAGACCAACAAAGTGACTGGCCTCAGCTGTGAAGAAGCATGCAAACTCATTTGCCCACTCTGGCAATCATGCAGCTGGATTGACAGCCACAAAGCAGACAGGCTCCATCCCCACCCTCCAAACACCAAACATACCAGGCAGCGTGGTGAGTCAGGTTACCTATGCAACATCATCACACCAATCTCAAATATTTCAGGACGAGCAAACCCACAACACTCAAAGCCGTCTGGCATCTGTAAATGATCATTTAACCAACTGTAGGGCTCGATAAAAAAAACAGTGGAATAGAATTTTTCATTGTGACATCATCTTTTGTAGAAAGTATCTCCAAAGAAGCAAAGTAAACTTTCAGAACTAAATCTTTGAAAAAGAGCCTTTTATTTCAGCAAGGAAGCAGGTGAGAGTCTCATATTTAGGTATTTAATCACTTCCTCAGTTGCTAGTTTCACTGGCAAGTTCTAAGAAGCTTGGGAAACCCATTCACTCCCAGATAAATGTAAAACTCTGGGTAAAATAGCTGCTAGCCAGTGATATATTTAAATTTGCCTCAGAGAAGGTTTTTGTGCATGCAGCATAACATGCCGTTGTTAAACAAAGAATTGCAAGGCTTGGAGGTGGATTCCCACCAGGTTGCCAATGTCTGTGCTTCTAACCGTGACACATTTGTTTTTTGAGGTTAAAATTATTCCCACTCTATATTTCTACCATTTGTTTCCCCTTTTGTAATATATTGTCCATTTGTCATTCCCTTATTCCATACCCCTTAATGTTTTAACATTGACAATGTAACAAAAAGAAGAAAAAGGCTTTCTGAAAATATACTTCTTTTTTGAATGTAATTTTACACAATCTTCGACGCAACTTTCAATAATACGGATGTTCTTACCTGTTGCCTTTTCAGGATTGTTGCACATGAAGCACTGCCAGGCTCCTGCTTCCTCACTATAACCAAACAAGTCAAAAAACCTTACGTCCTCAAGATGCATCTGCAACCTGTCCAGATCCTGTTTAAATATTTAACATGAAAGTTTGGTATGTTAACTCTTTGTTTATAAAAATAACATGGACATCTTTAAACATTTGCTTTCTGTTCACTGAGAAATTCAGCTTGTTAACTCAGGAGTTACTTAAAGAATTTTCACAATTCTATTTATTTCTTCTTTTTGAGGAAGAAAGAATCCATTTTACTTACCAATTCACTTCTCACCAAGAGTTTACAAGATAAACAATCAGCTTCAAGGTTTAAGCTGAAGCTCTGAATTGAACATATGCATCAATAGCCCAGACAAAAATCTTTGTCACCATAAATCAGAACTTCCCAAACTTTTTTCCACTGTGACCCCATTTCGAGATGTGAAAGTTATGGTAACCCCTCAATAAGAACTGGGACAATAAGGGTGTGTTAGACTGGGTGCATCGCTGTTGTAAATTGATTTCAACTCCATGGCATGTTTTCTTGGATTGCATGACACCAAAATTTTATCTTGTGACTGTGTTTTCCATCTGGTAAATATCTTAATGTAGACCCTATTACAACTCAAACAGCATTTAGAGGATGAGTGAATTTTAAGAGTCCCGAGTCTGATATAATATTTAGCAACTCTGCTTAAGGTATTGTAACAACATTAAAGACTGAAATTTTAAAAAGCTGAACAATATTAATTGGCATCTGCACATTTCACACAAAGTGACTAGAAATAGTAACTCTTCTGAGATCCTTCATAGTTCTATCTCAAAACAATTCAGACAGGGACCATGCTCTTCTGCAAATTTCATACTTTTTTTTGAATCAGTGAACTCTGTATAAACAGCGGACCGTTGGCAAAGCCTTTCAGTGATCCCGCCTTATCCTTATTGACTGATGGAGAAAACAATTAAAAATTCTTTGACAAACCAAATGCATTCCTTCTATTGGACGCACCAGTACAATCAGAGGTCAATCCTCATTCTCCAACAGTGGACAGCAACAAGCATAATCTACAACTTTGCTACAGTGGGAAATTTCAAGTATTTCCATTGTGTGACTCTATTAGCTACAATATACACTGCAGCAACTCTTCAAAGCTCCTTTGACAAATGCTTCAAAACCCATGAGGTTTACCACTTAAAAGGACAAGGCAACATTTACACGGGAATACCACCAACTCCAAGTTCCCCTCAAAGCCACTCACCATCCTGACTTGGAAATATATTGCCGTTCCTTCACTGTTGCTGGATCAAAATCCTGGAATTCCCTCCCTAATGGCATTGTGGGTCAACCTATACTGTGTGGACTGCAGTGGCTCAAGAAGGCAACTCACCATCACCTTCTCAAGGGCAGCTAGGGATGGACAATAAATGCCCACGTTCCACTAGTGAATAAAAAAAGAAAAAATTAAGAAAGTACGTTGTATGTTAGACTTCATTACAAAGGGATTTGAGTAAGTAAGTCTTGTTGCAAATTTACAGGACTTGGCAAATTACATTTGGAGTAATGTCTACAATTTTGGTTTCCTTAATGAGAGAAGGATACACTTGCTTTAGAGGGAGCACAATAAAGGTTCATTAGACTGTTTAGCAGTAAAAGAGGATTGCCGAATGCTGAGAGATTGAGTAGACTAGGTCTTTATTCCCTATAGTTCAAAATAATGAGTGTTGATTTCATTGAAATGTAACATTCTTAAGGGGCTTGACTGAGTTCGTGCTGGGAGGATAGTCCCCCTGGCTGTAGAGAGGATCACAGACACAACAGTCTGCCAATTACGTCTGAACAGAAATTAATCCATCCAAAGTGTGTGAATCTTTGGAATTCTCTACCTGTGAAGATTTTGGATGTCAGTCATTGAGTGAAATATTGATAGACTTTTAGATAATGTGGTATTGCCAGAGGATTCAGGGGTAGGGTAGGAAAATGTAGTTGAAGTAGAAGATCAGCAATGATGTTATTGAATGGACAAAGGAGGCATGAAGGATCAAATCTTATTCCTATTACTTGTGCCGTGGCAGAATTTGGAGTTTGGTCTTCTCCCTGGATTTCAGGTCAGGTCACCACTGCCATTCATGCTAAACTCAATGGTAAATCCTAAACTTTGAGATGGCAGTGGCAATTAGCAGCACTTACAAAAATTTGGTTTGACTATTGACTCCAAATTGATGAAATAAACTTCTGCAGAAATTTTATTTGACAACTTCAATCTTGTTAAAGGGAATTAAGGTAAACAGGTATTACTGTTGGCCTTGCTGCTGAATTCAACTTAAGTGCTCCAATTACTGCCTGTCACTGGTTTGGATAAGTGTAAAAGTTATGGCATTATAATGTATGCTGAACAGTTTCCACAGTGAGCAAGGTTAGAGGGGCTTGTATTTAGGGCATAACTCAATAACTGGTAGGAAGTACAGACTTCATCTTGCCTTTATAGCCTCTGGCATCATGTAACCAAAGAAATGCAACCGCCGACTCTGGAGTAACACCTATATATGACTGCAGAATAGCTTAGTCAACATTTATAGTTACTCAAAGTGATGATAAATTAGTCATGACATCACACTACTCTGCTGTTGGAGCACGATGAATCAGTGGCACAGCTCTGACGGCGGTTCTTCGTAACCATAGTTCTTAATTTTTATGTTTTTGTGCCCTTTCTAATTAGCCAGGCAAAATTGACAGGAAGGACGCTTTAAATATTCAAAATGCTAAGACTATGCCAAGGCATGCACTGTACTATGTGAACTTTGGCACTGTGCAATACAGCAATGCTCCAGATAACAAAGTTCCTTTAATATTAACAGTTTCCCAAGGGAACAGACATCATTGCACATATATCACCCATTTCTGCACCCCAGGCTAAGAAGTTAAATATGAAGTCAGTACATGATGCCAACTTGAACATTCTCTAGTTAATCCAGCATCTTTGAAGCTACCATGTCTCTTGGATGTTACAACATTCTAATAGATAGCTACTACACAGAGATAAGGCTGAAATAGGAGTGACTGATTCTGGATCGCCTCTTTGACCTTGCTCTGATAACCACTGGGGCTATGAAGCATTATAATACGGCTAAAGTTAAACCAGAGTCATCACTTGGTGTAGTGTTCAATTGTTTTTTATCAGCATTTGATAATGTTAGTCCTTAACTGATCCCTGTACAATGCTTGATTGCTTTAGCTTGTGGGAGGAGCTAGGAAGTCAAGTAACTCTCACTGACAGGAGGTTCTATAAAGACCAGGGACTCTGGCCCTGTAAAGACCACGAGCAAATTGTAACTTTTCTAAATTTTCAAGTGTTTAAAGTTCTGTAAATGAATAACTTGGATTTAAAACTGCAGTCAATGCCAGTATGAGCTAAATTATAGAAATAATATATACAGCAATTCACTAACTAGAACAGGAATTGGTGAGCAGATGTAAGACTTAATACTGTTTTAGCATTTTGAAGTATGCAGCTTGATCACTGACTTGCAGAACGCCCCAAATACAACTGCCAAATAGTGATGCTTTGAATGCTTCATAATATCACAAGCAACGAAGGATCAATATGCAGGACACTAAAAGCTGAAGGCTGAAGAGGGATTTGATAATGCGAGTAACTTGCATTAGGTGTTGCTAACAGGTAGCCATCAATGTTGATGGGGCATGGGCTGTGCATAGTGAATCTAGATTTAACTTTCTTTTTGGCTTCATGTTATAGTTCAACATGTGGAAATGCTGAATGCGTAAATTTACGTTGGGTTTTTTTATCACCCTGAGACACAATAGAGGAAGTAGGTTTAGGGCTCTTGTGGCAGAGTTGCCTCAGAAGACCTGGGTTCAAGTCCCACCTGCATCTGATAACACAGTGTGGAGCTGGAGACATACAGCAGGCCAGGCAGCATCAGAGGAGCAGGAAAGCTGGCGTTTCGGGTCAGGACTCTTCTTAAGCCTTCCTGCTTCTCTGATGCTGCCTGGCCTGCTGTGTTCCTCCAGCTCCACACTGTGTTATCTCAGACTCCAGCATCGGCAGTTCTTATTACTATTTGCTTCAGAGATGTGTCATAACATGCTTGAAAGATGGATTAAAAATATCTACAGGGAAGGAGAATTGGTTGCAGCACTCCAACCCAACTTGAAGTTGCCAGTGATAAAAGGTACTGCAGATGCTGGAGAATCCGAGATAACAAGCATGGGGCTGGATGAACACAGCAGGTCAAGCAGCATCATAGGGTCTAGGCCCGAAACGTCAAGTTTTCCTGCTCCTATGATGCTGCTTGACCTGCTGTGTTCATCCAGCCCCATGCTTGAAGTTGCCAGTGGTTGACTCTGCAAGCGTATGACATAACCATCACCCAAGACAGTTTTATACATTTTAGGCTCCTAATCCAATCAAAGATACGCTGCTGAGATGTCAAAGGTCACCTGTCTCCTGCCTGCTTGTCTGTGACAGTGAACACATGGTCATTTTTCTTCTCAATAAAACCTGCATACACAGCATTACAACTGATGAAATGGAAAAGTACAGGTATTGGATTATTTTACAACAGAAAGGGGAGAAATACTGTATATTTAACGTCAACTACTTTTTATAAATAGAATCACCTTGCACTCACTTTCCATTGTATTTATTTCTTCTCATTGCTATTTCAATTCTGCTGATCTAACTGTTAACTGACCCAAGATGTTTCTGCAGCATCAGTGCTGAGAGATAGAGACAGCTTGCGACATGCATAATCTTGTAGCATCCTGGTCAGATGTTGCAGTCTCATCTTTAAAACAATGTCAACTAAATTAACTGTGTAGTAGCCCAGGAATGCTATTTATTAACAACCCATGTATGGAGATTGCTTCGCAAATTAGACGACTGCATCTCAAACAGTATGTGGTGCCACACCAGAATGATGTTTGTAGGAGAACAACCTCCTACTGCTCTTCCTCCAAACAATTAAAGATGTCCTTGATAAAGATGTCCTTTTTCTGAAGAAGGGTCTAGACCCGAAACATCAGCTTTCCTGCTCCTCTGATGCTGCTTGGCCTGCTGTGTTCATCCAGCTCTACACTTTGTTATCCTTGATAACTTATTGTGCTTTGGCATTCAATACGTCCAGAGAAATAGCATATGCAAGCATTATGCTTGAACACACTGTAACTATGCCCTTTGACATTGTGGGTACAACATCCATTATGATAACATGAATTTGGAAAAAAAATTCTTTCATGACCTTGCCTGTTGGCCCATGTTAACGGATGCTTTTACTCCTGCATCACTCCTGAGCTGCAATCAAACTGTGTTCCATGAGTCTGAATAACCTTTTCATGTTCACTTCAAGTCAGAGCCACTAGTGCACAGGAAGAGGCCATTTGGCCCATCAAGCCCATGCCAGGTTTCAGTATCAAGTCTATAAATCATCAGTTTCTCTGAGCCAGGGGGCTTGAATTCAAGTTCCACCTGCTCCAGTGGTGTATAGCAACATCTATGAAGAGGTTGATTAAAAATTTTTATTTTCCATCACTGTATTTTTTCAACACTAAAGCATCACACATTCGGCAAGTTGTTTAAATCTATATTGCCCTCTCTACAATTTTTTTTATTCATTTGTGGGATGTGGGTGCCGCTAGTTGGACAGCATTTATTGCCTGTCCCTGGTTGCCCTTAAGAAAGCGGTGGTGAGCTGCATTCTTGAACCGCTGCAAACTACCTGTATTTCCCTGTACCTAGCTTTGATCCATGGTCTTCTACTATCATTGAGTAAAGTATGTTCTCACTGAGAAAGTAAGGTGGTGGTGTTTGTTGCACTATGAGATAGGTTTTGCTTTGATTTTGATTTGATCCAATTTATTATTGTCACATGCACCTAGGTACAGTGAAATGTTTTGGTTTGCATGCAGTACAGGCTGATCACGCCATACAAAATGCGTAGAGGAATAGAACAGAGCAAAGGATACAATGCTACAACTTCAGAGAATGTGCACAGAGAGCAAGATCAACATTAAATTTAAAATTTGAGTGATCCATTTAGAAGTCTAACAGTGGTGGGCAAGAATCTGCTCTTCAATTTATTCATACGTGTATACAAACTTTTAAAATTTCTGCCTGATGGAAGAGGATGGAAGAGTACAACCGGGGTGAGAGGGGTTTTTGATTATGTAGGGTGTTTTCCTGAGGCAGTGGGAAGTACAGATGGAGTCAATGGATGAAAGGCTGGTTTGCGTGATAGACTGGGCTGTGTTCATGGCTCTGTAATTTCTTGCAGTCTTGGAAAGAGCAGTTGCTATGCCACACTGTGTTGCACCCAGATAGGATGCTTTCTATGGTGCATCTGTAAAAATTGGTCTGCGCTGGAACGCTGCTTTATTGCATTAGAGAGTAACAAGAGTCTGGTGAGACAGCGAGTCCAGTGAGAGAGTGAGGGCGAGAGAGAAGCTTTTTACAGATTCACAACTAAAGGGCAAGTAGGGAATTTAAACAATCAAATTATATAATTACAAATTCTAGGTGATGTGTTGTACCTGCAATGATATAGGAGCTGGTGGCACCACACTTTGGGTCATAGTGACCACATCTGTGGCAAGTATTGGCTGGTTGAAGAACTCTGGCTCAGAATTGACTTGCTGGAACCCGAGCTTTGAGCAGTGCGACGCATCAGGGAGGGCAAGAGTTATCTGGATGCTGTGTTCCAGAAGGCAGTCACACTTGGTAGGTTACGTATTTCAAATCTGGCCAGTGGTCAGGGACAGGAGGGTGTGACCACTAGTGAGGCAGGTAAAGGGATCCTCAATTTAGCATTGGAGGAGCGTCCACTCTTGACCTTGTCTATCTGAGAAACTTGCTCCCTGTGTGGGTGAAGAAATGACAGTAGGAAGGATGGGCAAACAGACCACTGCACTACAGTACACGAGGCCATTAAGCAGGGGAGCAAAAAGAAAGGTGGTGATGGTAGGGGATTCTATACTTAGAGGTGCAGAAAGCAACCCTTGTGTGTATATGGTGTGTGGCCTGCCCGGAGCCAAGGTTAGGGAATTTCAAACCAGTCTGAAAGGATATTGGAGTGGGAGGGGGAGGATCCATCTGTTGTACTCTATGTTGGGACTAACAACATAGGCAAGAGGTTCAGTTTGGGGAATGTCAGGAATTAGGGACAAAATTAAAGAACAGGATCTCTGGATTACTACATGAACCACTTACAGACAGAGGGATAAGAAAATTATGGAAGCAAACACGTGGCTAAAGGAGTGGTATGAGAAAGAGGGGTTCCATTTGGTGGGACAGTGGGACCAGCGTCCAAGAGAAAAAGTTACATGGGGTGGTCATGTGGTGTGTGTCTGTGCATGTGTATGCATGAGTGCATGAGAATGAGTGCGTGAGTGTTCGAGTGCGTGTGTGTTCGACTGCGTGCGAGCATGTACTAACACTTCCAGAACAAGTAATAGGACAGAGAGTATGGAAAGGGTTGAGAAATATAACTTCAGGCACAGCAGCTAAGGGGACTTTTGAAGGATGCAGGGCAGTCAACTCAGGACTGAGGGTGTTATACTTAAATGCACACAGTAAATGAAACAAGGTAAAACAAGGTAGCACATATTGAAATTGGTGGGTATGATGTTGTGGGTGTCACAGAGATGCAGCTGCATGGGAATCAGGGCTGGGAACTAAATATCCAAGGGTATGCATCCTAGAGAAAGCACAGACAGATGGGCAGAGAGTGTGAAATTGCCTTGCTAGTAAGAAATACAATTAAAACAACAGCAAGAAGTGACATAAGGCTGGGAAGCATAGAATCTGTGTGTGTAGAGTTGAGAAACTGAAAAGGAGAAAAGATCCTGATGGAAGTTAAGTACAGACCTCCTAGCAATGGTTGGGCTTTGGGGCAGAATATAAATAAGGAGATAGAAAAGGCATATAAGAAAGGCACTATTACAATAATTATGGGAGACTTCAATATGCAAGTGGGCTGGGAAAATCAGGTTGGTAGCAGATCCCAATTCTGAATTTAGTGATGTGTAATGAGGCACACTTGATTAAGGAGCTTAAGGTAAAGGAACACCTTGGGGGCGGTGACCATAAAATGATAGAATTTATCCCGAAGTTTGAGAGGGAGAAGTTGGAATCAGATATAATTGCATTACAATTGAATAAAGGTAACTACAAAGACATGAAGGAGAGGCTGGTCAGAGTTGATCGGAAGGGAGCCTAGCAAGGAAGGTGATAAAGCAGCAATGACAGGAGTTTCTGGGGGTAATTCAGGACTGAAATTCATCCCAAGTAAGAAGTAACATACTAAGGGAGGAATGATGTAACCATGGCTGACAAGGGAAGCCAGGGTCACCATAAAGGCAAAAGAAAAAGCATACAATTTCGGATTAGTGGGAAGCCGGAGGATTGCAAAACCTTGAAAAATTCAGCAGAGGACAGCTCAAAAAGCAATAAGGTGGGGGTGAAGTAAGCTAGCTATTAATATTAAGAAGATAGCAAGAGTTTTTTCGATATACAAAAAGTAAGAGAGAGGCACGAGTGAACATTAGACCACTGAAAATGCAGCTGGAGAAGCAGTAATGGGGAAACAAGGAAAACACGGAGGAACTGAATAGGTACTCAGCATCAGTTTTCAGGGTGGAAGGCAGTGGTAGCGTACCAGAACTTCAACAGAGTCAGGGCGAAGAGGACAGTATAATGGCTACCCTAAAGAGAAGTTCCTGGGGAAGCTAAGTGATCTGAAAGTGGATAAATCACCCAGACAGATGGACGACACCACAGGGTTCTGAGCTTTGTACTGGTCTTAAGGTCGATGTCATCAAGCATACTGTTTGTCAGGAATTGTACTGTGTCGCTCTGGCACATTGATGATTAAATTCAACATTGGAAACAATGCCTACAATCACTGAAGGAAGGCTCTCAAGATATGAAAATTGATCCATGTAGCCTGGAAACTTGCTGTAGATACTGGTTGTCGGCAGTCTGTTTTACAAGGTGGTTACAGGATGGTTAGGAGACCTTTGTCTTCCAGATGTTTAGCCAAAGGCCTAGTCTCTCAAGCACGTAAATGTGGAGAGGACAGATTGGAGCTCTCTCTCTCTCTCTCACACACACACACACACACACACACACACACACCCACACACACACACACACACACCCACTAGCAGTTGGAGTAGTCTTGGTGCTGAACTGGAGCTGATACATGCTGAGCAATTCCCTACCTGTTCTCTAGAAAAGCTTCCTCCAGCCGGGAACTTCAAGGATATGGGCTAGAGAGATGCCCT
The DNA here is from genome assembly GCA_024137785.1 of Ginglymostoma cirratum. Lineage (NCBI taxonomy): Eukaryota > Metazoa > Chordata > Chondrichthyes > Orectolobiformes > Ginglymostomatidae > Ginglymostoma > Ginglymostoma cirratum. The sequence continues at coordinate 10,612,426 of JAHRHZ010000017.1, read as the reverse complement.
GAGAAGGAGGAAGAAGAGGAGCATTGGTGTGAAGACACGGCTTTACTTGGCCCCAGTTGTACAACACATATCAGGTCTGTAGTGAATCTACTTCAGGGGATCATAGCTTACATGCTGCTATGCAGTAGACAGGATGGTAATGAATTTCTGTGCATAGCCACACTTGAGGAGGATGCCCCATAACCCTTCCTAGCTTACAGTGTCATAGGACATTATGAAGTTGAAGGTGGCCATGGTTAAAGGTTGTTGCTGCTCTCTGTACTTTTTGCGGACTTGTCTTGCTCTGAATATCATGTGCATTGTAACTTTTTATGGATGGAAATGCATTCTGACTCTGGGAGGAGCTCCTCAGCCATGGGGAGAAGGTGAGTGAGGAGGAGTTCTGCAAGAACCTTCTACATGGCAGACAATAGGAAGATCCCTTTGTAGTTAGTGTAATCAATTATCCACTTTTTTGAAGATGGTTACACTTACAGCGATTCAGAGATCTGCTGCATGGCTCTTCTCCTTCCAGGTGAAAGAGATGAGGTTGTGTATTTGTGTCAAAAGTGCTTCTCTGCTTCATTTCAATACTTCTCTAGGGATCCCAGCTGTGCCAGTGGGTTGCTGGTTCTAAGCTACTGGGTGGCTGCTTCAATCTCCTGTCAAACTGAGGTTTTGCTGAGATGGTGGTAGGTAAGATGCTTGAGAACACCCACATCGAGGAGTGAAGCTCAGTTGAGGTGATCCATAAAGTATCCTTCCAATGAATGCTGACTGCCTGTCAGTCTTTGATGAACTCTACTCTGTACTTAGTAGTCAGAGTAGATCTTTGGGTGCTCAGGCTTGTCTGCACTGAAGAATCCATGTCAGGCTGTCAGTGATTTGCTAGATTTCCTGTGTGCTTTCCATCCACCATATTTTCTTTAGTCTATGTTTTCTTTTGGTTTGCAGTCCTACTTTCTTGCTTTTATGTTTTGATGGTATTTCCAGTCAAGAATGCCTTGTATTCGCAATTCAGTAGCTCCTGGAGATCTATACATTCCCAATAAACCAGTCTTGATACTTCCTGGTAGAGAAATCCAAAGTCTGGTGCTAATTGCAATAGCTTGGAAGGCAGACCAGGTACTGTCGACATGCCGTAGTTCCTGAAGAGGCCACGCTCTAATCATTTTGTCAGAAGGATGATGATGTTGGTATTTGTCTTCCTCATACCTTCTTTGTCGATCATACATTAGAGCTTCGTGTTCCTTTCAGCTCTCGCATTGAAATCACCAAATGTATCAGCTTGTTTCCCTATGAGACATAAGATAATGACTGACCAAAGTTGGATTAGAATTCCTCTTTATTCTCATCCATGGCTTCTATGGTTGTGGCATATGCACTGATAACTACGGCATACAGCTTCTGGGTTATGGTGAGCCAAAGTGTCATGAGTCGTTCACTTATCCCACATGGAAGGCTTGTTGAGATGGTCAACTATGTTTTTTTAAACAGCAAATTCAAACCCACGGAGTCATCAATCTTCCACAGATTTATTTACCCTTCAAGAAGGTGTATTCACTACCACCCTAGTCTTTGAGCTGACCTTGTGCCCACTATGTCTTGCTTTAGGCAGCAATGTTAATGTCATAGCCTGGCATTTCCTGGCATATGTTAGTTGTATTGTTTGGATCTGTCACTGCTGGGGTTGCCTATGAGAGTATAGTCCTGATTTATTAGAAAAGACCCATTCCTGGTACATGCGTATCTTCACAAACTTTACAGAATTCATTAAGTTTAACATAACAAGTACAAAATGAATGATATTTAATAAAAACAAAAATTTTCAACCAACCCACTTTAGTACACCAGCTTGCATTTCAGGTTGACTAGGCACATGTCTCTTGTTTTCTTCTGTTAACTGATACAATCCTTCCATTTTTCCCACTGCCCACAAGAAGCACTAACTGTTAACCCCTGCTAGCCACTATTCCTGTCCACAACTAGAGACTTCCCAATCACTAATTGGCTTTCTAATACATGGACCAGCTAAGTAGTAATATAGTCAATTCATAATTAGTTTCTCTAAAAGTGATAGTTATCCACTGATTTCACTTCCTTCTATCTCAATTGATCCTTAAAATGTCAATAACATCATTTTTTATGATAGCTTGTCCCTCTCAACTTAATAACAACATCAATCACTCCTAAGATAATGTGACACCAGTAGAACAATTTACATGTCTGTTTAGAAGATGTAATGCCACCCGTTAGTGGCTTAAATCATCCCAAATACTCCAACTGACACATTCAAGTACCCTCTAAAACCCATCAATTCCCTTTAATACAGGAGCCATTGATGACGCCTCAAGAATTGTTGATAGCGAATGCAAATTAAATTTGTGGCACCGTGGCTCAGCGGTTAGCACTGCTGCCTCACAGCACCGGGGGCCTGGGTTTGATTCCTGCTCAGGCAACTGTCTGTGTGGAGTTTGCACATTCTCCCTATGTCTGCGTGGGTGTGCTCCGGTTTCCTCCCACAGTCCAAAGATGTGCAGGGTAGGTGGATTGGCCATGTTAAATTGTCCACAGAGTTCAGGGATGTGAAGATTAGGGGGGTCTGGGAATGGGATTCTCTGAGGGTCAGCGTGGACTTGTTGGGCCGAAGGGCCTGTTTCCACACTATAGGGATTCTATGAAAATAAAGTTCAAAATAACCTACAAAACTCATGTAAATAGGGTTATATAACCAATACTATTTTATAACTTGGCTGTGCCTTTGTGTAAAAATGTTTTACCCCCAAGTATTTTCACACGTGTTAGCCGATTTTTACTTTAGAGACGTAAAAACAATTACAAAACCTTAAACTGATGATATTACGACAATCAAACAAAAAAATTCAAATTCCTCAATTGCTCCATCAAGGGGGTTGGATATGAGGGTCGACTGGTATTGTTAATCCTGAGACCCAGGTCTGAATTCTGCCATGGCAGATGGTGGAATTTTAATTCAATTTTAAAAATCTGAAATTAGGAGTTTATTGACAACCATGCAATGGTTGTCAACTGTAAGAAAAATCCATTTTGTTCACTAATGTCCTTTAGGGAGAGAAATCTGCCATCTTCATTGGTATGGCTTACATGTAACTCCAGACCCACTGCAATCTATTTGACTCATCACGATTGTCTGGGCAACTAAGGATGGACAAGAAATGCAGCCTAGTCAGTGCTGCCCCCATCCCATGAAGGAATAAAAAACACAACATTATTGAGAACTCAATCAATCCTAAAAACTCATGATGGTTCAGGACCAAAACTTCATTTTGATAGGACACAGATGCCAGTTTGTAAGTTTGTTTAATGTGGGCTAGCTGTTGAATATGGACTACCTTGTATGGGCAGAATAAGGCCGGTGTCCAATGGCAGGAGTAACCAACATTATTGGAGATCAGGCTGCACTGCACGGACTGGGATTGGCAAACTCATGTTGTTGTCTCTAATCCAATTTCTATCCTAGAGCCAACAGGCTGAATTACTTCTTGGTTGCCACTGAAGTGGAGTGGGCGCTCCATATCAAGCAGCCCCTTCATGATCAAGAAAAACTCATTGCAGCTACAGCAGCAGGTTGTGTGTTTGTAGAATGACCAATCAAATCCTCTCCCTGCGGCAATGGCACCACTTATAAATTCCTGACTTCTTGTTTCAAGTTCTGGACTTCCCTTCCTGATCCTTTTTCTCTATTACTGCTCTATGTGTAATTCTACATGTCAAGTAAAAATGCAAAGCTAAACTGACCTTTACTAATTTGTTAAATCTGGCTCAGTGTATAGTGTGTCTTATTTTAAGGCAAACAAGCTGTGGCTGCAAAGACCTTTAAGCTACGGCCTGAAGAGAACTCAGAGCTGCAGTGAAATGATATGGATTCCATTGCAACCATTTGCCTAGGTAATTTGCTCGATGTCAGCAAATTTCTTCTGCATTCTGACTTCACTTTTAGTTGCAGACACAGGATTGACGTACTAATCTGGATTTCTGCTCCAACATCCTTGTACCAGATGTGTAAATCAGTCAGCTGACAGAAGAAAATGTCTGGGTATTTGTTCTCCGAGACCACTGCACAGTTTCAACAACTGTGTACACTCAGGAAATATTTCACAACAGTGTTTCATTTTATTCCTGCTGGAATTTTGGTTCCAGTAACCCCTTGGGCAACATTTTCTCCCACACTGTGGCACCAACACTGGTACCAATGAATTTCCTTGCGGACATTTAGGAGGTGAAAATGGGCTGATCGAGAAGGGATACCAGACTGCACACCACTCTGTGCTCACCTGCAGATCGACAGCTGTACAAAATGTGAAACATGTCCCAGTGGAAGGTTGGGACAGCAGATTTAATAATAGCACTAAGATACATAAATGTCAGAATAATTCCATTTTTCAACTCTCATTAAGAAGTACCCCAGTCACAGTGCATCAATCCATCAGTAAAACTGAATGAGAAAAGGTACACGAGACAGAGTAACTTTGTACATTGGCTGATTGGTCACAATGATTAAAATGTCACAAACCATTTCATCAATCGCTGGCAAAATTTCACAATGATCTTAGAGAACTGGCTTCATAGGACTTCAAAAGCCACATAGAACTGTATTATTTGCTGCAAGATCATCTGCTGCATATTGGAAACACACCTACTAACTGTGATGCTCAATGAAACATGGTCTAATCTCCTTCAGACATGTGGCAATGAAACCTATGAGGATTGTGTCATGGGGTGGCAAATATGATAATCCTGCTTACATCGATTTCTTAAAAGACACTTACACTACAGTCACCATTTTTCACAGGTATCATGGAGCTGGGATCTCAGCCCTTTATGCAAGTGCTATAGATTTCCCTTTCACTTCATTTCAGTCCGCTACTTATAAGTTCTCACCCATGTAACTCGATAAAGGCTGCACAGAGGATGAGATCTCTTCCAACATAACAGCTTCCAGAATTTTGCAACAAACACACGGAATGCTGGAGAAACTCAACAGTTCTGGAAGCATCCGTGGAGAAAAAACAGAGTTGGTGCTTTAAGTGCAATATGATTTCTTCAGAACTCTTGGAAAATTGGTTTCTATAATACCTTTGACAGAGGAGGTGGCCAAATGCAAAAGACAAAGGGTTGTTAATTCATTTCAGAATTTTGTCCTTGTCTAACACAATTATTTAATTTTGACTTGAAATTTTGTGATATAACCACGAATGTGCTTCTTCCAACTGTCCATATAAACACAAAGTAATGCACAAGTTAAAGGAAAATTGCCTGCAAGCATACCATACATTTCAGATTGTCTAAAATTAGCAATAGCTGTACTGCATCAATTTTACAAAATGATGTCTGCTCTGCTTTTCATATTCATTCATAGCATGTGGACATACTGGCTAAAGGAACAATTTTTGCCCATCACTAATTGCCCTTGAAAAGTCGGTTGAGCTACCTTCTTCAGATGCTGCATTCCTTGTCATGTAGGTACACCTACACAGCTGTTAGCGAGGCAGTTCCAAGTTCTTAATCCAGTGACACTGAAGGAACATTGTTACAGTTTCAAGTCAGGTTTGTAGCTTGGATGAGAACTTGTAGATGGCTGTGTTCCCATGTATTTTCTGCCCGTACTCTTATAGCTAATGGAGGTGCTGTCAAAATCCACATTAATTAGCAAACATCCCTACTTCTGACTTTACGATGGACGGAAGTTTATTGATGAAGCAGCTGAGAATGGTTGGAGCTAGGACATTACCTAGCCTGCAGCAAAGTCCTCAGGCTGAGATAATTGATCTCCAACTCCACAACTATCTTCCTTTGTGCAAGGTGTGACTCCAACCAGCCAAGAGTTTTACACCTGATTCCCACTGACTCCAGGTTTATCAGAGCTCCATGATGCTCGTTGAAACACTGCATTGACGTGAAGGTAGGTCACTTTCACCTCGCCCAAGGAGTTCAGGTCTTTTCTCCACATTTGGATGATGGCTGAAATGTCTTCTTCCATGCATAAAGACAGCAGGTTCTTGTTATCATACACTATGCCAAGCTGAATGTCGCATGAGCAAATATTATTTACAAGTTTTTTTGTTCAAACAGTGAATAAAATGCGTTTTCTTGATAAGTGCTGTAGTCCTTGCCTCCCTGACCTTTCATTCTCCAAGTTTGGCTACTGGCTACAGCTGCCTCACTGGGATTATAAAGGTATTTAATAGAGTTTTGGTTTCCCTCACCATTGAGGTAAGTGGCACAGGGAGGTAATTTACTATTATGGGAAGAGATAGGCCACACCACACTGTGCTAGCAGTGATTTTTATTTGTCTTAACAAGATGATTATTTGTAACAACACAGAAGTGAAGCAATTAGTTCATCAAAGAAACTGACATGACACTTTTTTCCTGAAATAAGATCTTAATTATCTGACTCAGTCACATGGTTCTGCCTTAAGTATAAAGTCTAACTGAATTATTTGATCCTAATAGAGGAATTACAGAGACTCAGCGAACAGAACATGTGCAAATTCTTGTCTCAAGAATGTTTTAACTTTCTTTGTAAATTACACAAAGTCGACATAATAATAAACGGTTGAGATGAATTTATTTTTGTGCCATTATGGAGCTTTATAAACTTTCATGCATGACTATATAAGTTTATGCCATGAGATATTTCAATTGTTCACTTATTCATAGCTTTTTTAAAAAATTCAGTTTCCTGCACTGGGAAACCTATTGGCAGTCGATATTAAAGAGCTGGCTGCTAAAACACCCCTGGAGATAGTGCTGATGTAATCCAACACAAGCATTCACTGAGTATCATCTGGAAATGTTCTTGCAGCTGGCACAGACTCAAGAACATGGCTAAATGTTGGAAAGGCATGTTGCAAAATCAATAGTACTCATAAGTTACCTTGTACTTAAAAAGCAATTTGTGTTACACAATCACCACTTCTTTTGGAAGAAAAATCCTATTTTAGCACAACAATACAAAGTGTTATGAAATAAACACAGGAAGAATACAAATCTACAAACGTACCTTTCTGTCTGCATGCAATCTTGCACAACAAACATGACAGCGATGGAAATGTTGTTAAGTTTTCACTGCAAAAATTGGTACTCCTTTCCTGAGTGCATTAGGACTCTCATTTAACGCTTACATTTAATATTTCTGAACACTGTGGCGTATTGAACTATAAAGAAGATTAAGTTCTTCAATTGCTTGAAGCAATGTCACAAGCATTTGATTATAAGTTGCACAGCCTTCTATAATTTTTTAAAATTAATCAAAATTTGTGCAAATAAATTAGTTCCACGTATTGAAGGCTTTACTTTCTCACATCTGTGGATTTATTGGATGCAAACTCAAGCTTTGAATTTGAACCTTGTAAACAAATTGGTGAATTTGAAATGTGTGGGGAGATAGAGTCTGAAATATATATTTGCTGACCCAACCTGCGTCCAACTCATCACCTCCAGCTTAAACTGAGGCTGGAAGTTGGGTAGGTACCAACCGATTCCAAGGATGCAGGTTGAAACTCTAAGTATGATAATATGATTGTGAACCTCATTGTTATTCAGGTTTGTAGCTTTGTTGTCAGCTAGATTTCCCGGATGTCAGGTAACTCAGCAGCTTTATCTGCACAGGATCAGTCAATTTGGGAAATTAATGCCTTCACACCTACTTCTGGCATCAATGTGCTTACTGGATAACTCTCTATGACTGGGCAACGGCCATAAGATGTTCTCTAAGGCCTCTGGCTATGACTCCCCACCCGACTCCTTGAGGCATCCAATAACCCCTTGGCCTCCAATTCCCTTCCAGCTTTTATGAGCTGATGCTCCTCAAGGGGAAGCCCAGAGATGAATTAAGAGCATTGAGTAAATAGGTTTGATCTAACAGTGACTACCAAGACAAAAGAAAAGTACTGAGGATGCGGGAAATCTGACATACAAACAGAAAATGCTGGAGAATCTCAGCAGATCTGATAGAATCTGTGGAGACAGGGACAGATTTAAGCTTCACAGAGAGAGAGAGAGAGAGAGAGAGAGAGAGAGAGAGACAGACAGGGAGAGCACTATGTAAACTGCATTGCCCTCATTAATAATCTGTTTCCCCTTCAAACAACTCCTGTTCGTTCGTTAAACTAGATTTCCTATTCAGAAATAGTATGCTGGCTTTCTTTAACTAAGTTGCCGCTCTTCATTTGACTATTATTGTTTTCCTAAGTTATTGTTTCTCATGAAAAAGGATCATAGCCGAGAAAATGGAGAATTAGTCAAAATAGAGTTAAGAAATAACTGATAGAATAGTTTACAGACTCTAAGGAGTCAGTGAAGACTCAGGAGCATGTGACATGCTTAATGCCATAATTGTGAGGGCCTTGAAACACAATATAGATTGGAAGAACCAAACTGGCAAAAGCAACTTAGAATGCACTAGGATAACAAG